>OY757911.1:102633500-102827613 GCA_963585895.1 Sepioteuthis lessoniana
ATCATTAAGGATTGGAGTGGACCTAGGAGTCATAGCAATGGAGAGGTTCGGCACACGTACCCGAGATCTAGAATTTGAGCCTCACCATTGAATGCAGTTTTGTGTTATACACTCGACAACCACTTTTTCTTGATAAATAAAAGAATGGAACTCAAGAAAATCATGGATTCTCTAAATGGTAGTATTCTGGATTTAAATCCAATTGGGATATTTTCTTCTCTTAGTTTGGTTTTCTCTTGTGGTTTATCTCTCTATTTGCCAATAATTTGGTGGTTTAGAGAACGAACATCGACAGTGATTATCGTTACATCACGAGCGCCTCATTAGATGCTTAAATGGGAGTTTTAGGACGGCAGTTGGCGTGACAAGATGTATTGAAACTGTCGCCAAAACTCCGGGGAAGGGCGTAAAGAATTTTGGACAAAAGATAACCGGTGCCTTCCCGCCAAATTCTACAGAACACCAATCGCCCGTAAAAGAAAAGAAATCTCAGAAGAAACCCGTCGAAAAAGCTAAGTAAACCTTAAAACCGTTTTCTCCATCCACCCTTCCTAAGTATTGCAAATATATGCCCTTTCTCTCAATTTAAAGAAAGAAGCATATAAAGAATTATATGCATTAAGAAAAGAAGAGAAATAAAATGGAAAGATTCATTTCATAAACTGTAAACGAATGGGTGGACTTAGCCACCTTTTCAAGGTTCAAGAGTAAAGAAAGAAAAGTATAAAGAAAAGAAAAGGAAAGAAAGAAGAAAGAAAAGAAAAAGGAAGAAAGAAAGACATTTGTGTTTGAGACTGTGTGCTGGCGAAATAGCCGGCCCCTAAAAATATTTGTTTGGACCCCGACTATTAACATTTTGGTTATATTTTAAATGTACCCTCGTAGAAATTTATTTGTTGTGCTATTTACCCAGCGAGTAGCCTTCTTTTGCATGCATATCTTTTTCAGCTTCATTCGTTTCAATTTATTCTCGCTAAATTCCTATTCGCATTTAAAAAAATTTCACGGGAAATTGGAATTGTCGACTACAGTAAATAGTAATAATTTATCTCAACATAGAAGTCCAGGTATTCCATTAGCCTAGGGGGTAGGAAGACGAAGTGGCCTGGTGGGTGAGTGTAACGTGAAATTTGGAAATCCCCTTGCCAGCGGCGGTAAGTCTAGCCCCAAATTAACCCAAATTAACATTATTTCCCAGTTCCCAAATGTCCGAAAAAGGAATCTTAAGTAGGACTTATTTTGCAAGGGGTCAAGTGCCAGACTGTCCCGACGTCACACGTGCATAAAATAAACACCCGTCCTGGGATAAATATTTATGCACCATCACAATAAATATATATATATGTAAATATATCATCATCATCATCTGGTCGTGTCACCAGCACGGATATCGCTGACCCTCTCTCCCCATTCCTCCCTATCGTTCATCGCTTCTGGCATGTCCTTAGGGCTACATCCCGTATCCTCACAGAGCTGCTGTATGTTGGTTTGAGCTGGTCGATCTGCGTTTACTCAGCCATGTGAGAGGGTCCATACGAGAACATCACTTATGAGCTCCTCCCTGTTTCTCCAGCAGTGATCTGCATGTCAGGTTCGTCTAACTTTGGTAGCTTTCGTAATTAGAGGTAGGTGGCCGTACAGCTGCTGTTTTATGGGGTGTTGCCTCCAGGAGTTGTTCAAAGTTGCTAGCGGCATTCTTGTGTGGTTGCTGTCTAATGGATGGAGAAAAATCTTGACGACAACCACACACAATATATATATATATATATATATATATATATATATATATATATATATATAAAGTTAGCGACCATAGTCGAGGGTGACCCGAAGGCTCCCTTTTCGATAGCTACTACACCAACGTGTAGGGAAGGGCGCTACTCCTTTCCCTGGATTGCTCCACTTTACCCTTGAACCGTACCTTATAATGCTGAGTGTTAAGCAAGGTGGTATCAAGTTCCATTTTTAAAGTCTTTGGTATGACTCGACCTGGGATTGAACCCAGGTCTCCCGGGCCATTGGCGAACACTCTAACCGCTAGGCCAATGTCCGGTTATATATATATATATATTCATCGCTTATTTCGTCGATATCATTTTAAAATTGCCAGATCTCATTTGTTTGCACACAGTTAAAACTGTTTCCACTATTGCTATGTAACACTATTCAATTTCACATCAGTCATTTCTTTGTACAGTTAAATGCTTAAACATTTCTATTTGACGAATAAATAGGTCTCTAACAGGCACTACCACTCCGAGTCAGAGTCAACTTGGCCAATGAAGGAATACTCCACATTCCCCCACGCTCCAAGACTAGAGCTGCACAATTAGATGATATTCTGTCAAATCCTGGAAACTCGTAGGGTTCGTACCCCTCTGAGGAGATGCAATCAATCCACGTATTCAAGTAGTTCAGCCAGCAAGAAATGGAAAATCTTATCAAGAGTTTTACGCTATTGAGTCAAAATTAATTAATTCATAGAATAAAATATTTTGCGTCTTATTGATGATATTGAAGAGTTACTGATGGCTGTTCGACTGATAATACTAAAAGTTGTGATATTAAAATAGCTGTCGGGGCGGGGGAACAATTATTAAATGTTGCTTTCTTTAATATGAAATTTCAAATTTGCTTGTTCTTTATCGTTACAGACTAACACGAAGAAAACATTTTTGACATGATATAGAAATTTACAAATTAAGAACATAAACGCTTCACGTAGATTTCACGATGAACTTAAATAATTTGATAGTAATATCTGTTAACAAAATCATATCAATCTTCTTCTTCTTCTTGCAACTTCTTCTTCTTCTTCTTCTTCTTCTTCTTCTTCTTCTTCTTCTTCTTCTTCTTCTTCTTCTTCTTTCAAAACATTTTTTCTCTATCATTCAGTGGGTTGCTTCTTTCTATCTTCTTCAACATCTGCAATTCCTTCCGTTCTTTTCTTTTCCCACATCTCCACGTTATATGCATTATTTTGTGCGTTTCTATGGCGTCTGATTTTTTTTTACTCATTTTTCCTTTTTTTTTTTCATTTCTTTCTTGTCTTTTTTCTTTCTTTTTGAACCCCATTGAGGTTTCACATCAGCTCAGACTGCTGGTCACTGGGGGGTATATGACAAAAAAATCTCATTACTCCTGCAAGCTCATCACAAGCCTAATTTATTTTGATAATGCGTTCGACTGGCTGTCATCAGTTCTTTGTTGGATTTCCAGAAAACAAATCGGTACTCTTTCAAGCATACTTGTGTTGATGGGTACTATGTCAATTTTATGTCCCATAATATATTTTAAGGATTCTGACAAGGCCTTGGTATTATTGCCTTTTCTCATTACTAGATTTTTGCTGTAAAAAGAAAGAATAATGATGCAACCAGAAAAAATTTAAATGATTGTTCTCACTTCATTCTTCGAATGGTAAAAAATATTTCGATATCAAACTGACAGAAAATGATATGTTTAGTGTGACGGTTGTATTCCATTGTTCTAATTAATTTTTTAAAATGTCAATTTTCAGTATATTCCAACAAGTCTTAACTAGAGTTAGTCAGTGAGGTCCATGTGACAACAAGACTTTTCAAGTGTCTTACAGTTTTATAAGTAGCTTATACGTACTGTAGTCCAAATGTTCTTTCCTTTACCCGGTTCCTTGGTCTAGTGGGTAGAGTGTTCGCCAATGATCCGGGAGACCGTGGTTCAACCCAGGTCGAGTCATACCAAAGATTTTTAAAAAGGGTACTTGACACCTCCTTGCTTAACACTCAGCATTATAAGGTACGTATCAAGGGTAAAGTGGAGCAATCCAGGGAAAGTTGTAGCGCCCCCTCTACACCTCGGTGTTGTAGGTATTGAAAAGGGAGCTTTCGGGTGGCCCTCGACTACAGTGGCCAAATTTATATTACTTTTCTTTCCTTTATCTTCAGTTACCCCGGGAACTTTGCAAATGATTTGGTGACTTTCTCAAGGGCACCAGTTACAATTAGTTTCATTGTCCCGGCCATTTTCTAAAGTTTCGGTTTAATCTTCACTCGGCGATCCACAGAAACAACAAAATCTATTTGATGAAAAATGATCTATTTTTATAAATCAATGCTATTTTTGATTTTCTATTCTGGATTGTATGACCCGATTGTATATTAATATCTAAGAAAATTCTAAGCACCGTATTTCTTTTTTTTTTTTTTGGATATTTTCAACATACTTTAAGAAGCTAAGAAGGAAATCATTTAAACCTAAATTATTCAAATTTGATTGGTGGAAAAGTTTTTACTCTAAAAGTAACAATCTAGTTTTCAAACCAACTCTTAAGTAAAAATGTTCGGTTATATCAAAGTGTTTTATTGAAGTTATTTAAGTATTTTTTATGTATATTAAAAATCCGCTGTCTGAAGTTATTAGGCAATGTAAAATAATCACATTTTTAATTCAATAAAATAAACCGTCAAAAATTAAATTCGAATACAATCAGAGGAGGGGTCCTCGTGGCGCAATGCTTAAAGTGATTGACTACAGAATGGTTGTAACTGAACTCCAGTTGCAGTATACCGTTCACTTTCGGACAAATACCCATGGTAAAGCTAGGAAGCCCTTATTCTCTCAGTTAAGGGTTAAGTAATACAATCACTACTGTTCTTCTTGAAGGATGAATTTGGTATTAAATAACCCAAAAAGTTTGATGGGACATTAAACCACAAATAAACAAAATCTCGAATAAAATCATAAAAATGAATCAACAACTGTCTGAGAAAAAGTCTCAAATACGTATGATAAGTCTTTGAATCATTTACATTTTAATATAATGACTCTTTATTATAAAACTCATTTATCTATTATATCTTCTTTTTTTTTTTGGTATATTATTTTTTTGTTTAACATGTTCGATTTCCGACATGGTAGTTTTAATTGGTTCACATAGGTCTGCTTTGCTGTTATATTGTTTACTTTCTTCATATAATATCTTGTTCAAATTTGACAAGATTTTCAATCGGATTCAATTCAAGACTTTATAATAGCCATTCCCTAATCTCTCCTGTAAATTTTTATTATTCTCGCATAATTTACAGGTATACTTAGCTGCTGAAAGATCATTGTCGTACATAAATACACGGTTCAAAAAACTGGGACTTATACCATGTAAAGAAAGTCTTGTCGATATTAATAGCATTAGATCGTACCCTTCACAGTTTAACTCCTTCGACTTTTAATAGTTCCATGCTTTGGTTGGCAATTCCACCACATATAACTACATTAACACTTCCTAGTTTCCTTTTCTTTTGCCAGAGGCATGTATAAATTGGATAAAATCAATCCTTTGGACCGACCATTATGTCCATCAAACGTCAGTCGAAATTTGTCCGTGAAAATTACTTTCAAAGAGTCAATTTTCATATATTTCTTGGCCCAATTTTGAAGCTTTAAACTATTTGCTTTAATGAAAAGAGTTTGTTTGGAAAGCTTTTTACAAATCCATATTCCTAAAGTATTTTATACCTTTTGTCCTCGTTGTCTCCTTTAATTCCAAGTTTTTCAAAGACGTGAGCGCAGGTCAAAAGTGGTAGTTTTGCCTATAATTCGTTTTTCTTTGTGTTCTGATCTACTTATATTTATCACATTCAAAAAAAAAGTTTTTAATGCTTTTTTCCTTTGATTCGAATTCTCAACTCATATTTTCAACAGCCTTCTTTATACTTCGATGATTTGAGCAAAGTTACTTTGATATCTTGGAAGTGGACATTACCTCACACAATAACTTTATTATTTTCTGTTTTTAACTGTTGCTAGATTCTTTTCTTTACTCACTTTTCATGATATATAATGGACAAAAAAGTTTTTTTTATTAGATTTCTGAGGTCTTAAGCTAATATTAGTTTAATCTACATATAATATTCAGTCAGACCGTTTTCGTTACTTCTTTATATCTAAAAACCTGACCTTTGAATTGACAGAAAAATCATTTAAATATTCCACGAAGGGTGGAAATAGAAGAGCTAAAATTAGACAAATATTGGTTCCGAACATTTTGAGTTTTCTAGGTTTATTTGATTTGCATAATAACTTCAGACATGCTGTAGTTTGTGCATATACTTTTTCAACATGTTCAAATATCAAGCTGTTGCTCAATTCCCCATTGCCTAACTACTCATTCAGTCGTGCCCATTATCTTTTTTGTTTTATGCTAGATTATTATTATTATTATTATTATTATTATTATTATTAATAATAATAATAATAATAATAATAATAATTTACTCCTTTTAGAGTTTTTTTTAACTGTTGGTTTCCCACAGGAATATGAGTGATAGCAAGTCTCCTCAAGTCTCCAGGACTCTCATCAGTATTCTAACCCATCTTCATTTTGCTGTAATTTGGATAGCTTCACACGACCTCTTATTTCCAAATCTACTTGTTCTTGTATCAATCTTTTGGCGTCATTACCAAAAACATCAATTACAATTGGTATCAATGTCGTTTTCATGTTCAACAGTTTTTTTTTTCAACTTCATGGCAAGGTCGATGCACTTATCTATATTTTCACTTTCTTTAAATTTTACTCCGTGGTCAGTCGGCAGAGCAAATTCCTCAGTTCGGCCAGTTCTTTATTTTCTTGTGATTATCACTTGATCAGATCATCTGGCTGAGATTCGGTGATCTGTTTGTATTTCGAAATCTCAGAGGAGTTAGTACGTCTCATTCTCAAGGACAAAATATTATTATTATTATTATTATTATTATTATTATTATTATTATTATTATTATTATTATTATCACACGGTGATCCATAGAAACAGTAAAATCTGTTTGATGAAAGATGATTTCTTCTCTTTCAGCCAGAAGCGTTTAAATCCTAATAGACTTTGAATGCTCCACTTTCTTTTCAATGCCTCTAAACTTACCAAGTTCAATCGGCTGGGACTGTTGAATATGCCGAATATGCCACTTCAGAGGAGTAATGCAACTCAACGAGTGTCCTGGGTACCATATCATGTCATCTGATAGTGAGGCTCTAGTCTTGGATTTTGTAGAATTTGCAGTAGCTCATTATTGCCATTATTCTTTGGTTCATTCTGGTCCGGAGCGGTAGAAACAGTTAGGATCACAACTATGGGTCAAATAGAACGCGTGTCCTAAAAATGAAACTATATTTCATTTGCAGGTGTGGCTACAGTCTTGAAACTTGAGGAATGTCAAGTACGTCCTCCTTATCATTACACCCAAGTACTTTCTGTCATTGTAGCATATAGGGATCAAAGAGAAATACTGAGTCATTTACATGAAAGCATTTAACTATATGCAAACCAATAACTGATGTTAAGATGAATAATTAGTATTTCATAGGATTACTTGGAACTGTTTTAACATGCAAACAAATGAATAATGTTGGGTAGATTAATAATTAAATAGCAATAATTAATATCATTTGATTGTGCAAAAACAATTAATAATATCTTATCTAGGGACACTAAAGTAATATGATTACTACTGTTAAATGGCAATATTTGAAACCATTTTCCGTTTGCAAAAAGAACTATTAGTGTTTGATAGAAGTACCTGAAAGCATTTCGCTGAGTTTAAACGTATGAGCTAAGGCTTGGTAAAAATAATGTTACCTACAAACTATTAGACAGCGATTGGAATAAAATAACTCAGAATGATTTATCTGCCATAAGAGTTTGGTTTAATGGCTTATCAACCTTTGTAGGTTATCTAATGCCAAAGCTATTATCCTTGAAGAACAGTAGTAGTATTACTATTTAACCCATAGCTGGAAGGATAAGGGTATTTGCCCAAAAGTGAACATAATAGCGAGACTAAAGTACGAACTCGCTCACTACGATTACACCACGAGGACACTCCCCCTGCCATAATACATAAACAATCAACCAATCAACCAATTTAATATTACCATTAATTTTGATGCACGTTTTGAAATACGTACTGCGGTTCGTTTCATTTATTTTAAACTTTTCTTGTTTTATCGAAACAGTTCTTGTTATTTTTCTTTTTATTTCTTCATTTCCTGATATATATATATATATATATATATATATATATATATATATAGACACACACACACACACACACACACATATATATATATATATATACATATATAAATATATATATATGTGTGTGTGTGTGTGTGTGTGTGTGTGTGTGTGTGTGTGTGTGTGTGTGTGTGAGTGTGTGTGTGTGTGTGTGTGCTTGTATAACCACGTCTACCATCTGACAGAAATTGTTTTCCTTCTTCATAAATTCCAAATCCAGTATTTTGTCTGATGTGTTTAACGGTCTAGATGTCAAAGTCACAGATTATTTTACTTTCTTATATTCTAGAATATTTTTTATATACTATTTACTTACTTTGCGAAACCAGACTAGTTGGTTGAGTTCTATGTCTATCATTGCCCATATTGTACCGCTTTTATATTGTTTTCAGACTCTCTGCTATATCCACATATAAAGTGGATTATAATGCAGCTCATAATATATCTGTTGGTACTTCTGATATATATTTGTGTTATTGGATATTATACTTTTTTTTTCTGGGCTTGCAATATTAAGAAAAGAGATCATTTCGATAGTACTATGGCCTAGTGGGTAGAGTGTTCGCCAATCTCAGGTCGCGTCGTACCAAAGACTTAAAAAATGGTACTTGAGACCTCCTTGCTTAACACTCAGCATTATAAGGTACATATCAAGGATAAAGTGGAGCAATCCTGGGAAAGGAGTAACGCCCTCCCCAACACTTCGGTGTAGTAGCTATTGAAAAAGGAGCCTTCGGGTCTCCCTCGACTACGGTCAACGACTATGTTTATCTGTCCAGAAACTTTTTTCTGCGTTTTTTTAAAAATTCAGTTTGATTTAAGGAGAGAATTATACATTGAAAATAAAACCGATCCATCCAGCTGAAGTAAAAATTTTGTGATATAGTTTTGATATTTTACTTTATAAAATTAGCTTTGTCAACATAACAGTTTTAAATAGCTCATTATTTTTCTAGCTAAAAATTGCAATTGTTTTTGCTAATTATTCTCAATTTAATTCACTCCCCAGGGCCTAGCCCATAATTAGTATTCCTTATTATCCAAAACGATGCAAGAATATAATACTAAACGGATTTTCAAAATTCCTAACCGTTCCTCTGGATTTTTAGACAGTCCACACTACCTATTAAAACCAATGAACCGTTTAGCAAAACAGCTAATTGAGATAAGTTTATCACACATCATATGAATCTTTTTGATATCATCAAACCTGTGCATACTAAGACTTAGTATCCATCGTTTTTTCTAGGATATAGTTAAATATTACGAAAGCTGAGTTTCTTACGCTCTATTGTAAAGAGAATTGTTCTAAGAGTTAGCAATAAAATAACTGAATTCAAAACCAGGTTGTGTTGGATATCAATTCTATAGAATAAAAACAAACCACTTTTTTAAAGCCATAAATGACGAAGTTTTTCAGTGGCCCTGAGCTTCAAAAGAAATCTAGAGGAACCTCGAAAGAAAAACGGTCAGTTTATTTAGTTACAGATTGGAGAGCTAAAAAATAATCTTCTGGAATCAGATGCATGTACTATTTCTGTTTAATGCAAGATGATACATGTTTGAAAGGGAAAGATATCCTAAACGCTCAAAGAATATCATCAGCTTTAGAAAACGTTACATGTATACAAATATTGAAAGAACTGGCTTTACTTCAGTGAAATCAAAGATATAAATACGAAGTTGATTCGACAGATAATCTTTAGAATACGGAGTTATTTGCATGTTAATCATGTTATAGATTTTATATATTTCTTTCTAGAAAAAAATTTAACGAAAAGAGACAAAAATAGACAAATAATGGAGCTAAGAACATAAAAGCATTTTTTTGTCATGAAAATGCCAAATTGAAATGAATGATTCAATGGAATGTTTACTCTAAATAAAAAAAAAACAAGTTTACAGGGAAGAAAGAGATTCATGCAACTTCCTATATAGTCAGTCTTTATATGAATTAATCTTAAAGAGGTGGCCACGTACAAATCGAGACCCATGTGTGGCCATCACGACAAATGTTTGGTTACTCTCCGCATTCCCCATTGTGGCACACCTCAAGTACCAGGTAATGAACTTTGCCCTTACTTGTAGATCTAGTTTTGGGAAAGGTCTTCGGGACTATACGATTAACTTAATAACACACACATATATAAGTGGGCTCTGGAAAACTTGGTGGTAGCCGTATTCTAAATGCTAATCATATTTACCCAACCCCTCCGCTCGGGCAGGATATGACTCAAGGTCAATTTTTTTTAAGCAGGGTTTAACAGGTTTGAATTCAGAGCACCAAAAAGGGAACAAAAGTGTTAACTTAATAATACACACACACATAAGTTGGCCCGGAAAACTTTGGTGTAGCCCGTATTCTAAATGCTAATAGGGAACTAAAATGTTCACAATTTGAAAAAAAAAAACAGGCAGAAAAAGATCCTTAACATCTGCATGCTCTTCTATATATTAATCACGGAGGATTAATAGTATTAGGGACGAGGATTTCGAAACTGCATTTAGGAAAGACTTTCATTTTTGGAACTTTTTGGAAAGGCGCTCACAGCGTCTTTGTTATTGAGTTAAGAAGTGGTCTTGACTACCGAAATTCCAATCTTGATCGAAGCGGTTTGCATTCTACATAGCACTGACAACCTTGGGAATGGGGGGAATTCAAGCATTCAACTCCCACTAGAGCAGGCTTGCTCTTTTGCATGGCAACCTGTTTAAGCGAAGGAAAACATTGAATTCAAAACACTTGTCGTTTTCACGAGGGATGGACTCCAACGCGTTATTCCTACTAAGTAGCTAGTCTGCGTTCCAACTATCTGACGCTTGAATAACATTAAAAATCATAATTTTTAAAGAATTAAAAAGGAATCGTTTTTATTGTATGAAAATTGTTGCGTAGTATTTTACGGTTTAGCACACAGATGGAAACATATGTATATAAGATAATCTTTTCTTAAACCGGGATTACTCAAGCAACAAATAAAGTAGTTAATAGACAAAATTTGTAATATGTCATTTCGAAAAATAAATGAAAATAATTTCGAAAATATTAACAGAAGATTCATTAGTCAAATACTTTGGGATCTCGATTGAGAATCGAATACACATTTGATTGGTGATATGTGACACTATAAAATATCGGTGAGAGTTTTTTTTTTTTTGGAAGATTGTTCCAAGATGGTTTGGAGTTTATGCGAATATTTATTTTTTGTGATCTATAGCGTTTCGGGTAATTGTTAATTTCTCTAACACTATATTTTTTAGGCAACATAAATGAATGACGAAACTTTTCTTTATCAAAACAATAAAGAAATTTTTTTTTTATTTGCAGCATGGAATATTGGATTTGCTTTTGGTGCTGCAAGACTCGTGGAGTTTAAGCTTGTTAGTATTGAGACGAAATGGCATCATGAGATGTTGATAAGGCAGCGTGTGTAGTCGGACGTGTGAGGGATTGTGTTTTTTGCATTTTTGACGAAAGACATGTTGCAGTTGTAGGAATTGAACTTTGGATGTCACCGTGAGTTTCGTGTCTGGTATTTTGGGGAGAGTAGGCGTCATCTCCATTAATGTGGACCAGAGGTGAAATGGGAACTTGTGTGTCGAGAGCGGAGTTACGCTCAGATCGACATAGCCAATTTTGGGGTGACATAAAGTGGTGCCTGTGTAAGGCATGTTGAATGCGTCTAATTTATATTCAACTGGGATTCCTTGTAAGAAATCCATAAATTAGATGGGTTCCCTCGATGTGTCCATGTTGTTGCTGCTGCTATGTTAGAGCCACAGTGAGATATCTACACTGGGCGGCTTGTCTAGCTAAAAAGCATCGCTAAGTAGGAACGGGTAGAAGAACGTCTGTTGTGGTCTGCGTTCCCAAGCCAAAGAGACTGGGTTTGGGGGTTTACAAGCTTTGGTGGGCGGAAATGAAGGTCCGGGCTGAATAGGATTAGTCATCCTGATTGGTTGAAATTAAGTGTCGAAATAAATTGAGCGCCAATCCAAAATACGAGATTTTCCTCTTCTCTACAGATCTTAGAGAGATTGATATCATTATTGGGATTTTATTTCTATCTCCAGTTTGAGATGTGGACTTCTTTGCAGGGGAAGACTTACTAGAAAGGAGGTTTTGAAATTCCCAATTCAAATTGAGATGAGAATTTGAAATGGAATACAAAAATGTAAGCGATGGATATTAACTTTTTTATACAAAATCGTTAATACCTAGGGAACCAAAATACCTCAACAAAGTTGCCATGAAACCATTATATTGTTCATTTGCGGACCCATATTTCATTTATACAGCCTTTTTTTAATAGAACTTTACACATTTTATGAAAGAGGCACACCCTAGTAATCGTATGATAAGAAATGATATTTCGAATATCCTTGAAATAAAAATATACGCTTTTATGCATAAGGCATACTATAAAGAAGAACATGTATGAATTAAAACTAAATTTTTAAAAGTAAATAAAAAACGGCAAGAAGAACATTTACATGTGGTCAACGTAATACGAATAAATGCAATAGTTTACTTGCTTCTATAAGAGGAAGAAAAATAATGAATGAAATACTTCATAGATATACTTACATGTTTCAAGTAAGTTATCCAAAGAATTCTGTAAAAAATATTCTTAAGTAAAGATTTTAAAAAATACCTTTAAAAAAAAAAAGAAATAAAACCTCTGACAACTAATCTGTCAGCCCCAATCAACAAGAAAAGAAAGTGAATATTTTTTCTGTCGTTTGTCAGTGATTTAAATAAATGCGATCATGAAAAAATCGTCATACTAAAAACATTCTTGCAAACCCCAAAAATTTAAAAAATTAAAAAGCAAAATAAAAAGGAGAAGCATGAATTCTCTAGGACTTTGAGATAAAAACGTATCATCGAATGCCAACAAGAAGACATGATAGAGAAACAATTAATTAGAAAAATCCCTTTTTTCTTACCTAGTGGACCATAGAGTGAAAATAAAAGAAAGCGAAATAATAGATAAATATTTTAATCTTGCTAGATGGATTAGATAAAAACTGTGGAATGCAAAGATTATGGTGATGACAGTTGTAGTAGTTGTGCGTGGAACATTTTCCAAAGCTTTGAAAAAACAAACATGGAGGAACTGGAAATAAGGACCACAGAATTATTAAGACCCGCTTGAATCATCGGAAGAGACCTGGAGAACTGAAGAGACTTGCTGTTTTTCAGATATTAATGAAAGGTTACAAGTTAAAACTGTTGTGAAAAACTCTCAAAGAGTGATAAAATAAATAATTATCATATCATCATCATTTCAAAAATGATTATTATTTGGTCTCTGTTTATTGCATTAGCATTTGTGCTTTTATATATTTTTAACCATACAGTTTTTGCAAAAAAATATTTCATTTAAAATCTCGTGTAATGCATGAACCTAGCGACCAGATATTCTAATTTGCAATTATATTAAAAGTAAGTGAAAATATTTCACAGAAATACATTTATTTTGTATTTGAAAGAAATAATAACTTTCTATCATAACGAAACCAAATTTTCTATTTATCAGTAATGGTTAAATCACGTAATTTCAGAAGATTATATATAATCATGTACTTTAAAATAGATTCATTACACTTAAAATTAGATTAGGAGAAACTATCATTTAATGTAAGTGATAATTTCCCGATTTAAGTGTATATCATATAATGAACTGGAGTTTATCATACATACAAAAAGAGTGGATGCATCTATCCTTATTTTGTTTACTTATACTTTATCCCCATTTTTTAGTCGTTATATTTGCGAGGAAATATGTATTCTAAATCTCACACATATGAACTTAAAAATACTAGAGAATTTTCAGGTATTTTAAGTGAAACATAATTTCAAATTTTTATCACTAACAATATTCGAACTATTGTCTTCATCTTCGTTGCTATACACTCAACGTTTCGATTAATATTTCCTTTAGCCTTCTTCATGTGTTTCATGTCGAACTAGCGAACATACACAGAGCCTATACTTAAACACTACATTTAATCCACGAGGGTAGATTGTTCGAATTCCGTTAAACATACTGGGTACAAATGTTAAGCTATAGTATGTATTCCTTTTTATCAACTTGCTGTTGGGATTGAACCTGCAACCTTCAGATGATTTCACTTAGAAGGAATTTTTGACCAAACGTCTCTATCCGTTGCACCATGTCTCTTTATGGTGAGATTGCTCGAAACACCAGAAAAAGGCCGAAGGATATATCAGCCGAAATATTGTGAGTATAGCAATGACGGTGAAGACAGTAATACAAATATTATAAATGATATAATTTATCAGGCTTCATGTCAGATATTTAGATAATATTGCTCTTTGATATTCTAAATTTCCAAGGATGACCGTAAGGCTCTAAGTTTCATTTTTTAATTCTTGCATAATACAAGTAATTCTATTTTTACGGAGTAGTCAATCTTGACTCATGAAATTGAAAATCATCTCAGTCAGTAACACATTTTCATACATAAATCTATGCCCCACCACTAATTTTAAAATATATATATATTACATATATATATATATATATATATATGTGTGTGTGTGTGTGTGTGTGTGTGTGTGTGTGTGTGTGTGTGTGTGTGTGATTCCTCAACCCCTTGGTCTGGCTGATGGGTTTAGAATAACTTGATTGCATCCCTGGTGAAGGGAATGGCATCATACAAAAAAGGATATACTGGGTATGACATTAAACTGCATTTTCTGGTATAGTTACTGTTTTGGAGATCAGGGTGTGTGCGCCACTCCTTCATTGTCATTTCTCCAAGATACAATCGTAACCAGAATAGTAGTACCGATTAAAATCCTATATTTGAGTCAATTAGTTTCAGATATTCTTCAGTTTCATAATTGAATGGAAATTATTTGAATTAGAAATAGTTATTTTAAACTATAGTCATTTACTAAACATTGTAATTTTTAGTTACTTGAAAGCATATAAAAACAGATAATTATTATAAAAGAAAAATAGTATATGAAATACATATAATGGTGCAAATATTTTTTAGTATTATATAAGTAAAGTTGGAGACTGTAGTCGAAGGCAATCTGAAGGTTTTCTTTTCATTAGCTACTACACCAAAGTGTAGGTTGGGTATTACTCATTTCCCTGGATTTATCCACTTTAACCTTGGACTGTACTTTATAATGCTGAATTTATGCAAGAAGATATCAAGCACCATTTTTTGAGTCTTTGATTTGACTCGACCTGGGTTTGAATCACGGTCTTTCGTGTGACAGACAAACACTTTAGACATTATAAGAATACTTAATATATAAATGTGTCCAAAACACTCATAAAAATTACTGAACAAAAATGTAACAATGAATGTAAGATTTACGCGATTCCGTAACATTTTGACATAAAATAACCTTTGACGGATCGACATGTTGTTAAAATGAACCAATGAAACAATATAAATTCGTCGGAACAATCTGTTTCTGAACCATCTTTGTTAGTTTCGATTGTTTTCTTTGTTTAATGTCCTATCAACATTTGCTGGTAATTAAATGCCGCAGCCAATCTTCTAGAAATCCAAAATTAGCAATATTTTAACCATATCTGATGGATAAGGGGGTTCATTTATTTCCTAAAAGTGTTTTTACAAACAGTGAAAGTAATAGTATTGAGTTCGAAATCGCTGACTATGACGCTTCAATCCAGCACGTAAGCGATTATGCCTCGGAGATCTCCTGTAAGCAATCCATAAAATCATATATCTGCATTCAGAGTATTTGTATTAGATAGCAATATTTGATTACCTTAAAGTATGAATAAACAGAAATAAAAAAAAATACAAGGTCTCCTGAGGATGATTGTATTCATAATTTAAAAAAAAATAATTTGGTTTCATTGTTTCTATATTCTTAAATTGATAAGATGATAATTTGATTAAAGAGACAGAGATAGAGATTAAAGAAGGATGACATTGACAAAGAAGATGAGATGTTTTATTGTAGGTAGATATGAACATAGTGATGATAGATAGATAGATAGATAGATAGACAGATAGATATTTTGATAAAAAAAATTTGAAGGCATGTTTTTTTTATTTTTAAATTGAACGCTCTCTACGGAAATAAAATGATTTTAAATTTTTAATCTTTTCGATTTTATCTAATAACTCACTCCTCCTGATAAAGGTTGAAAAAGTCGAAAAGATAAACTTTAGTAGATAATTTTATGAATAAAATCATCCACTGAACACCTTTTTTTAAAAATTTCTATTACATTTTCATATAGCCGGATTTATTTTAAGTTTTTCCAGATACATAAATATGTGCAAACACATTATTGTTAGTATAATAGTATTATGATTCTCGGAGTAAAAATTATAACAATTGAACGTTGAAAATATGAATATTCATGATTGTAATCAAACGTTTATGAAGGAATGAAATTTAAGTATCAAATATCCCTTAATTTATTGATTTGCCATCAAAAAAATAAGCAAAAAGTACCACAGTTCTCTTGAAAGTAAAACTATCATCATCATCATCATCATCATCATCATCATCATCATGTCGTGCCACAGGCGCCGATATCCCTGACCCTCTTTCGACACTTCTCCCTATCCTTCATCGCCTCTAGCAGGTCTTCAGGTCTACATCCCGTATACTCATGTAGCAACTGTATGTATGTTCGAGCTGGTCGTCCTGCTTTTGTCCGGCCATGAGCTCGTCCCTGCTTATGAGCTCGTCCCTGCTTCTCCAGCAGTGTCCTGCATAACCAAAACTAATATACTCAAGTTATTTTTTCCCATTAATTATGTCTGATGTTAATAGAATATAATTATCTATTTATATGTACAATGATTATGTAGTAAAAGAATGTGTTAAGAAAATATCTTATATACCGACACTAGCTGTAGGCGCTTTACATTCATCGTATTTAGAGAAGAATACTTGGAAAACTTTGCTATCTTCCACTTTGCCGGTAGATTCCTAGCTTTAGTTAGTCAATTGGTCGCCATCGTTCGTTCAAGAATGTGAAATGTCGCCCTTGGTCTATTTAAACTTAATATCCTTCCATCGTTTCACTTCCAGACAATTCTCTCGTATCGTTCTGTCACACGATCAGTTAGGTCTTTTCATTTCCGCTTCTGGCACTAAAGCCACTGGACATCAAACTTTTGTGGCCGGAGTCTGCCACAGCCTGTTTACCTTACATCCGGACAAGAGGAGAGACGTCATTGCGTCTCTTCTATTGGCTTTATTGATTTCTTCGACCGATTTTCTAATGCTGACATTTTTTGACTATTTCGTCAGTTGGACAGTGTAAAATACCGATCATCCAATATTAAGTTTCGAGACAACTCTTTTTTGTTCCCAAAGTAATTCTCCTTGTACTTGAAATGTGTTATTACCAGATATATCTTGCATTCATTGACAATATTGACTATTGATTACGTGAAAAAGTATATGATTGAAAGAAGGTTTTAACATGAGTTTATAAATTAAGTTGGTGCAAAAGCTCCAAGCATATTTTTTTAAATCTGGTGGCAGGGTAAGAGTAATCATTTTCAGCATAGGATATAGAATCGGGGAAACATGTTCAAATCCTGGACAAGAATTATTGTATTTCACTTCAAGCTAATTCATTTGGGAATGACATAAATAAATCTCTTCCTCCAACAGACATAAGAGAGTAGTTTAGTCTTGGTTCTCTAGCTTTGGAGAAACAACTAGTCTCATATCACACTCTGAATCATAATCACTTAAATTGTTTCACATAAATTATTCCACTAAACTTACGTTACATCACTCTTGCACAAGACTAATAAATTCCATTTTACTGTGAAAGCTATCAATATATCTTTGCATGGGTGTGATAGAATATAATCTAAATGAATAAAATTATCATATAAATGAAACACTGAAATATACTTAGCTAAACCAAATGAGGAGTTGAAGAAACTCGAAAAGCTTTATGCTTGCTCAGTAGAACAGCGAAATGATAATGTTGAATATAACGTACTGTTTATAAGTCTTGAGCATTCGCTTCTTGTTCGCTTCGAACACTTTCCAACTAGATTCATTCTACTCTTAAAATATAATATCAATCCTATACCTCCGTCTGATAACATTGCATGACTATCGTCTTTTTTAAAGAAAAAATATTAGAAAGTTTTCAGTGCAGGTGAACGATTTTACAAGATGATATTGAGTAACGTTGAAGTATCTCAGAATTCTCCTTGAATATGTGTGTTTGATATCTAACTTAGCTCAACTTAATCAAATAGATTTTAAAATTGAGACTGATTTTCGAAAAATGATTCAAGCGTTAATAAATGAATGTATCGCCTTCAATATATTTCCCTTTGTACGACTCATACATATGAAAAAGTCTCTCTCTTATCCTAGAAAATAGTGCTGGAAATCTACAAGTGCCACTTCTATCACTTGCTATATCTTAACCCTGTGAATTCTACTAAAGTAAAGTTGGAGACCGTAGCTGAGGGCGATCAGAAGGCTCCTTTTTTAATAGCTACGACACTGAGCCGTAGGGCAAGTCGCTACTCCTTTTCCTGGATAGCTCCACTTTACCCTTGATACGTACCTTATATTGCTGAGTTTAAGCAAGGAGGTATCAAGTATTATTTTTAAAGTCTTTGGTATGATGCGACCTGGGATTGAATCCCGGTCTCCCGAACCATTTGCGAACACTCTACCCTCTAGGCCAATGAGCCGGTATGCTACTAATTTTCTCAAATCGCAACAAAAGAGCTTGATTTTGATTTCTTAAGAACATTAGATAATCACAAAGTCTCATATCATGAGAATATGTGCGTTGTTCTATTCGATTCACCCCAAACTCACTCAGAGATAATCAGTCATTGTTAACAAAGTAATGAGACAAATGTTTGTGTTTGGAGCGAGAATGATTATTTTTAAATCCTTGTTTTTGCAACTACGAATGAGAATTCCCAATCACTCATTTTCACAGTCAAATTTCCATTAGAGTTAACGTAATACTAAGCATATTTCATTGTTTCCCACGTTCATGAAGTTAAGAGTTTGCCAAAACGTTTTTCGACCTTCATTGTCACTCAGTTATTCAAAAATGCCTTCCGTCATGAAAAAGCCAGGATCTTGGATAGGAATTGCTATCCGTAACCATTCATTAATTTGTCTAAAGTTTCTATCGCGTTGTCCTGAATTTTGAAACAGGATTTATTTTTGTGTTCCATTGTCGACCAAAAACCTGAATTAAGACATTTGTAATTACTTAAGTTAACGTAAATTATCAAAGGCTGAAGAAACTGAAGATTTTTACATGTATTCAAGATCGACAGTGATCTGCTAAATTTTAAGTCGAATTACCAAGTTAAAAGAGAAAATAAGAGTCAATACTTTCTTGACTGACTTCTCAGGAGAAAATCATCCTTCATCATCAACATGTCGTGCCGCTAGTACGGATATCCCTGACCCTCTCTGGCCACTTCTCCCTATCATTAATCACATTAGGCAGGTCTTCAGGGCTACATCCCATGTCATCACATAGCTGCTGTATGTATGTTCGAGCTGGTCGTCCTGCTTTTGCTTGGCCATATGCGGGGGTCCATACGAGTACATCACTGATGAGTTCGTCCTTGCTTCTCCAGCAGTGTCCTGCGTGTCTGGTTTGTCTAACTTGTATAGTTTTCGTGATGGGAGGCAAGTGGCCGTGTAGTTAGTGTCTTGTGGGGTGTTGTCGCCAGGACTTGTTCAATATAGCTCTCAACATTCTCGTGTAATTGCCGTCTAGCTTCTTCTTCAGCCGTTTAGTTAGCGTCCAAGTAGTGCACCCATATAGCAGTATCGATACGAGCGCTGCCTGGAAGAAACTGCGTTTCATTTTATCGGCCAGGTCTGATTTCCATATAATCGAGAGCCTATCGATAGCGGTCCATGCTTTCGTTAGTCGCGTGTCAGGGTCTTTTTCGGTAGATGACACACTTCTTCCTAGGTAGATGAATTTGTCTACTAGGTTCAGAGAGGTTCTGTCTAGTGTGGAAATGTCGCCTGTTTGGTTGTAACACATATATTCAGTTTTGAGTGCATTGACATGGAGGTCAATGCCTGCGGCTGTTCGTTCCAAACTATGCAGTAGTGTCTCGGCTTGCTTAGGTGTATTCGCCAATAACGCTATGTCATCGGCGTGGTCGGCGCCGGTAATTGTTTTTGCGGGGTACCTTCTGCTCTTTTCTTTGTCAACTCGAAGCCATTTTCTCTGATTTTGTCGATCGAAGTTCTAAGCACGTAATCTAGACAGATGATTAAGAGGTATGTGGCTAGCGTGTCCCCTTGTAGTACTCCTGCAAAAATGTCGAAGTATTCTGTGTCTCCATCTGGTGAACGCTCTTTCACTTTGGTGTTTCTGTAGAGAATCGTTATTGCTGCTACGGTTTCTTTTGGTAGGCCGTATGCTAGTAGGATTTGTTCTATCTTCCCTCTGTGGATGGAATCGAAGGCTTTGGTAAAGTTGACAAATAGTAAATTAGATGATATTATCATCAATTTCTGTCTCCTACGTCGAAATCAAATCTTCTCCGATTAGACGAAAGACACTTTCTTTAATAGCTGAATATATCGGCCCCATAAAATATATTAAAATATACTTGATTAATCTTTTTAAATTAAAATAATTCTTTTCCAATCAATGTAAAAGAAAAATATTAAATAACCAAAGGTACAGGAAACAATCATAGAATGATCTTGCAATTGCATATCTAAATATGTAAATTTGTCTGCAATTTCAAGAGTGTTCTTACAGGCATTAAAATGGTTATGCATATTGAGTTAAATGGAAATAAAACAGTCAGTTGTAAGAACTGAACAATTTGCAATACTCACTCAAGATGATAATCTCCAGTGCTCTGTGGCAAAAGAACATCGTTGTTCCATTTCAGTTCTATGAGAAATTCGTTACAAATATAAAACAGTGGAGAAGGTTGAGAAAGGAAAAACTTACTTGTAAACCACAAAGGACATCAAAGCGTCAGCATTAAAACCTAACCTATTAAGCCTTTCAGATAAGAAATACAAAACAAATGAAAAAGTAATGTGTCGAAACAGTAGTGATTTTTTTTGCGATAGAACTTTAATAAATTGGCCGATTGAAGTTGGATAAACCAAAAAAAAAAAAATCCCAAAGAAAACTAACACTTACACACAAAAATAACGTTAGCTTAAAGTGGATTAAGAAAAAAGATATGGGTAGGAGACAATTGAAAGAAATTGTTAGTGATGAATCAATAGTTTACATGAGCCTAGATGACACAAGAATATATCCTTGTTTATTTTTAAATGAAACTAATAAAGATGACTGCCCGAAGAAAACAACTAAATTCCAAAATGCGTTCATGATATGGTGCTGAATGTAATTTAATGGACGAAGAAAGAAAGCAACAATCAATGCCAGTGGATATATTGAAATCCTGAATAATTTCTCATTTCTCGATGAGCTAATTGGTTGGGCGTAGATGATAATTACCTCTTCAGGGTTTGGAAAATTTAGCATTAATTTAAATCATTTGATGTTGTTTGTTCAATGATTACTTTATGAAATCTGAATATTAAGCTTTTAGATAAAGTGTTTTGCATATTATCTCCTATAAGTTTATTAACTGCTAAATTAAAAAAAAATGAAAAGAAAGCTAAAAAATTAATGCAAACATACACTAATATTACTAATTCCATAGTATTGGTCTGGGACAGTATATTGATAATCTGAGAAAAGCTCAAATTCCCTGGGAAGGACCATTGTTTATTGATTTGACAAGCAGTCATTGTGGTTTCAATTCAGTTGAGATTTCATTAAAGCTAACAAAAATTACCAAGAAATCATTTCTGATTAAATCAAACTCAGAAAAGAAACTCTAAACGTTAATAAGACGGGTATAAAAAATATAATGATTTATAACAATACTCTGAAAACTGAGACAGTTTTTCTATGTATTATCATAGGCTTATCAAAAATGAATCACCGGTTTTGTCATTTCCTCACTAGTATATATTCAAAAAGTTGTTCCACCAAAAACAGTGATGTTAAAGAAAGCTTCCACTAGATGATGACATTCAGAGAACTGTTTTTATATCATTATATGTAGTTGGGGACGTGGACATTAAAAAATTTCGTCGCTTCTGCAAGCAATTCCCTAGAAGAACAGAACTTTATAAAGTGTAACGTATGACATGGCTGATTACGTGGGGAATTAAAAAGGGAAAAACACCAACTATGAAATTCACGTGACAAACACATTGGTCTATATATGACTAGTGAAAATTTAGCTTGCAGCCTGTGCTCTAATAAACTTGACGAAGAAAGAGCAGAAACAAGTACACAATATGAAATTACTTAAATAGAAACAAAAAAAAAAAATGAATGATTAAGTTTATTATACCTCCCCTGACAAACGAAGGAAAATATATTTATGTGTCTGCAGGCAGTCAAAATTCTTACTTCATATTCCACTAATTTAAATTATCATTACTAATTTAGTTTAAAGACCGCAGTCTACCCTATTTACGCATATCTGGATGAAAACAGTTGGGTTCATGCTTTTCCAAATGACATTAAAATGAAACCAATTAGCAGCGTTCAAGATATGAAATATGGTCACAATTCAATCGTCAATCAAAATAAGCGTTACACTAGATACTTCAATATTAAAAACGGCCAAACGGTTCTTTTTGACAAGAAAGGAAGACGATTTCAATGGTTTAACCTCTTTTTGGTCATCATATCTATGACTTCGATCTTTTCCAGTTCATATATATATATATATATATATATATATATATATATATATATATATATATATATGCACGGAAGTCACTCGTCTCAGCAATATAGATCAACGAGTCTATGTTAAAAATAGTATTGCTTGTTGTGAAAGCGATATTATGAATAGACAACATAATTCATTTCTGGCGAATCCACATTTCACGCAGTGAACTCATCAGTCGATTTAATGTAACTAGAAGTTCCTAACCATTTAGATTCTTGACGCTGACTTGGGAAGTGTATAAATTCATTTTTGATAGTTCTCAACATCCGTTAATAATGGACCCATTTAATTAGATAACATCAAAACCAATTATAAGAACTGGTCTCTCTGCCATTAGAAGCAAACACACACACACACACACACACACACACACACACAAACACACACACACACACACACACACTCACGGATATATATATATATATATATATATATATATATATATATATATATATATATATATATATAAGAAGTGATAGGTTAACTATTAAAAATGAAAACAAAACTTTTAACAAAACATATTAACTAAAATGACAAGGAAATATCTTGAAATACTAAAGATTAAATCTATTCAAATATATAACTATTAACTTCACCCACGCCCTCCACACGACTTCGGAATTTCCTAAAGGTCTTTCTGAGGATCTCTCAGATTAAATTGGTAAATGTTGCCGTAATCTTTGTCTTCTGTAGTTCATACTCAGACTCAAAGATTCAACTACATGAATGTTATTTGTTTTTCAGCAATACTAAACTTCCATAATATTGTAATATACATGGATACATGGCATACATACTGAATAGATATTTCAAGTGTGTAACTTAATCTTTTCTAACCACTGAATGACCAGCAGGTAGAGAACTCCATTCTTCTTGAACATCATTGTACACTATATCATTGTGATAGGAATTTCAAATTTGAAGAGTTGTATGTAAAGACAAAAAGAAATACAGAAAAATGAGGGCAAAACACTAAAACCCAAAGTATTTGTTTTATTTCCCGTGTTTAGCTCGTTCAGAAATAAATATTTTAAAATGGGTGGTTAGAGCAAAATAGCAAAGTGCATCTGCTTTCAGAAAGGTTAAATTCTTCCTTAGATAAAGTATATTTGATATGGAAATCATAATGTGACCCAAAATATGTCATTGGATATGATTCTTTACAGTTAATTAACCGTATCTCCCGATTATTTGGTAAGCACAATACATGAAAATGCTTTCTCGTAACATGCATGACAAACAAGAATAGGAAATGGAAAAAGATGAGATCATCATTGATTAAACAGTGAGTCATATAAGGCCAACGCAAAACAGCATTTTTTCTTGTTAAAAATCATTTGGAATAGGAATATATCTTTAAAATTTCTTGTTATAGATAAAAACTGGAAGACTCTATTTGAACTGCGTGACAAAATATATCATCACTGATATGCTACGCACAGGCGAGGAAGAAAAATTAATCCTCCGAGAGGAAACCACTCTCTTAAAATTACTATTTATTCTTAGTATTTATTTGCTGAATGATGTAATTCCTAAGTTCTAACGGTATAGAAACCAAATAAGGAAGAATAATAAGCCTTACATATAAAATCTGAAGAAATTATATGGTCAGTATGGTCATTACTATGGTTATTTCTTGACATTTCAATGGGTATTTTTCTGTTGTATTTTTGTTGATTCATTCAATCATCTTCGTATCATTTCTTTGATATGCGTAAGCATATTTAGTTCAATAATATGGCTTGATTTTCAATGCAGAAAATGAAGGGTTCATCTGAAACTTATTCAAGATTCAGAGAATTAAAGTTTTCATCATTTATTTCAGTCAACTTTAATTCCACACACACACACACACACACAAATACACACACACACACACACACACACACACACACACACACACACACACACACACACATATATATATATATATATATATATATATATATACTTATTGAATCAAGTAAATAAATGTCTATTAACACAATTGTTTGATTCCATTTGTTGAAATATACCTTGAGATGCCAGCTGAGATTTTTCAGAGTACCTGTGTAAGTATTTATTTGAATAATACGTATTTTTGATTGCTTGATTTAACATTGATTTTATATAAAAGCAACAATGCTTCCGTAATGGTGTGTATAGATATGCTGGAGGCAAGAATGCATGTTGTTGCTGTTATTGAATGTGTTGCAGTTTTTCTTCTTTGAGAATTTAGATGAATGCTTTACAAAAACCTCTGCAAGCCAGTCATTGCTGTCATAAAAATTTGTACCATGTTGTAAATTATTTCTTTCGTTTGTCAAATCAAATATATTCGCTTGATTTTTATACGCTTTAAATGCGATATTTGTAAGATATTTGGTTTTGTATCCTCAAAAATAATACTGAGACTATTACGGTATCTTGTTCAGGTAAGTAAAATTACATTGTTTACGACCTTTCCAACTGTGATTGGAAGGATAATCAAATCCATGGGGTTTTAAAGAAAATCTGAAATTCCTGATTAAAGCAGTTATGGCCGTAAACCAATGTAACATACTCGTTTCAGTAGTATATTATGGCGTTGGGGATAAAATCTTGGACAGCGACATCCTAGTAAATGAGTTCTAACCCTAGTCGTCCTATTACGTAAAGTTTAAAAATAATATTCTTGGTAAAAGGAATGAACCTCGTTATCCTCTGGCTGTTGGTTAAATAGCACAATTACGGTTCTTCCTCAAGGATAGATACGCATTAAATAACCCATGTGGGCTGATTTTCTATTAATTTAAAAAGCATCACTTAAGATTAATTTGCGTATTCTCAAGTAAAATAGTTTAAATCACAAGGGTGTTATGAATTCTATTTTTTCATTCCTTTTATCGTGAGTGACATTGTTTGGTCTCTACGAAAATTGTTGGGCACAAAGTCAAAATAAAGAAATGACGACGAGTTCACAGGAAATACTAGTTCCAAAATTTACGCCGTTTCTTATACTCTGCCAGATAACCTAACCGAATGAAATTTCCAAATTATCATCTTATCATTTTCAGCACGAATTATAAGGGCTCTCGTGGGTTACCCTTAGTTTTCAGTCGAGGATCAGGTACACTATGGTTGGAAAAGTAGCCACTTCATTATACATCGCGTAAATACCACTGAAGTTTATTCATATATTAGAAATTAATATATATTTCAATGAGTTCGTATTCTGAAATATATATAATCTGATTTTGTGTATATTAAATAATGATGTACCAATCTTTTGTAAAATTATTGAAATTCACCATGATTAAAATAGTAGAATCAATTATTGTCTGACAAGGAAATACCATCCTAGAATCCTCCAAGATCTGTCGACTTTATAAACTAATTATATCTGAGTTAAGATTTGCAGAAGAAAACTCAAACAGGATTCTAAATATATACAGACCTCACTAACAGAAGGAGACGAATAATTGTACATATATGTTACATTATTACACACTTTCGAAATATTTTAAATGATTAATTATAAATGTATTATGTCACGTGGTCTCCCACTGAGAGAAGAGAAATAAGGAATTTCTACTATCCCTCGTGTTTGAATTAGCAAGCCGTCAAAGAATGACCGTTAAGAGAGATAATGTAGGTCAATCCCGAAGTTACAAATCCAGGTCAGAATGGAAATCAACAGATGTTTGTACCCTGTGACCGGATGGGTAAAGAGTGGGGCACAGTGACATTCTCTTTGATTTTGTCAAAGGACTCTGAACAAGGACTTATTCTACAAGGGATCTAGTGCCAGACCGCCCCGTCCTCACACGTGCGAAAAATAAAATCCCGTCTTGGGATTTTAATAATCTTGCCGTCACAATTATGATAATTAAATTGTATATATTCAACCACAAGCAGGATTCGTCACCAGATAATTTTTTTAGAAAAAATAAAGCTAGTTTTAATTCAGAATTTATTTTCTCCAATATTGTTTGCCTTTCCAAGACAAAAGGAACCAATATGCTTTATGATTTGGATATAGATGCATTCATGTTTACTAATATGCATTACCGTAAAGGGAAACGTAAACGCCCCGTCTAGAATTTGAACTTGGGCAGCCGATTCTATTTCGAACGATGACAAACGTTCCGCTGAGTCTACAGATATGATAAACATTAAGAATCATATATGATTACTACAATAAAACTACTCGACTTTCTTAACAAATATATGTGTCTTTGCAGGTGCAACGTTCAAAATTAACCCAATTGAAGGGATTCAAAATCAACAACATTAAGAATGTTGTGTAATATATCTATCTATCTGTTTGGAAATTTTCTATTATTGCTATTTCATAGAACTTATATATATATATATATATATATGGAGAGAGAGTCATCCACAGACAGATGTGTTTTGTTCCATCAGAACTCATCAGTGTGGCTAGACATACTAGCTTCTCGTAGCTGGGATCGAAACCTGGTTGACTAAAATGCCAAACCAAGACTCTACCCCTCAGCCACGAGGAACCAGTAGCAGCGAAGTAAATTTTAAACGGTTATGAATCACAATTACTATTGTTTACATACATCCGCTTAACGACTACCGAGATCTCAATTCATATATGAAGAGCCTTGCAATAAACGCTAATGGCAACGCGATTACTTTTTACGCTAGAGAACTCAACCCTACGGGACAGGTGAGTATATATATATATATATACACTGACATCCACACACACACACACACACACACACACATATATATATATATATATATATATATATATATATATACCTCCCCACATCCCATCTGTTGAATCTGGAATATGGCATTTGAGGAGTTAGTTTTTTTTCAAATTCTCCCCCGTCTTCCTCTTCAATTTTTGATCATTATTCACCCCACTCAATAATTATTATTTTAAACGAACCGGCGTAACTAATAATGAAGTGCCGGATAAAAGGGTTCCTCTAGTTATTTTTTTTTGTTTTTGTTTTTAGACTTTATGAATAAGCATTGTTCCCCTTTTTCGTATTATTGTAAAATTTTGTTGTATCAAGAGCAAGTATATATATATATATATATATATATATATATATATATATATATATATATATATATAAACTCCGGTTTAACTGGACCAAATAATACCTATATATATATATATATATATAGTTTGTTTAAATATGAATGACATAGGAAATATATAGCGACGTTTTCTATCTATCTATCTATCTATCTATCGATCAACATTTATGTATGTCTCTGTTTTAGTCTCTCTCTTTCTCTCTTTCTTTCTTTCTTTCTTTCTCTCTCTCTCTATATATATATTACAGTAAACCTCACGCGTTCCTTCTTTTGCTTTTAAGGTGGTAATTATAAATTTATATATATATATATATATATATATATATATATATATATGTGTGTGTGTGTGTGTGTGTGTGTGTGTGTGTGTGTGTGTGTGTGTGTGTGTGGAAATTCACCTCTATTAGCACAGAATAATGAAAACGTGATATTCACTGAGACATCACTCTTTCGAAAAAAAAAAAAAAACGCTGTTTAATATCTTAGATCTCGAGTAATTCTCAATTGTATCAACAAGAAATCGGTTAAACTATTGTATCAACAAGACAACTCTGAAAGTTATAGTGACTTTTGATTAGGTTGTGACTCATCGAGTTTTTCCTGTAGTTGATAAATAGAAATGCTTCGTGGTCTTCGTTCACATAAAAAGTAGCTTCGTTACAGCATCTAAAGGATTGGTGAAAATCTTATCAGAAGCACCGAGATGCTAAGCATGATCAAATCTCATCAGGTGGGTATGTGAGCACTTATCCTATCGAAAACAGTGGAATATCTGGTTTATCTGAAGTTTCGAATGATGCGCAATTACCATTATATATTTTCAAAAATTATTTTGTACTTTCATTTTTTATCTTCCTCGTAGAAAATCAACGGAATGTCCTGTCCTTTTTTCTTGCCCTTTGAATATAAAAATAAACAGGAGAAATATTCATCAGATGTTTTTAAATGATCGTTCGTATCAAAAAAAATATAGAGGATATCTTCTATTTTATAATTATTAAGCTCTCTTAGGGTATATGATATAATATATTCATTTAATCTGAGGTAACATTCTGTTAGCATCAAAAGTAATTTGCCCTTACAATTAGCATAAAGTCCAAAAATGGCATTATCAATGTTGAAATACTCCACAAAAAACATTTCTAAATTATTCGAAGCGAGGAAACGTTCTTAACCCAACAAAAATCGAAAGCACAGTTGCATGCTTTCAACCAAGGCTCATTGTAAAGGATAGGGCCATTTCCCCTTGGACAAGAGTTGTAGGAAGTGGAAAGTCAGCCACGAGCGTTTAAAATCGAGAGAGCTCCAAGGACTTTGATATTATGATCATGCAACCAGATCAGCAGCATTCCTTATCTGGCCTGTACCTCTGATAAAAAAAAAGTATAGTTAAGTGTCATCTTTTTTCTTATATAATTTTTAACCGTACGTAACCGTACTTCCTCTTGGGAACAAAATCATGTTCAACAAGGTAAAAATATAGCAACATTTCTGAAATAAGAAGTTATCATTTATATTATTTTGAGTTATTTTTCCACTTTAGCCTGTATCCAGTTATCTTGGGCTGGAAAAAACATTGCATCTTTGCAGAGGTGCAAGACTCCCTTAACGAGTATTCTTGATACGATATTAAACAATATCATGATAAATTTCCAGACTTGAAGCTTTTGGGACTGTGGAGTAACCATTCATTGATATTGCTCCCAGATTCACTCTGTCCCGGAGTGGTAGCACCTGATAGGGTCCAATCATCGGGTCAAGTGGAACTGTCTAACATTTAAGCTATGTGTATACAAATGATTATGCTAAAATGAATTTTAAGAAAGATTTCTGTTCGATCATTTAATTGTGCGTAAAGAAATGACGAATTTCTAATTGCATTTTTAGTGATATATAGCACTACTAGGGACTATTTAACTGTATGCAAACGAATGAGTAACATTCAACGGACTAATTAGTCTTAAATAGCAATACTGGTAACCGCTTCACTGCGTAGAAACAATTGCGATAATAATGTGAAAACAAATAATTTTTCATTTTAAAATGAAATTACCAACAAACTGTTCCCTTAAAAATCACATGTTTATCTAATTAAATATCTACAAACAAATGATTAATAGTTTGTAGAATTGTTCGTATTAGAAATTCTTGAAACCAGTTAATTATAGGCTTAAAAAATAAGCCCAGGCTCATTTAAAAATGTTATCTACAAAATGTGTTGATAAATCATATATATTTCATACATATCTATAAATATAATTTGACGTTGAATAATTTACAATAATTGATACGTCATAAAACCCAATCTAACCAAATTATATATATTTGATATGTATGTATAAAAAAGATTTGGCGTTAGTCAACCTACAAGGGTTTATATGCCATAAAAAACAACCCAAATGAATCATTTATATTTAATGCATACATATAAAGAGGATTTGGCATTAAGTAACCAAGCATGCCATAAGACCAAACCAAAAAAAAACAACAAAAAAAAAAAAACACGTATATTTAATATAAATGGATAAAAAAGATTTACCCTTAAATAATCTACAATGGTTGATATGCCATAAAACTAAACGAATCACACCAACCAAATCATTTCGGTTGTTTTCATTTCAACGCGTGCACTATTCTCTGTTCTTAGAATGAGCAAACGTTATGCATCTATTAAAAGACTCCGAAAATCAGGTGGATTTTTTTTATTAAACTAAAGCGATTATCCGAGTTAGGGATATTTCTAAGTATCCTTCGCTGTTTTTTTTTAAATCAAAGTTCAAATGAGAAAGCAAAATCTTCACTCAGAGGACTTCATGCTAGATTGATTAGCTCTTATGGAGTGTCCTTAAAAATATGATAATAATACGGCTTTGTTATTACCAGTATAGTTTCCAAGAATTTCTGGCACCGCTGGTCTTTCGTGGTTTGGTCCGTATACCGACTCCTGCTCTAAAAACAGCTTTATGTCACGCTTCATCTTAGCGGCCAGATGAAGAAATACCACTCTCTGAATTGTGCAGAATTTGTGAATGTTTATCGTAAGAACATGCATTTGCTAATTTTATGTGCTGTCTCGTTCAATTTTGCCGAATATTCTGACATGGGAAGATCAGTAATCGAGCTATTTTTTGGCTATCTAATAGACGTGGAGAAAATCATTTCCTCATAAAAGTGAAATGAATATGTTGTGGCCTGATTGTTTCCAGAGATGATGACAATAAAATGAAGCAACATTTCATAGATCAGGTTTTTGCTGTATTAATTCTAGTGGGTGATCTCCTGTGATAAAAGGCTAACGTCAAGGACGAATATAAAGACTTGCCGATTGACTTAAAGAAATGGTAAATCTTGGTGGTTGATAGAAATTCTTGGCGAGGAAAGTTTAAATTTGAAATTGTAAGAATCTTTTCTCGTCTACAAAAAACTAAAAAATGTTCGTTTGGAAGGTATACTTAAGTTGGTTCAAAATCTCTGCAGAGTGGTCTTTCCTCTTCTCTGTCATTGCATATGACAAAAATTGGCCCATTTCTCATCTAGCATGAAAAATACAGAATCTCCTCATGCACTACGATGCCTGATGAGAAACTCAGAAGGTGCCCGTGGTATAATGGTTATCGTCGTACGAAATGGACACGGCGACACGAGTTCAAATCCCAGACGAGATTGATGGCATTTCACATAGCACTAATACCATTGGGAAAGGTATGAATCCAATTATTCTCCCTCTAGCTATGGGTAAATAGTAGGACAGACTGGGTTCTTCAGCCCGGGTTAGGCAAGTAGTCTTGGAGAAGGAAAACTGTGAATTCAAACCTGTTAAACCCCGCTTAAAAAATTGACCTTGTATCGTATCTTACCTGAGTGGAGCGTCTGGTAAATATGGATAAGAAACTCAGACACTCATATTCCGGGCTGTGAATTTGATTGACTTACTGTGGGCGTTTATAATCATGTCCTGGCCTTCACTAACAAATTTGGGAGTTCATTCCTTATCATACAAAGGCTTTTGAAATCCCTTCCCTTCATAATCTTAGTGAGACAAACCCAACATTTTTCCAATCACTTGCATTGTCCTCAGATTGACATCGACGCACTGAAAACTGTGCATTGAAGCTCACGAGGTGAATGCCGCGCATTACGGCATTCAGTTTCTCAGTTTCTGGAGGTTTGAATTTTGCGATGGAGCTCTTTTCTTCGCAGAAAGTACCAAACTGATAATAGTTTGCTGTGCAGTAGACAAAACCTGCAACAAACAAAACGCATGTGTGAATTTAGTAATTTTAAACATTGAAAATGTTTATATCACACACTGTCTCTTTCAAATATTCTTATGAAATTTGCAATATTCAAAAAATCTTCCTAAGTTTGTGTCTATATGCATTATGTGTCTATATGCATCATGTAATGTCCACCAATTCGTAGCAATTACAATTCTTCAGGATTCGGTTTATAGGTAATGCACACGGCGACACGAGTTCAAATCCCAGACGTGACTGATTGCATTTCCCCTAGCACTAATATCCTTGGAAAAGGTATGAATCCAATTATTCTCCCTCCAGCTATGGATAAATAGTAGGGCAGACTGGGTTATTCAGCCTTGGTGGGGCAACTAGTCTAGGAGAAGGAAAACTCTGAATTCAAACCTGCTAAACTCCGCTTAAAAATTGACCTTGTGTCATATCCTGCCCGAGCGGAGGGGTTGGTAAATAAGATATGATAGGTAATATATAAACATGTATTTTCATTTTTACTTGAGTGTGTACTTTTTGAAAATATTCATTATGTACATCGTATAAACTTTACGATGATTTGTCTTAGTGCCAACCTACGTCAACACAGTTTAAGTAAGTATTTGACTCTAATCTTTACTTTAATGCCATTATATCAACTGCCACATTAACAACCGATTATATCAATAAACAACTCTTGAATAATCATGATATTACAGTAAAATAAACCTCTACATAAAGAATAATTATTTCAAAAATATTATGATTGGCAAAGAAGAGGTGATACATATTTACATGTTTAGATTGATGGATTCAAATAAATAATATATTTATTATATTTTATTTTATCTATTTCTTCTAATATGGCATATCAACCTTTGAGGGTTTTTTAATGCTAAAACCATCAATGTAGATGAACAGTCGTGTTATTATTCAATACGTAGTTAAGGGGATAACTATGTTCATTCCTCTCCTAAATGTACTCGTCAAAAAGGAAAAGTAATAGCGCGGTTTGTGTTTGAACGAAATTATTGCGTTATCTAAGTCCATCACGTTAGTGAGTACACCACAGGTACCCCCCTGAAAAAGGTATTTAGAGATACGGACATACTGATTACGTCAAAGAAACTGAACTCCGCGGACCAAGAACTAAATGGTTTGACTTCACCCTAACTTAACTGTAGTAAAGGCATGGATATATTTTACTTCCTCCTACCCATTGCTAACTGTGAGTAAGATAGTGAGATGGACTGGTCACTGTGGCTTTTGGAAGTAGACCGATATAGTGTAATGCAAAATATTCTCTGGTCATCTCAGTCACCTATGAGAGGAAAAGTAGTAATTTACTAAGCTTTTTGTTAGTGTCTCAAGGCCCTATGAATTTGGCATCCAATGTGACTTGAACTCACTGGTGAAATTGACTAGTCTAGCAGGTTAATCATTACACCACCCTAGGTGCCCTCTGAGATAAAAAGTAGATATCTGACCAATAGGTTCAATTACAAGATATTTTTGATTGAAAGAAGCGAAGAGAAATTTTGCATTCGGACTTTTTCTAACATTTTGACTTTAAAGAATAGTATATTAAGTTATTAAGAATTGTTCAAAATAAATAGTTCTTGCCATTCAACAATAAAGAAAAGAAAAACAATGACAATAAAACAGCAAAATTGTAGCAATGTTGTATAGCCGTGATACAACTATACGTATACATATATATGCGGAAACATAATCAACAATAATGACGAAAAAACACACTTCTTTAGAAAAATATACCTCTCACACTTTATTCGAAAGGGTTGCGAAAGGGTTGTGTGTGAGAGGTGAGTTGGAGACTGAACAGACTGCAACATATTGACCCCAAGTTCGTCTGACTATAGCAGCACTTCTTTCTCATTCTACTGGGCTGCTCAACCGGGGATCCTGAGGGCCCAAGCCCTCTGCTGGAAGCTGTTTTTTCATGCCTCGAACTGCAACTCGAACTTCAACTGCAACTGACTCCAACTAACTCGAACTGTCTGTGGCGCCTGATTTGACGCCCAGATGCTACATGTGGACGTCGCATCGGCACCGAATTCAACACGTTCACAAGTCAAGGTGATATCTTCGACTGGATGCACCTGCTTCTCGATTGACAGCTGGGTCGAAGGTCAATATGTTACAGTAAGAAACAGCCCAGATGGTAAATAGTAATATGAATAAACGGATAAATAAAGCATAAATGAATGATTGACCAGGTCATAAACACACCAAAAGTGATTTTTATTAAAAAAATGATATTGAAAACAAATGGCCTTAATATATTAATGGGGGACGGTCTACTTAAATTAGATTAAATGACAATTTTGACAAGGAAACTGTGTACTCATCGTAAACTGAATTGTTTGAAATAGACCTGATTATTTGTATAAAAATGGATTTTGCGTTAAATAACCTACAATGGCTGATATGCCATGAAACCCAAACAATCTACTAACCATCCATGTTTAAGAAACATTTAACACTTAACTGGCAAGATAAGCGGTCCACACTTTTCACGAATGCATTTGGTAGGAATTGAATGTAATCGTTCTTCTGGGGTTCGAACTCGTTTACTACGATGGCGCAATCAATAAGATTAACCACAGCACCTCGGAATATCCTCTTCATATCATTAGCTGGAAATTTTGTGGTCACACTGATTTCAAGGTTTTTAATTATTTGCTTTCCCTTGAAAGACATTGGAAGAGTGAACTCCTAGTATATGGCACTTACTGCAATCTTATCTGGACAGTGCGAATACAAAGGGATGCCTTAAGAATATCGGTTTGGGTAAATATCTTACAACAATATGAAATATGGACAATCTGTGGGATTCTAAAGATCAGATCGGTTTCAAGATTTTTTCTTGAATGAGACAAGTGTTTTTTTTTTTTTTTATTTTTTTTTTTTTAGCCTAAATTAAGTCAAAAGTAAATCTGATATATTCCTCAGAATATATTTCAACCAGGTTCGATAAAAAAAGTAAGTGCAATTTAACCTAAAAGATTCAAATGGATGAGTTGTAAGATTTTCTTATATGTTAAGAGAAGAAACTGTTTATTCATTTATTTAGGTTTACGTTTAATACTTTTGCCGAAAGGTAATAAAAAAGAGACAAAATTCACTTCAACTGCAATCTACCTTCTTTATATTTCATTTATTATTTTTTTTTTTCCATTTATAATGATTTTTACTTATTTATAGACTTTTTTAGAAAATATTTATTCTACAATAGTATAAGTGTCTTTTTGGGCTACAATACTTATATATCTTCGAAGAAGTTAGCTCTTTCTCTGGATCTTTTGAACGTGAACTGCATTCCAAAAAAAATGTATACGTCAAGCACTTACCGGATAACTCTCTCTTATATGATAGATATGTATCTAATTTTTTTAAGATACATTTTTCCAAGAAGTTTAGAGCAAAACTCTGAAACTTTCCATTCTTATCTATCTATCTATCTATCTATCTATCAACATATTAAGTCAGTATTTACCAACATGATATATATAATTTCCCGATGCATAACACACCTACAAGTGCATATATATATATATATATATATATATATATAGAGAGAGAGAGAGAGAGAGAAAGAGAGACAGACAGAGACAGAGACAGAGAGAGACAGAGATAGATAGATAGATTGAATTAACACACACTCACAGACAATACAAAAACACACACACACACATACACACTTATATATATATATATATATATATATATATATATATTCACCATACACACGCGTGCACACACACACACACACACACACACACACACACACACACACATATATATATATATATATATATATATATATGTACATGGAGGCTTAGAATATTGTGGTACGCATATATATACCTGCTTGTATGCGTACACATGCGTATGAATTTTTTAAATATATTTTTTTATGTTGTTCGGGTAGCCATAATAGGTTTTAAAAATTCTTCTGTAGATTTTTTTCAGTATCTCGATATAATATTGTTTTTCTTTACCTTTTTTTTTAAATCTTTGCGTGACTTTGGTTTCCGCAAATCAATCGCAGTCACCAACATTCAACACGGAGACTTTGTAATCGGTCAGTTGATAGATAATTCAATTTACAAGAATGCCTTATGTGCTCACTTGACTCTTCAAGCAGAAGATTCGCACTCCGTGCATCGTTCAGTTATAAAAAAAAATCACGGACTGTTTTTCTCCAGAAAATCAAAATTCTGTAATTCCTCTTTGCCTTAAACAAAAAAGAAGAAATTTGTCCAAAAAACTCGGCATATTTTATTACCTTTCATGAGACTTAAAAAAAGAGTAGGATTCTATTGAAAATAGCAAATTAAGCAGTTGAACAAACATAAAAAAAAATCTACTAAAATCTGAAGGACGCTAACTCCAAGAAATGCTGCGTATTTCAGAAAATTACTTTCAAAAGATTTCAAATGTAAATAGGAGGTTTTTGAGCGTAGATGTTAACGTGTATGTTTGCTGCAACGTAGTGAACGAATTAAAACTTGCGTCGCGCTTTTACAATCATTTACGGATTAATACCCTTAGGAAAACTACTTATATTTTTGTCCGTCAGGTATGGGTTAAATCGTATCACCAAAGACATTGATTACTTTGACACTAAATGACCCACGTAAGTTCACTACTCATTAAACAGAGAAACTGACGACAAACTATTATCAGCATCGGGAGAAAATGTTATTTTATTTTGCCTTTTAAGAATAGAAATAAAATTTGGCTAAAAATAAAATGTAATTAGTAAATAAATGTTGAAATGCAACTTGTTTCAACTCATACAGTTAAAATTTGAAATCGCTTGAACGAGAATTGATCAAATTATACTATTATGAAATGTTATCGATATTTCTGAAACAACTTGTATATCTCAGATGATATAAATTTTTTGAAACATCTTGTACATTTCAAATGATATAATTTTTTGGAACATGCAGTGTTTTCATACATTCTACACCGATTACGTATCGGAACATAAAAAAAAGATTAATGGTGTTTTGATAACTTTATTAAGCATTTTTAGATTTTCCCTCGAGAGATTTTCTTTTGACCTTCCTTATGGATGAAAGTAGAACAAATTACTTTTGAATTATTTCTCTGAAAACAATCTATACTTTTTTTCGTTCATATGTTCTTGTAATTTTTTAAAGTTTGTCTTTATATTTCGTAAATTTTCTCCATAATTATTGACATTTTTCTTGGATCTACATCTCTTTTTAAATCTCGGAAGCCATTAAGTCCCATTGAATTTCACTTTATACTCATGCTTCAAAATTTACTGTATATTTTTACGATTTAGATCACATCCTTATATATTGATATTTATCTTCGCTTGTTTTGCAATGAGACCTTTTTCAACGTTTACATACATACATTCTTTCTTTCTTTCTTTCGTTACTTTTAATCTTTTTTGTCTTTCTATCTTTACCTCTTTTAGTCTATTCTCTTCATGGGATAACGCGTTATTATTGTGAGGTGTTGACAAATTAAGATACTCGGAAAATATGCATACGGAATAAAAAAAGGAAGCGTATTAATACATGATAGGAATTATTAAAATAATTCATAGACAGATCGGAGGTTGTCTTGGGAAGAAAACAAATTTGCACTAACCTGTTATTTTAGGGGCAACACTACAAAAAGAGGGTATATAAAAAGAATGAAAGAAATCTGAGAAGCACACTCTTGATTTAAAACAAAAAGCCAAAGACTTGCTAGCCAAGCTTGGACGATAAATAAAAAAGGATTGTTTTCTGACCTTGAAATATTATAAATACACCAACAAACAAATTACGAAACATGTCAACAAGACTCAAATAAATAAACGAAACACCTGATATTGAAAATATGCACCATCCAAACGAATCTAAACGCAAAGTAATAATATTCGAGAGAGAAACACAGAAAACGGAAAGAGTAGCAAGTACTTAGAATTTGCTAGAGAACTAAATTCTCTGGAACATGAGAGTAATATACTAATTATAACTGATGTACACGGAGCAAATCCCAAAGTTTTAAGAAGGGGGCAAGAAGAATTGGAAAGCTGAAGACGAGCAGAGGTTATCCAAAATACATTGCTGAAATCGGCCTGCATACAGAAAAGTGTCCTGGAAATTCGAGTCGACTTTCTGGCAGTAAGACTCTAGACAAAGGCAATCTGCTTACGCTGGTGCGAACAACTTGCAATGAATAATAGCGGAGCCGAAATTACAATACAAAATTTTATTAAATAGCTGAGGGTTTTATATATAAAATAATAATTATAGGCAAGATAGCAGGCAGACTAAAATGAACAAAATGTCTACTCTGGATTTTAACTAAAACGAGAGGAGTGTTGCGAGTCACTTAAGAGTACTCTTACTTTAAAGGTAAATGGTCACAGCTATGACTGGTGTGCATAAAATAAACAACCACTGGCTCTGGTATAGCATCATATAGAATCCATTCAACAACGCAAAACCGTGCTGGACACATAGCGTAACGGTTATAGACGTTGGTTCCCTAAGTTTATACGAAGACAATGATCAGGAAGTTGCAAGTTCAATACAATACTGGAATACTTAACGATTTTACCCGGTAATGGCTAACGGAATCAGAACAGGCAACCCCCGTAGATTCACTAAAGTACGTAGTTTGAAGTTTCGTGTAGGTTCCCGAGTTAGATAAACACCTGAAGAAGGCCGGAGGACATACAGACCGAAACGTTGTGGAAATAATAATGAGCATGAAGACAATAGTCCGAAAATTCTTAATGATAAAAAACGTAGCCATGGTATAGACTAACCTTAAAAAACAATGATATGCTCAAGTATTTTCGTACAATGGAATTTTTGAGAATGTAAACAGAGTCATGAATATTATTAAAAAATCCATGGGAAAGTGGAAAGAGAAATTAGCAGCACGTGGACAAAGCTCTAGCTGTGGTGAAAATACACACCCTGACTCTCGCTATTAATACTTGTTATAGCCTGATTTTTATACTTAGTAAATGCATTAAGGATGAAATTTAAAAAAAAAATACCAGAAAAAATAAACCAACTTATGGACTGGGATAGTATCAAGATATATACCCAAAATGAAAAAGAACTAGAAACACTGATACAAACAACAAAATACTGAACCAGAGTATAGTAATGGAATTTGTGATTGAAAATTATGTGTCATTTTCATTATGGAAACGGAAATAAAAGAAAAATATAAAGCAACCAATTAGGAAAGTATTTGAACACGTAGAAGGGAAATTGCAAGAAACTGAAAATATTGGGAATGGACACCATCAAACAAAAATGATAGTATCTCCGAAGTAAAAGAAAATTTCTCGTAAATAAGCTCTGCAGAAGAAATAACATAATAGAAATTAACAACTGAGCAACACTCCTTACGAGATTGTTTGGACTAGTCTTAAATTTGATACGAAGGAAACACAGATAAATGTACAAAGACAATTGATACTATTTACCAACCTCGGGCAGGATATGACACAAGGTCAATTTTTAAGCGGAGTTTAACAGGTTTGAATTCAGAGTTTTCCTTCTCCTAGACTAGTTGCCGAACCAAGGCTGAAGAACCTAGTCTGTCCTACTATTTACCCATAGCTGGAGGGAGAATAATTGGATTCATACCTTCCCCAAGGGTATTAGCGCTATGTGAAATGCAATCAGTCTCGTCTAGGATTTGAACTCGTGTCGCCGTGTCCATTTCGTACGACGATAACGACTACACCACGGGTACCTCCACAAAGACAATTGATGACCATTCACAAGGTCGTAAACCAGAAAGATGACATTGATACACTTTACACCAAAAGAAAAGAGATATGGTTTGGTTTGACTAGGTTTTATGGCATCTCAACCATTGTAGTTTATTTAATACCAAATCATTTCAACATATAAACAATTCTATTTAAAACTATTCAGTTTAGAATAAATAAACTATTTAAATGTCTAAATTTTATTTCGAAAATTCAGTTTAACATAAATACAGATTTTGTTTACACACACTTAAAAGTAAAAAAAAGTTTAAATTTAAACAATTCAGTTTAGCATAAGTACTAAGTTTAGTTTAATTTGACCCATAGATAGGGTCCTATCAATTGCTACCACACCGGGCTTGCGTGGACCTGGGACCGATGGCAGTGAAGGGATACTCTGCAATTCCTAAAAGCTCTAGCGTTATTGGAACCTCACCTCGTGGTGTAATGGTTGGGGGGGTGTCCTCGTGGTGTAATGGTTAAAGCGATGAACTGCGGAATCGTAGTACGCGAGTTCGTACTCCAGTCGCGCTATTATGTTCACTTTCGGGCAAATACCCTTGGGAAAGGTATGAACCCCCTTATTCTCCCTCCAGCTATGGGTAAATAGTAGGACGGACTAGGTTCTTAAGCCTTGTTGAGGCAACTAGTCTAGGAGAAGGAAAACTCTGAATTCAAACCTGTTAAACTCCGCTTAAAAATTGACCTTGTGTCATATCCTGCCCGAGCGGAGGGGTTGGTAAATAGTACCATCACATTTTTTAAAGTCATAAGCAGGATATTCGTTGACGGAGGCGTACTCTTCTGCATAGAAGCAGTCGACGAAAATGAATACACGCCAGTATTGAAAATATTTACGGAAACTAATTACAGCAATGTAGAGGTAAGCTTCTTCCAGGCAGCGGTCGCATCGATACTACTATATGGATGCACTACATGGACTCTCACAAAACGGCTGGAGAAGAAGCTAGACGGATTACACAAGAATACAGCGAGAAATCTTGAACAAGTCCTGGCGGCAACACCCCACAAGACACCAACTGTACGGCTACCTGCCTCCTATCACGAAAACTATTCAAGTTAGAGGACCAGACATGCAGGACACTGCTGGAGAAGCAGGGAAGAACTCATAAGTGATGTACTCTTATGGACCCCCACACATGGCCGTGCAAAAGCAGGACGACCAGCACGAACATACATTCAGCAACTATGTGAGGATACGGGATGTTGTCCAAAAGACCTGCCTGAGGCGATGAACGATAGGGAAAAGTGGCGAGAGAGGGTCATGGATATCCGTGCCACCAGCACGACATGATGATGATGATGATGATGATGATGATGATGTAGAAAAAAAAGGAAACACTTATAAATGAATATGAATTGGAAGAAAAATAAGTGTATGGATATTTCTGGTGATAAACTAGCCGGATTTGACATGAGATGATCTGGGCATCGCTCAGAAAAGGATGAAACTAAAGGAGAAACTGAATCTCTTTAAATAGCAACAGATAATACTGCAATAAGAAACATTTATATTGATAATACGCCAAAATACAGAAAATGGACTTTAATCACAATAAAAGCCATGGCAGCGTACTTGTACAAAAAATGTATAAGTCTAGGCACAGCTGAGTGAGAAAAATGATCCCTGAAGATTGTGCAAGAGATCAAAAGTAGACCAAACTGTATATTCTTGAACCTTGCCTTGGCTGGGCCGTTTGGCATTCGTGCCGGATGGAGTATCGAAATCAATGGTAGTTTCGAGGCTGAATGTTCCCCAGCTTCAGCTGGGCAACCTTCGGTTGGTGAGCTGCAACATTAACTCCTTTGTCCCCTATGTATAGCACTAGACCTTGCTGTCTAGTTTAAGATATAACCTGGCATCCATGTCCAGATCCAGATTTGGGTTCGTGATACAGCTTGGCTCATTAGACCCACATTGCACTTAGTGGGTCAATGAGCAGCATAGACCAGCAGGGTTCGAGTCTCGGCTCGTTCGCGAACTTTCCCTCCTCTAAATCCCCTCTATAATCGGCCTTCAGGTCATTGATCTCGTGTCAAGTCCTGTCTGGTGGGAGGCAGCTACAAACAAAGTATATGATCGAACGAGAATCCCTCTTAGAGAATGAGACACAAAATTTGCTGGAATTTATAGATACAAATGGATCATTTATGCTAACAAGAAGAAAACAAAAACAAAATAACTATCAAGTAGATTTAACCGACACAGCTGCCCACAGTGTTAAAATAAAAGAATGAAAAGGTTGTCAAATTCTCGGATCATGCCACAGACAAAAAAAAGTTATGGAACAGGAGGGTAACGGTGATACCAGTTGATTTTTGGAACTACCTCTCAAGGATTTTTGTATAAAAAGACAGGAGGAATCGTAAATTGGAGGTCAAATCACAATCATCTTGATCACAGTATTGTTGAAAACAGCTAGAATTCTCAAAAGTGCTTGCTAATCCTGGGTAGGCTTGCTGTTAGTTAGACCCTATTGATACAAAACAATTAACCCTACAATAAACATCATCATCATCATCATCATGTCACGCTATCAGCATGGCTATCGCTGACCCTCTCGCCACGCCTTCCTATCATCCATTACTTCCGGCAGGTCTTCAGGATTACATCCTGTGTCAGCACAGGTCTACTGTAAGTAGGTACGACCTGGTCGTCCAGCCTTTGCTCGTCTATATGAAGGTGTCCACAGGAGTAGATTACTTATGAGCTCGTCCCTTCTCCAGCAGTGTCTCTCACGTCTGGTTCGTCTAATTTTGCGTTTTCGTGGTGGGTGGTAGGTGGCCGTACAGCTGCTGCTTTGTGGGGTGCTGCCTCCGAGACTTGTTCGATATTGCCCGCAGCATTCTTGTGTAATTGCTGTCCAGCTTTTTCTCCGTTCATTTAGCTAGTGTCCATGTTGTGCATCCATATAGCAGTATCAGCACAACCGCTGCTTTGGCGGACGGGTAGAGACTATCCAAACGACAGCATTGCTAAGAACGGCCAGAATCCTGAGACGAGTCCTGGAGACTTGCTGTCACTCAAACTTCAGTGTAAAACCATTAGTTAACACTGATGTGAAAAACTCGAAAGGAGTATAATAATAATAATAATAATAATATATTTTATTTTAACTCATTCATATAGTTTCAAGTATTTTTATTTGCTCTGCATATTTTTTCGAACAAATATATTTGGCTTAGTCCGGATTTGATGGTATCTGGCAGTAATAGCAAATATGAGTCTCTTAACACTCCTCAAAACTCCTGAATTGGAGCCTTACCACTGAACTCAGTTTTGGATAATGCTCAAAACATTAATTCCGGGATCAAGGTCTAAAAATGTGGCCGTCAAAATATAGTTCCTTATGATAAACTAGTTGGATTGAGAGATAAAAGAAAATTACTGAAACTCACTATTGATGAAGCGAATACGCATTGAGAAAATTTTGGAGATTATGCTAGTATTAAGCAGACTTTGATTCAGTTCTTCAAGCTGTAGCCGTGTCAGGCGAAAGCTGTGTTTTCATCACTGGAACTTTAAACAAACGCCGGGAGAAATAGCCAGATATGAACAACACAATGATGTTTTGTTTTGATCAAACCATGGAAGGAGCTCTGTTCTGTTTTGATCAAACCATGGAAGGAGCTCCCTACAAAACAAGAGCCGTACTGCCACTTGTCTCCTATAACAAAAACTCTCTTTTTTTTTTTTTTTTTTTTTTTAATTTTCATCATACAACGTGTGGAAGCACGTGCGATACCCTAGCCTCATCAGCCGCCAACCAGGGTGATAACACAGTTTCGGTAGCTCAAGGCGGCTATTATTAAGACTGAGCAACGCATGATTTGCACGACTGAAAAATAGGGACGAACTCATGGACGATTTTCATCAATTAAGAATACTTACACATGGATAAACCCGTTCTGGAGGTGCCTGTGGTGTAATGGTTATCGTCGAAGGAATTGGACACGACGATACGAGTTCAAATCCTGGACGAGACTGATTGCATTTCACATAGCACTAATACCCTCGGGAAAGGTATGAATCCAAATATTCTCCCTCCAGCTATGGGTAAATAGTAGGGCAGATTAGGTTCTTCAGCCTTGGTGAGGCAACTAGTCTAGGAATTAAAACCTGTTAAACTCCGCTTAAAAATTGACCTTGTGTCATATCCTGCCCGTTTTGGTTGACCAGAAAAAGGAACATACATTCATAGCTTCCTGCGAGAACTGACAGGCCTTTTCAAAAACGGTAAACAATAGGGGAGGGTGATGTGAGTGTGTCTGTGTGTGTGTGTGTATGTTTGTGTGTGTGTGTGTGAGAGAGAGGGAGATATATATATATTGAGAGAGTTTCAAGGGAAACCCTGTTGTTGGCACGCCTTACGAATTATGAGGTCTATGAACTTGAGGTTCGTCCATAGGCATCTCTGAGCGTGTGTGTTTGTTTACACCCTGTTGGTTGCATATAGCCGGTGGATTTATACGCGATTGCATGAATGGGAACTATTAGATTCTGTTCCTTTACATTTGCCCACTATCCTAAGGCTCTTTTTCATTCTACACATTTCGATTGGAACAAGTGAAAATTACTCTTTTGTTAACAGGAAACATACATGCCTAGAACTAGTACGTGTATTGGTATAGCTGCACAATACTAAATGATTTCAAATGACTATGCAATGCGTGTGTTAGTAAATGTATTTGTTCTTGTTAGTTCGGTTATAGTAAGTCAAACCTTTGGTTATTTTATGTCTAGAGGTCAGAGAATCACATTCATTTACTTTCATATTTACATTTTTCGTGTTGTGCTTTTTTTTTAAAAATCGGTCTAAATGTATATGATTTATATTGGACCATATCTATTTCCTCCATAGAAAAGAACCTAAGGGGTCCAACTACTGAGTGACAATGAGGGATTATTCCATACTCCACTCATCTCCAAAAGTGGAAACTTATTATCAGATACAATTTAGTATCATACCCAAGATAATAATTTTGGGGAGCCTGACCTTCTACAAAATCCACTGGGAAACGTTTTCCAAGCCTCACCGGCCGAACTATTTCCATTTATATATTTTCAACTAATTGTATTTCAAAATCATACACTATAATTTACACATATTCGTATGATTTCAGGTATTCTCGTCTAATACTAATAATTTCCACATAAATGTATTTGATCCTTAGATTGGAAAACTATGTGAACTGGGGTGGGTCCCAATAATGCAATGTCTAAATACCGGACTACGACATGGTCGAAATCGGGTTCAAATTCCAGCTGGGTAATTACCATTTATTTTCCGATAAATATGCTTGGAGAAAAGTATGAACTCCTTCATTTACCTTGCTATGGGTTATATCAGCCCTTTACTGTTCTTCAAGAAATATTGATTGAGAATTAAATAACCTACAGTACTGATATGCCATTAAAAAGAATCCAAGTCAAACTAATAGATACTACAATTCCAGATTAGATCTCACCGAGAGGAGCTTCCAAAGAACGGTTCAATTCTGAGCTGTATAGTAATGGAGTTTCATCACAAGGTACAATTAAATGTCATAACCAGGTCTCTACATTTTTGAATGGGGGAGTTTACTCGGTTGAATTGGATGCAATTAGGGTGTTCTAAGTCAGGTTAACAAGGAAAACATTTGCTGGGAGAGCGGGAGATTAAATATTATAAAGTTAAATTCGCGGATATCCTCCTGTGTAAATATAATTTTGGATAACTATTGTATTTTTTCATGCACTTACATATATGATTTATCGAAAACGATTATCAGTAAACATCACATTACTTTTTCTTTTACTCTGATGATTTAGTGTGAGAAGATCAATAAGTTACCTTAATTTAGAGTAACGGCTATCGTCGTAGGAAATGGAATCGGTGACCCGAGCTCTAAGCCAGGACGAGGCTGTTTGGGTTCACTTCATGCTATGCCAGCAGAAAAGGCATTAATTTATCTATTCACCTACCACTTCTTGGCAAACACATGGGAAGACTAGTTTTTCAGTTATGTCAAGGTAACCAATGATGGAAAAGGAGCATTTCAAAATTAGGATAACTTTGCTTTAAATAAATTAAGATAATGTCACATTCTGGCAATGGAAAACGTTTGATAAATACACACATTATCTACTTTCTAAGCAAGAGTTTCTCATGTAGTATGATCATTAGAATAAAAGGATATATAATACTGTATTAGTAAGTTTGAATCGCTCTGGGTGCTCCAAATTTCTGACCTTGTGTCAAACCAAGGAAACTTTAGTATTAGCAATGTATTAAAAAGAAGTATTCTATGATGCGTATTATTCGTGAATTCGCTACTTATATAGAATTTTTTGGACTGGAATAATCTAACGAAGCCCATCTCTTAAATGTCTGGTTTGAATGCAAAGTTTTTATTCCAAATGCTTTGAGTTTTTTATTTTTATATCTGAGTAAATAAAACCCAAGCAGGTTTCAGATTAAAAAAATAGAACTGACAAAATGAGAGAAATATGTGTACTTAAAATATTCATTTTTGAACACTTGAAAACCTTTAAAATGGCTTATTTTAAGCGCAGTAGAACAAAAATATGCAGGTATATATATTTAACCAACCCTATCGTCTAGATAAGGATGTTGTAAAAGCTTAAATTTTAAGCGAAGTAGATCTGGTTCGAATTAAGAATGTTTATTCTGCTACACTAGATGGTTAACTTTGGCTCAAAAAACAGTATACTCAAATATTAATTCATAGCTGAATGCGGAAGATTTAAACTTATAACTTATGCGAGAGTATAAGCTTTATGTAAAATGCAAGCAGCCTCGTTCAAGTCTTGAATACGAGTAGTCCAGTCTACAGCCTATAACGTTAACCGTTACTCCAGAAACACCTTAATATACCAATCGTGCCTCTTTTAAGCAATATACTCTATTGGCATTTACATTTCTTCTACTTCTTAAATAATTGTCTATCCATTCATACCTTCATATCTGGAGGATATTCACTCATTGCTCAAGGGAACCATTCGGAGAGTAAAATGATCCAATTAAGACACTTACCCCGGAGGTTAACTTCAGAAAAGGGTCCTAATTGTTCGTTCTGAAAAGAATTATATCAGTATTTAAAGGCTTAATTTGGTTGTGTACAATACTTGAAACATTGTGTTTGTCCGCAAAATGGTTGCATAGAACGTGTAAACTCATGTCTTTATTTTGGGTTCATATTTTTTCTACTCCATCGAGTCGTCAAAATTCAGAAGAAAGTGCATTTTAATGTTTTATTTTTTTTATTTATACCACTGAGGTCAATGATTTTCCGTTTTACATGAATTTTTGTATATGTTTACGTCTATATACGAAGTTAATGATGATTACGTAGCAATCTAATCGTAAAAAATAAACACCGCTTCTCTAGTCTTGTATTTTACGTTTGCATTGCAGGAGAGAATAATACATTATTTTGTTTCCACACACTCATTTCAAATGTGATCTCTACGCTAAGCAATAATAGTAAAAAGCTAATATTTCGACAACGTACTTATATTTTACATCTGTATGGCCATTAAGAATAATACAGTATTTTCAATACATACTTTCTGAAATTTCAGTAATAATGATATATCAATTAATATTGCACCTACATTTTCGTCTGTATAGCAGATTAATGCTACACAGTGTTTTGGTTCAATACACCCGTTCAAATTTGATCTCTCCGCCCTGCAATAATATCTTCATAAGTCCTTTGCGATTATTGAATGATTTACTGTTTGTATCAGTTCATATCAATATATGAATGAAATATTTAAAATTCAATAGTCTCAGACATTACGACTTAAACATTTCCATAGATAGTTGTAGGTTTTACGGAACATCAATCTGGGTTTGTTCCATTCCCCTCGCTGATAACTTCAGTTGATTTGCGAATATCATGTGATCGACTTCTGCGTTCATCTGTCTTTGCTTATTCAACGGTCTTACTTTGTTTCAGTAAAGCAGTTAATATTTACTTTATTGCAAACTATGATCTTTGATATAAACTGATCATTCTTTATCGATTCAAACTTTTGGGCTATATAGTACGAAGCAAGACAACAAAATGGCAAATCAATATTTTGCAACAGTCTGGTCGATAAGTTGGATATAGAACTGTATTTACTACCTTACATAACTTCTTCATTCGATGTCTCAACAAAACTAAAAGACTCCTTTTCACTGTCAATTAATTGATCCTCAGACCAAAAGGAATGTAATTGCAAACCATTTTGATTGAAGCGCTTTTCTATCTGGGATATTATGTTTAAACAATTGTGTGGCATTTTCTGTACTATTTTTGTAATGTCATCTATATAAGCTTGTGTATTATAATCAGAGATTTGATTACAATATGATTGATTATAACATGAACAAATATCCTTACATAGCGTAGCTGATGTGTGATTATTTTATTGAGGAATATACTTTGATCTCTGGTTTTATTTTTATGAATCTGAAGGTGAATGAACGTGCTAGCATTTTGCATAGATATCATAGAGCACACGAGTTGGTAGTACAGCGGAATAAGACGTATTTTTCTCATAGGGTATGAATACAAGGAACCACAGAAATAACCACAACTTTTTAATAGTCACATGTATGGTGCAAGTAAATTTGATCAATGGAAGCTCAATCTAATAAATGACTTACAATTTTATTTTCTGCTGAATGATTGATCAGATAATCCCAATATTTACGAGCTGAACATGTAAATAATGAAAATTCTGAATCTTTTTCTGGAATTCAAGAAATTTGAGGTCTTCCAGGTGGTTTTCTTTTAATCGGTGAACCCGTGGTTCTGAAATGTTCAACTCATATCAGTGGCGATTTTCTTTCCGGAACAACATCATTCCGATGTATTATGAAATAAGCAGGAAAAGCTCTCAGTGTAGCAGTTAAAAATTCTCCTGTCTTACAAAAACGTTTCAACAAAAAACAAACAGTATGAACACGACTAATTCATTTAGATAACTGATCATTTCTGAAAAAAAATGGTAACACATTCGGCAAATTGAGCTACTATTATCACCTGTCTAAGTTAACTATATCACAACGATTAGAGTTTGAAATTTGACAGGTATTTCACTCGCACCCTGTATAAGAAGTGTTATGTTGGATTAACAACAATATTTTTACGGCGTCAGCAAACCTAAGAGAATAATACAAAGATGATAATCTGTAAAAAGAAGAAATATTGTGGGATTTTAAAAATATCATTATTTTACGAACATAGATATGAATTTTAAGAAAAATTAAGCTTTTTTTCCGTGTGACCAAAGTTTAAAGAAATAGTCCTTGATGATTGACAGTATATAAACAAGTATGTTTATCATATTGAGTACGTTTCTATTATGTCTTGTTCATTGCAACACGCAGTTTGATGCATAAGAATAGTTTCTGTCCCGAAGGTCGAGTATTTAGTATTGTATGAAAGCGTGAGGGAAGTTGAAGAGAAATTAGCTTTCTTTTAATATTCTGCTTTGACAACGCCATTTAGACGTCATTATCAGACATTTATTGGTAGAAAAGACTTTTAATCCTACAACTGAGTGGTTAGGGATTAAAAAATAAAACAAATTTCTAAAACCTAAGCCAATGTTAGAGTTTGTTTTCCGCTTAAACGTTTGGAAAATATTGAATGTATGATTTGCAGGTTAGACGTTACTGTATAAGGTTTGTTTTGCTTCCAGAAGATATGAGAAAATTAATATGAGATTACTCACTGTAAGTTCCATTAATCGTAATTTATGTGATTTGTGGTTGAGTGTATTATTTCTCCCGAATGAAACCTGAGTTTGAGACCCTTCTAGGAATATCAGAAAGTTCACTTGACTAATTTCCCTTTCCTACCCGTTCCTGTATTTTTCCTAATCAAACTTCAATATATATATATATATATATATATATATATATATGGGTCATTCAATACATAGTTGAATTTTGTCTGAGAATTTGCCAGTAGGAAACAATTTTTACTGCTGCATCCTTCTAAAGTACATCAATAGCAATGGATGCTTTCCTGTGACGGAAGCTTGTCAGCATGACCTTTTTACTGACCGTTGTGCCTGTAATGTTTTCCTACTATGCACCGCCTTTGTTGTGAAAACACCGTTATTGATACTATTTGTAAAATTTTATTTCAAAAATATGCTTCTCAGTACGAATCCTTCATTTATTTGAAAAAATAAGGTGGTTTGCCCTTCTATTTCCGGCAAACTGTTGATGACAATCGTGGAATAATCTGTTTGATTGGCTGCCGTGTTGAATTTCCAGAAAACCATAATTTTTGAGGGGGTGAAATATTTTTTACGATTAATAAATTCTAAACTAGGCAGAATTTAATTTTGTGAAAAAAAAATGTTCAGTAAAACTAAGTTTACTTTTTTAAGAAATATTCCCTGTTTAATGAAAAACCTGCGTAATATTTTGTAATATTTCGGTAAGTTTTACTTGGAGTATATCAAATGGCCGAAGACACTCAAACCCTGAAAAGTACCCGCTTTTGTGAGTAATATCATGTAGGTTGATGTGCTGACTCATTCTCCATGCATTCAGTAGATTTGCGATTTAAAAGGCCTCAAGGCAAATGTGCAAAGAGGCCTAATTTAGGAACTATTTCCTTATGAGCAAAAACTATGCTATAACGATGGGAAATCAACCCAAATCCTTTACTATCCGAAAGATGATAGAACAGTTGATCACTATACATTAATCAGATAATCGAAGACATTTTCCTCGAGGTACCATGACCGAAAAACCGTAGATTCTGAGGTCGTGCATTAAGTCATAGGGGAAAATACGGAGAGTAGCAATAGAAAAATATGAAGGGATTGCGGTATCTCAAATTCCCATGATTTTCATCATATTCATGAGCTCGGCAAAAGCTTTGGCAACTGCTGAATTGTGCTTCATATTACCAGAAAAAAGAAACATTTTCACTAAAACTATTGGCATTTGAGTCAGCCGGGTTTCGATTCCAGCTTCGGGAATCTAGCCACACTGAAGAGTTGTAATTCAACGAAACAGTCTATCTGTGGATGATAGTATATATATATATATATATATATATATATATATATATATATATATATATATAATGATTGTCCTTAGGTGATATTGATTACGATTAGAAACAAAAAAACAACATACACGATTTCTATGCCGTTGTGAAAGCTTCTATAGAACATACTATACACAGACACACAGACACACACACACTATATCATCATCATCATCATGTCGCGCTGGTTGCACGGATATCCCTGACCCTCTGTCGCCACTCCTCCCTATCGTTCATCGCCCTAGGCAGGTCTTCAGGACCACATCCTGTATCCTCACACAGCTGCTGAATGTATGTTCGTGCTGGTCGTCAGCTCGAAGCCATTCTCTCTGATTTTGTCAATCGATGTTCTAAGTACGTAGTCTAGACAAATGATAAAGAGGTACGGAGCTAGCGTGTCCCCTTGTAGTACTCCTGCTACAATGTCGAAGTATTCTGTGTCTCCATTCGGTGATCGTACTTTTACTTTGGTGTTTCTATAGTGAATCGTTATTGCTGCAACGGTTTCTTTAGGTATGCCGTACGCTAGTAGGATTTGTTCCATCTTTCCTCTGTAAATGAAATCGAAGACCTTGGTAAAGTCGACAAATATTAATGTCGCTTATCGGTTTTTTGCCCGTACACCTTCAAGGATTCTACGGATGGTTAATATTTGTGAGGTCGTGGATCTATTTTTTCGGAAGCCATTTTAGTTTTTCCTAAGTATGTTGTCGATTTTGGGTTCTATGCGGTTTCGTAGTAGGGTATTGTAGATTTTGACTGCTATGGATGTAAGTGTTATGCCTCGGTAGATTTTGGCTAATCCGAGGTCCCTCTTTTTAGGGAAGGGGAGTATACATCCCTTCATCCATCTATCTATCGGATTTTGATTGTATACTGCGTTGCAGTGTCGGAGCAGTATGTCGTCGAATTGTCTGGTCTTCCATACTTCTGGGGGAAACTCGTCCAGCCTTTAATTTTTCCTAGAACCGAGTCGAGTTCTTCTTGAGTGAACGGTCGTAGTTTAATGTCTAATTGTTTACTAATTATTCTGGTGATTGGTTCATGTGTTATTTTCGGTAGGTTTCCTAGTAAGTTTTCGAAGTGCTGTTTCCACAGTTTTATTCTTTCTTGTTGGTTTGCTGCTTTCAGTTTTGCTTTGGCTGTGTTCTTTCTTCTACTCACTTAGTTTATTGTTTGCCAGGCTATCCTAGATTGTCTATCTTCCACCGAGTCTCTAATCTTATCTATCTGATTTTGAATGTATTCTGTCTGTTCCTTTATATATATGCCTGCTAATTGATATTGTGCCGTTTTTAGTTTTAAGTCATTTGTGTTTATTGGGTTTGTTCGATAGTTTTTGGAGGCTGTTTTCACTAGTGCAAGTTTTTCTCTCACCGCTAAAGTTTCCCATGGGATTCTATATTTAGTTTTGAATTTTGTTGGAATGCATTTCGCTGCTGCTTCGAGGTGCGCATTGACGAAATTTTCATATTCGTCGTTTGGTGTACTTTTTTCCGTCCTTTCTTGTAGTGTTTCGAATCTGTTTCTTAATTCTAATACGTATTTATCTCTTATATCTCTGTTGTTCAAAAGGGCCCAGTCATAGAGTTTGGTGGTCGCTGTTCGTTTGCGTTTTTTCGTAGGCTTAGCCGTATTTTGCTGTGAGTATTCGATGATCGGTGGACACACCCTCGAAAGAGGAGTATGCCTCGCAATTCATTGCACTATTTTTCCATTTCTTATTTATAAGGACGTAGTCTATCTGAGCTTTAGTATTGTCCGCGCACGTGTATGTCCATAGTTTGCCCTCCCTTTTTTGGTAGTTTGTATTGAGGTATGCTAATCTATTTTCTATCATGAAATCCGTTAGATGTTGCCCATTCCTATTGTTATATACTTACATAATAAATATGCTTATATACACATATACATGTTCATGCAGCATCATAATTACACAAAAAATAATTAAACCGACGCACAATGATAAAGTCGCAAGAACAAACGACGCACGCAAGGAAGACGCAGGAAGACTTCTTTATAAAATATTTTACCTTTCAATTTGTTTTTAAGGTTTCGAAAAGTGTTACTCAAAGTTTGCGTGTGAGAAGGAGCTAGAGACCGAACATAACTGAAATATTTTGACCCAAAAGTTATGGCCGTCAGCGTTGTGTTTTTCTCGTTCTCCATGGTTGCTCAACCGGAGTCTTGGCTTTCCTTACTACACGCGTCCAACTCTGTCTCCAACTATACTGCTTGTCTTCCTTCTCGCTTGTCTGTCTACTGGTTCGTTGAATTCAACTGACAGGAACTCGAGTGTCCTCTGTTCAATTCGTCGGCCTTATATTACCTTCAAACTCACACGCGGTGAGATGGACACGCCTCCGCAACTCCTTCCGATATCTAGCGGCCGGGATGTGTCACTTCCGCTTTCTTTGGAATGGCCTGTGTGATCGTCATCGAGCGGAAATAACTGTCATCCAGTTCAGAGGTCACTCTCTTTCGGTGCGTCAGTCTATGAGAGTATAATGGGATTTTTTTTACCTCGTCCCATTTCATCAGCCAATTTCCGCCCACGCGATTTCATCTTATAACTGCCATCAGAATGTGTCACTTCCTTCCAGTGCATTACCTTGAATGGCATTTTTGGCCGGGTCAACAGGTCAAAACATAACACTATTTGACGTGTTGTGGAGGCTGTATTTGTTGTTTCCGTTTTTCCCGATTTTGGCATTCATATCTCCGCCAATGAAAAACATGTTGTGTTTCGGGATGCTACGCACTAATGAGGATAACTCATCGTAGAAGGTGACTAGTTCAGTTTCTTCACTAACATTGGTAGGGTTGTTGCAGGGGATGATTGTTGCTCTGGGGTTGCCGTTAAAAGTAGCTGCCATCATTCTAGGTTGTATTAGCTCAATGCTATTTAGCGTTTTTAATGTTCGAGGTCCTATAAGCAATCCTACCCCTCCTACTGCGGCGTTGACAGAGTTTTTCCATGCCGATACAGTGACGAGCGACCATCCATTGCCAGTTTCGTGATATATGATATATTTGAACACTGAGGCCAGGGCTCCAACCTCAGCAGGACGCGCCCTTTTTTTACCCACGCGAAGAGCGATGCGGTTTGTGTATGTGGTTTGAGTGTGGGTCATGGTTATCTTTCGATGGCTGTTTTATTCTCTTCTATAGAAGCCACTCTTATAGAGGAGTAGCAGTAGTTCCCCGATCGAACTAACGATCCTGAGCGTAAAGTCGTCAAACTCCCGTCCAGGACCTGTTTAGGTATTGAGTTTGGTCGTCCATGGGTTTATTCAAATACCTTTACGTACATCATGCTGCTTCCCATGTGTAGGTAAAAAAAAAGAGGCTCGGGAGACCGGGCTTCAATCCCAGGTTAAATCATACCAAATACTCAAAAATGGTATTTGATGCTGCATTACCTAACGCTGAGCATTATTAGGTACGAATAGTGGACCAAATCGGGGAAAGGAATAGGGCACTCCACTATACCTCGGTATTGTAGCTAATGAAAAGGGAGCCTTTAGGTTGCCTCGACAAGTGTTAATACATATATATATATAGAGAGAGAGAGAGCGAGAGAGTCTATGTGGCGGGTGTAACAACGGTTCTTTATAGGTAGTGAGCTTAGTTTAACAGTTTTGTCGAAGAAAATGAAATCGGTGGCCCGAGTTAAAATCCTAAATGAAGCTGTTTGTTTTAAATTCATGATAATGCACTTAGGAAAGCAAAGGATTCATTTCTTTTCCCATCTGTTCTCAAATAGTTGGAAAAACAGGGTTATTTTGTTTTGGCTATGCAAACAGTCACCGACAACGAAAACTCTGCATTCCAACTAGATTTACTCCACATATATGTTGGCCATGTGTCACATCGTGTTCTTGTTGGAGGATTTTTAGGTACATATTTGTATGGGCGTGCGTGCCACTGTCGCAATCTTAAATTTAATAATATGCTCATATCTATTAAGAGTTTATCTGTCATACAGGTGACCTTGGCATATTTTGCTGACTTTTCAATAGATATGTTGGCCTTACATCAAAGCGTGTGTAAACCTAATCCAGTCTTGCAGGGTAACTTATGAGCATTCCCACTCCGATTGTAATGAGACATATTTATGTAAACTATCATGGAGAATTCCGGATCTGCCAAACGGAAGTGAAAGGGAGGGAAAATCAACGTATACCGAGATTAGCAGTTGATTCTTTTCAGAAAATCCAAATGAATACATTTTTTTTGCCAGTGTCTTGCGCTGATTTTTACGCGTTTTAGAGATTTAGCCAAGGGAAACATGTTTCCTTTTCTTTTCCATCTGACTGTAGAAAGAATTTCCTATGTTTCATATTATCAATGAATACATACCCGTCTTTGGAGTGACCGTCTATGAATGAATGCATTCACCGCGACTAAACGCTGTTTGAATTTTGCGAGTATCCTAAAGCATATTTCTTCTCAACATTGAACATGTTAATTGGACGGCTGACTTTAACGTCGTGGTGTCAATAAAATTACTATGGCTCATATATATATATATATATATAGTATGTATTTCTAACAGTTGAAAAATTTGATTTGATTCCACAGCCAAGGGACAATGGCTCGCCTATATGTCTCTGATTATTGGGTATATTAAGAAAAAGCATTTATCCGAAAATTTTGACAAAATTTTCTTCATGTTTCTTAATGTTTCTCGGAAGAAAAATTTCCGTATTTTGTTTAAAACACTTGCCAAGGTGGGCGTAGAATATGCTGTCTCCTGTAAAACTGTAATTCACCCTTTCCTAAAAATAACAGTGTCCAGGGGATTACACTAAAGTATATTTGATAGTCAAACTCCAGTTTTAGAGTTCTAGGGAGTATGAACTACCCCTTCATTGCCCCGAGATTGGTCTCTTTTGACGTGAAGTACCAGTTAGTGTATAAACTATGAGGCTTGTAGATCTATTTATCATATTTACCAACCCCTCCGCTTGGGCAAGATATGACATAAGCTTAATTTTTTAAGCGGAGTTTAACAGGTTTGAATTCAGAGTTTTCCTTCTCCTAGACTAGTTGCCTCACCAAGGCTGAAGAACCTAGTCTGCCCTACTATTTGCCCATAGCTGGAGGGAGAATAATTGGATTCGTACCTTTCCCAAGGGTATTAGTGCTATGTGAAATGCAATCAGTCTCGTCCAGGATTTGAACTCGTATCGCCGAGTCCATTTCCTACGACGATTACACCACGGGCACCTCCTTGTAGATCTATTTATATTCATTCATAATCGCTAAAACTTTTTGGTTTGGTTTCTTTGTTTAATTGCATATCAACCTTTCTAGGTTTTTTAATGCCAAAGCTATTCTCCTTGAAGAACAATAGTGGTACTATTTAAAAAATAGCTGGGAGGATAAGGGGGTTCATACCTTTCCCAACGGTATTTGCCCGAAAGTGAACGTAATAGGTCGACTGGGGTATGAACTTGCTTACTGCGATTCCGCAGTCCATCGCTTTAACCATTACACCACGAGGACACCTCCTAAACCTTTTTGAAGCCATGTAATTGTAATTTGAATGCAAAAGGAATTCTAATCGAATAACCGTTACTGAATATTTATTTTCTAAAAACTATTATTAGTCGTAACGTAAAATGACATTACCCTGAGAAAGTTATTTTTATTAGATGAAAATATTTATTATCATATAACTTTCTGCTGAAATCTACTAAGAAACAAATGCACTTAAAATGCTAATGTAAATGAATAGCGAGTTCAATTCCTAATCATCTGGGAATTGCATAATCCTAGACAAGTCAGCATGCCATTAAAACTACGTTTTCATTCAATCAGGATTTTAAAATTCATTTCATACGAAATATGTGATGCTGTCCTAATAATTTCTTGTGTTGATACTTCATTAGTTGAAATTCAATCTAAATGTTTCAATCAGAGTTGTTTCACATTCAATGATATTTCTTCTTGAATATATATATATATACATATATATATATATATATATATATATATATATATATATATATAGGGAGGTGCCTGTTTATAGACGCATAAGTCTATTCGGACAGAGATATATTGAACTTAAAATCACTGTAAGACTATTTAATCCAACTTCAATCACGTATACATCTATATATATATATATATATATATATATATATATACATATAGTCTGATAAGCTCGATTCCTGATACTTCATTAGTTGATTTTTAGCTAAATTAATTTTCACTATTCCACACGAAATATAAATATAACATTACAAGTTTCCATCATGATTAAAACACAGATATTGATTTAAAATATTTACGTATAATCTACTTAGTTTAAAAATATTCATATTTTGCAACATCCACTGTCCAACATTTTAGCCTATGTAATCACACACACACACACACACACACACAAACGTGTTTGTATATGCGTTCAGCAAAGGGGAAGAACGACTGAAAACATGTGCATGTGTGATGAAGTTCAAGATATTTTTATTACCGTGACTCTCAAATATTTTTTCTAATCTTTCCGAAAGTTTTATCACTTTATCATTGATTATTTAAATATTATTTCTGCATATCAGGATTAGAATATTAGCGATAAAATTACTCGTACAAATCTTTCTCAATAATATTCACGGTGTAAAGCCTGAAGACTCGATTAATACCGAGGCCATACAAGGAATCAACGATTCTAATGATCATATAGCAGCAGATTCAGGAAGCTTTTTGTTTCATCTGAAATAGGGATCTCAATTAGTGTAATAGTTAGCAAACTAGATTAGCACAATATTGTCACTGAGTTCGATTCTGATTTGGAACCCAATTCTTTCGTCGTAGTGCCAAAACTAAGCTAAGCTTCGTAAATAGGTTGTTTCACAAGCAGATTCTTCAAGTTCTAGGATTTCAAAAACAAAGATTTATCGATAATCTTTAGCAATTGAGATAAGGAACAAACGGAAATTTGATTTTTTTGTTTGTTTTCAAGTGAGTATAGAACAATATTTCCTTGCGAAGATTTCCAAGTCAATTCAGACCTCTGATGATAGGGTCTGTTAGGGACCAAATAGATATGTTTTTTTTTTAATCGCATTTAGTAAGACTGCATATAAAAAAATCACTTTACACGGAGTCAAAGTCTTACTCGTTAAACATTAAGCAACGCGAATAAAAAAAAAAGAAGCTTTTGAAAAGAACGAAAGAAAATCAAAAGATAATACTATTGACTCTAGCGGTGAGTCAGAACCAGAAGTTGAACGAAAGAATTCGAGCCTAATAAACTTTCACTTACGAAGCCCCAAATACCCGAGTAGTGTAGGATGTACTTCTACCAATAAACATTTAAGAAACCGGTTTCGATCTATGTCACAATTTAAACGTAGTCACAGGAGTCCCCGTGGCATAATGACTAAAGTGCTGGACTGTGCTGTTACCTTCACATTCTAACTAATCCCCTTTAAAAGGTGTGACCCACTCCTTGTCCCTCCAGTTATGGGTATAAAAGTATCACTGCTGTTTCTCTGCAAGGATGACTTTGGCATAATATTACACACAAAAGTTTACACTATCAATGAAAGAAACCTAACTGTTATGGGGACATATCCTACCATACCCCAAAGATGGACTCGTCTAACCTAAACATATTCTCCGAGCTAGCTCGCTCGGGGAAGACAGCTTCTCGTTTCTTACAAGACATTTGACAGACAGACTGCAAGCCGAGAACGGCTAGTACTTCTTTTGTATGACTTCCTTTTTTCTGCTAATACAATAACGTCCACCTATCACCCGTTGTTTGAGTTGTTCTTCCACCGGTCTTATCCGAAGACCACAACACTAACATTGCGTTATAATGTCGTTATGACTTCTTATACGTCGACTGCATCTCATTTATGTGAGTTGACCCACCCTCACAATGATTTTCTTGCGCATGACACTAAACTACACCTGATAGTGACTCATTGGGTCTTGAGATCAAGAGAGTAGGGAACAATATTTCCTTGCAATTATTTCCAAGTTCATTAAGACTTCTGATGATCGGGGCTGTTAAGGTTTAAACCATGGACCAAATCATCATCATCATCATCATCATCATCATGTCGTGCTGGTAGCACAGATATCCCTGACCCTCTCTCGCCAATTTTCCCTATCATTCATCGCCTCAGGCAGGTCTTCTGGACAACATCCTGTATCCTCACATAGTTGCTGAATGTATGTTCGTGCTGGTCGTCCTGCTTTTGCACGGCCATGTGTGGGGGTTCATAAGAGTACATCACTTATGAGTTCGTCCCTGCTTATGGAGGATGCTGCTGGAGAAGCAGGGACGAATGGGCCAAATAAATGTTTAAAAAAAAAAAAACGATAATCCCATTTGGTAAGACTGCATATAAAGAATCTCTACAAACAACAGCACAAAACATATATGTATAAATGTACAATTAACGCTTTGCCCTTATATATAGTTATTAAATACCCCCTGACAGATGCTATTAAAATTGAGTAATATATGTTGGCTGTGCTTGCACGGATTTGGTTTTATCGAAAAAATACGGGAAACAAGTGTGAAATCGAAAATGGTAGCATTCACATATGCGATCAATAAAGGGACGATATTACTGACCCAATGTTAACATTTTAATGACTGACGAACGTCGTCGTCAAACGGCAGACATATCAATAGCAACCGATTAAAACGGTCGTCGCATGCTTATACACACACATTCATCTCTCTCTCTCTCTCTTCAACCTTTTTCTCATTAAAACAAGAAAGACACATAGCAATATAATCATATATATGATAGGGTGTAGAAAAAAATTAGAAATCTTCTACTCTAATAGTAAACGATTCTATTATAAAATAAGATTAACTTTAATTTAAAAAAATACAAAATAAGAAGGTAGTGTCACGTGATATCCCACTGGGAGGAGGGAGATAAAATTACTATCCTCCCGTTGAAATTAACAGTACCTAGCCGTCAAAAAAGTGACCGTTAAGGAGGAATGTAGGTCACAGAGGGATATCAGCAGGTGTTTGTACTTAGTAACCTCAGGTCGCCGGACACCGGAAGGGGAGGGAGAGGGAAGCCAAATGATTAGCTGGGACCCCAAAACGGAAGTGGGACTCCCTCCCCTCAGCGGAAGTAAACAGTAAGAAAATTAGATTTTGAGCAGGGTTGGTAGCGGGCAGACGAACCATAGCCATTCTACTCCGGGTTGAAGACAAAAGAATACTGAGACATAAGGGACCCGAGTTCTTCAAGCTGGTATTAAAAACAGAACAAAGTCTAGTAGCCCGTGAAAGAAGAAAGATTCTCCAGTGGAACCCCGTCGAAAAATAAGATAAGTAACTTTGGGGCCATTTTCCTTTATACCCAAACTTTGCATACCACTCTCTCTCTCTCTTAATTTGAAGAAAGACAAAAGTCAAGAAAAGACATTTATATTCGTGGACTGTCCAATTATTATATGTTTTGACACTTTGAAAGTGTATATAACTGTAGTAAAGGAATTCATGTATTTTTATGTTACCACCTGGTCTAAGTTGTTCTTTGCCGTTCTACTACGAATTTGTTGTTGTCACATTTTCTTTTCAGCTTCTATTCGCCTTATGTTATCTTGCTTAGAATTGTCCTATTAATTCCTAAAATATCACACGGGAAACCGGAGTTGCCGACTACTACAATATAATATTAGTACGACTAAGACCTATAGGTTCATATTCTTCCATAGTCGAGGGGAAGGAAGTTTAGCGGCCTGGTGGGTGTGTGATAGTGTGAAATTTGGAACCCCTTGCCAGCGGCGGTCAGTCTGGCTCTAAAAATTGATCCCTCACGTAATATGCTAGGTCTTATATGCCTAAGAGAAAAACTCTGAACGAGGACTTATTCTATAGGGGATCAAGTGCCAACCTGTCCTGTCTTCACACGTGCGAAAATAAAGTCCCGTTTTGGGATTTTAGTCAATTTGCCGTCACAGTAGACACCAAAGAGTAAATTTACTCAATATGTTTGTATTTGTGTATCAGCATGCCTTCGAAACGATTTGCATGTCTTCAAAAAATTCAGTCGTTTTATTCCATTCATACAAAATAGCAGTCTTAAACGTACCAATATTTCGATGAAAAGGGCCATTTGTTTTATTTACTAAAACACCTCATTGCGTAATCAAGGGGAATTGATGGAGGTCATAAAGAAACTCCAATTATATTGGAATTTTTTGGCTTAGTTCGGCGTTAAGGAAATCATAGATTTTAATAGAGCTAATCATGAGAAATTAGGTTTATTCCGGTTTTTTTAATTGAACTAATCAGACTTTAAAAAAAAAGTTTTAGAAATTATCAGATATTTTTCTTCTCTATATATGTGTGCGCATGTGTGCGTATATATATATATATATATATATACACTGTTCTTAGTCCGACAACAAACAAGTAAATACGTCACAATGAAAAGGCTCGCAACTTATGCCACATTTTTCATAAAGTTTATTATTATTATTATTATTGTTTCAGCATCGTTATCTGATGGTCTTTCAGTAGAATTTAAGCGACAGTAAGTTCTCTCGAGTATCCTAGACTCTTTATAGTATTCTGGACGATCTTTAAAATACTGTGGTCTGGATAATCTCTAATTGTCCTTTGATATTTTTAGTTTCTAGTCCCTTTACCAAACCTTATGGGATTCTTCTGAGCTCACTTATTACATTTATTGTCACCGTCACCTTCATGTATAATAGACGTTTTTGGCAAGATCTAGGTTCATATCTCTTATTTCGCTTTCTTTAGTCTTCTCTCTGTAGTCTGCAGGGACGGCAAAGTCCTTTATTTGGCAGGTTTTATTTTTCTTATCGATTATCATCATGTCTGGTCATCTTGCAGTGATAAGACGATCTGTTTGTATCTTAGAATGCCAGAGAAATTTATTCATCTCATTTTCCAGGATGAATTCAGATTTGTGCATAATCCATTTATTCCCATGATTAAATTTGTATTTCTTGCACAATTCCCAATGGATCATCTTCCCATCTTAGTCATGTTCTAGGCCTATTCTTTTTACGAATTTGCAGCATTAGCTTATATGAATAATCATTTCGTACCGATCCACGTATGTCATACATTTGCTATTTTGTTGCATCTTATCTGGTTTTTGCATTGGGTCGTGGGTCCTTATAGCGTTGCTTTGTGCTGATATTTGATGAAATTCAGTTTCTTTTTTTTCTTTTTGCCTTTCTTAACGATATCCAAGCCTTCTCAACTGATATTTTGCATATTTATCCCTCGAAACTTCCATAAAGTCGTTTTTCTTCCCATATTTGCATCCGAATTATTTTTCTTTCTTGTCAAGGATAAATCTTTCTTTGCTATTTTTTATGTAGCATTCGAGAAGACGTGTTGATGCATCGCCGCAATCTGCAATGATGAAGAGTCCCCTTCTTTATTTTCTTCATAAACATAGTCTATAAATATCATCTTTGGGATGTATTTCCTAGGGTATCATGATTAGTTCCCCCGTTCTCTGGTCTATTTGTTGAACTTCTTCCGTCGTTCATTGATTGCTTTGATGAGATTCCTGTTTTATAGTTCTCTCGTTTTTCTGAGACACTTTTTCTTTCATTCCCACTTGTTTGGTGGTGTCCGCTTTTTATATTCCTAACTTCTTACTATACCCAGAACATTGCAGTTTTTTCTTGAATTTGTAGTTCTGTTCCTTCCGTTAATTGCGTTATTCTGCTTCTCATTTTTAGTTCGATATATTTTCTTATACCAAAATCCAAATCCTTATACTGACTGTATATGTTTATTGCTCCAAATTATTCTTCAGTTTGGCCATACAGTTTGATGACGTCCATCTACATTAGGTGTTTGACCTTTTCTTGCGCTTTAGTAAAGTTGTAGACACTGTGAATTTCCTAAGTATATTATTGACTTACTGGTTACTTAGTGAGTTGTTTGGATTTTTTATAGCATATCAACCATTGCAGGTCATTTGACGCCAAATCCTGATTATACTTTTGTTTTGGATATATGTGATTTTAATCATTTTTCTCATAATACTTTTAAATTAGCCTGAACAAAATTTTGGTACACACTTAAATGGTTTCACTTATTGCATAATATATTCACTGTTTAACAGCTAGCATTCCTTTCCGCACATAATTTGTAAGTAATTGTGTTTCAAAATTAATTTGAAGTAATGTGTTTACTTACTTGAATTGTTATCATTTCTACATAGTAAAATGGGCTCAATTATTGTTATATAACGCTAATAATTCGATTCGATATTAATCATTTTTTGCACACGGTATAGCTGTTACAAGTATTGCTATTTAATACTAGTTATCCTATTCTACTCTATTCATTCATTTTCCTTTAGTCAAATGGGTCAAAGTATTGCTATCAAATCCTAATAATAAGGCGCACAGTTAAAGAGTTTCAATTATTGCTATATAACACTGATGGTTTTACTCAACATTTATACTTGCTTGTAAACATTTATCTCGTTTCAAGCATTGCTATGGATTCCTAACAATTCAATTAAACGTCAGTCATTTGTTTACTTACAGTTAAATGATTGAGCTGTTGTTTTTCAAGCAATTTAATTTATCATAAGTCATTTGTTTGCACTCAGTTTAAATGTCAAACACTTCCATTTATCTCAAATATTGGACCCAATTAGGAGCGACCATCCCACGCCAGAGTGAACAATGCAGCAATGGCATTGAAAGGGTATTCTGTTGGCCACAAATTTCCAGGCTTACTGGAGCCTCGCCATCAGATTATTTAATATCATATCTAGGACACTCGTTGTTGGGTGTATTACCTCTTTGCAGAGATGCAGTGGGTATATTCTACAGTCCAGCCAAATGGGCGATTGATTGGCATCATGGTTATAAGAAATTGTAAGAGTGATTGTGCATTTCCCTGGAATGCACCTCACTGGATTTCCACCTAAGCTAAACTTTTTCCCCCTGCTTTCAATTCCAAACTCCAATTTTACATGGCTCTCTCGATAAACTTTATGATTTGTCAAAGATTTTTTACATTTTGAGTCTATCATCCAGAGTTGTGGGACAATATTGTATGCTTGTTGTAGACAACCCATGCCATAAGTACATTTCTTTGTCTCTTTTTTCTTTCTTTGAGGACGTGTTGATCAATGTATAATAGATCACATGTTCCTCCTCATCTCTTGTGGCGTACTTCCTGTTCTTCAGGGAACAGTGCACGGTCTATTAGCTCGCAGGTAATCTTCACCCTAATTTTTGCTGTCACTATTTTCCACATCATTAGTAGGCATGTTTTCGGTCTGTAGTTGTTGAGGACGGTTTTTCGTGATCGTTTTGGTGGTCATTTTCTTATTATCTGCGCACCGTTCACAGATGTTACGATGTACTCTTTGAGTAAAAGAACTATAAAGCGATTTACAAGAAAAAAAAAAAAAAAGACGAACTTCTCGTTAACTTATTAAGATTTAACTACCAGTTAATCTTCCGGGGTCTTTTTTTCCCTTTGCCGTACTGCTGACATATCTGTCCTTTAGACATATATGGTGAGTTTCCCTCTGATTTTAGGGGTTTTATATAATTTGGTCCACCAGCAATACTTTAGTGATTTTGATTGAAAATTTCGTCACTTGACTTGCAATACGATCTGGATACTTCTTCATTTTTTCCGCTTTCCACACAGTCCCTCCAACTACACCCTCGAGCCATAATTGATACAACTGCTTCTTCGAATAATAGTCTTTATTTCTACAATAATTCTACTCAGACACAAATAATATATACAAGTCCTACAGACAAACGCAATTCACATCGATAATTTATTCAGAGACATTTTCAAAACAGAATGAAAATTTATTTACACAACCATTTTTTTCTCAGGTTTTCCTGAATTATTATTATTATTATTTACTCCTTGAGAGTTTTTCACATCTCTACTCCTCCTTCAACCTCCGAGTCCTCCAGAATTTTTCACGGCAATATTGGCTGATGGTGTTTCTTTTTTTACTGAAAAGTGAATGACAGTAAGTCTCTTCAAGTCTCTTGGAATCCTCTTAGCATACTGGCTGATCTTAGAAATGCAGTAGTTTGGATGGTCTATGCTCATCCCCCGATTTCCAATTTTTCTAGTCTTTCTACGAAACCTTTGAAGATGGTTTCAAGCGCACCTATTACTACTGGTATCAACGTAATTGTCTTGTTCCATGAAGTTCTCTGGCCAGACGAAATATCTGTGTCTTTTTCCTTTTACTCTAATAGTTACCCGTATAAACACGAGCCCAAATGTTATATACTCACATAATAAATATGCTTATATACACATATACATGTTCATGCAGCATCACAACGACACAATAATAGACAGACGCACGATGATAAAGACGCAGTAATAAACGACGCACACAGAAAGACGCAGGAAGACTTCTTTATAAAATATTTTACCTCTCACTTTATTTGTAAGGTTTCGAAAAGGGTTACTCAAAGTTTGCGTGTGAGAGGGAGCTGGAGACCAAACATTACTGAAATATTTTGACCCCGAAGTTATGGCCGTCAGCGTTGTGACTTTCTCGTTCTCCGTGGCTGCTCAACCTGCACACTGGCTTTCCTTACTACATCTCGTCTAACTCCTCAACTCTACTCGCCTGTCTCCACAGGCTCGTTGAACCCAACTGACCGGAACTCAACTGTCGTCTGTTCAATTCGTCGGCCTTATATTACCTTCAAACTCCCACGCGGTGATATGAACACGCCTCCGCAACTTCTTCCGATATCTAGCGACCGGGATATGTCACTTCCGCTTTCTTTGGAATGGCCTGTTTGATCGTCATCGAGCGGAAATAACTGTCATCCAGTTCAGAGGTCACTCTCTTCCGGTGCGTCAGTCTATGAGAGTATAATGGGATTTTTTTTTTACCTCGTCCCATTTCATTAGCCAAAATCCGCCCACACGTTTTCCTCTCATAACTGCCATCAGAATGTGTCACTTCCTTCCGGTTCATTACCTTGAATGGCATTTTTGGCCGGGTCAACAGGTCAAAACATAACACAGACAAGGAGATTTTTTTCTTTCTAAGATAGTCTTTTTTCTCTTTTACATTTTTCTTCTTTTTTTTTTGTTTGTTTAAAATCCTTAAATCTGCTCACCACTCAGTGTGATAATCTGGGACCTTTCCCGAATGGCACTAATGCCTGTCCTTTCTTAATCCATTTGTTCACCTCCCTCCTCTGGCAAAAATCTAAGACATCAACCGAGATCGAATAATCTGTTGAAATCACCCACAAAATTGATCACCGTAAAAAAATATCATCACTTTAGAATTAGAGAAACAGAGTTCATTACTTTAAATCAAGCGAAAAAGGCTTCCCCGCCATTTATCCCTTTACTTTGCTTGAACACGAAAAATACAGACTTCCAAAGCCTTACGAAAAACCATCGTTTCACTCAATTTTCATCGGGTGCTTTCAATAACTGGGACTATTTTCTGTGGAACGACCGGGCACCCAACTTTATTATCGTATATCCACACAAAATCCCAAATACAACCAGGATAAAGTCTTGAACAGTCAGGCTCAAAATCAGTCTGAACAGAAGGAAAAACAGCAAGGTGACCAACATTTTTTAAAAAGATATTTCATTTTCTTATCTTTCCTCTGTCGTCTCTTATCTCCCTTCTTCGATCCTTACGTTTTTCTTTAGTCTTCTTTTCTTATTTTGCATCTCTCTAGCACGGTTCGAGGAGCTTGGTAGATCAAGGAAGAAAAAACAAAAACGAAAACAAAAGAAAAACCCTAGAAGAACACTTATCTCATTCTTATTGGTAGTATCCTTGTTTTGTTTTTTTTCTTCTTTCTTTTTTGGTTTTCTTCTAGAGCTTTCTTTGCCTCGTCTTGTGGTCTTGTGTTTCTTTCCTTGTTTCGGTTGTTATTCTGTTTTTCTTTTTCTTTCAATTTTTTTCCTCTGCTTATTCTTTCTTGTCTCTCTTCTGTTTTTGCTTTTCGTGATGCTTCGTTTTTTCCTCTTCTTCTGCTTTTCAGTCTTGTTTCCTATTCATTTTTGACGCTGTCACTCCTGATTTTCCCCAAAAACAACTAACATGTCATTTGTTTTGTATTTCTTAGCCATCAAGCTGTTTTGTTTTTTTTTTTGGTTATTTTTTTCATTTTTCTTTTCCTTTAGGTCGCATTTTTCTCTTCTTTGTCTAGTGTTTTTCCTTCTACTTTTCTTTCTTTTCTGTCGGTTCTTATACTGTGCTTCCTTAATTTTCCTTTTTCTTCATTTTTTTTACTTTGTCCCTCTTTTCCTGTTTGTTTTGTTCTTTTCAATTTTTTGCTCTCTTTTACTTTGTTTTTATCTAACCCAGGTCCGAAATTAACATGTTCTTCAAGGCGTAGACTGGTCATGGTGATTAAATAGACTTTTGTACCACGATGGCACCCAGTTGATATATGTAGCATAACGGGATAACGTAGATACGTGTAACACCATCGTTCTACATAGTCTACGTGTGTAGAACTACACTTTAATTTCCAGTCGGTCCCCGTTGTAACCTTGCAAGGAAAAAAGTGACGAACATTCAAAACACCGTTTGTTGGTTCACTGATACAAAAAAAATTATCCGTTACTACCCTTCTTAATAGACACTGAAGAGAGAGAAACCGAGTATGAACTGAGTCAACCGCTTTTCATATATAGAGAGAAATAAATTGTCAGGAGAGGAGAAATACAGATACAGACCTCGATATTGACTTTTCTGCCACGGTCGTTTTCTGTTGTAGTTCTTTTCTGCCTGCTTGGGATTTGGTCTTAACAGCTCTGCAGCTCAGCTCCAACTGACATTCTTTTCTTGTTTTCTATCCCGCGTCCACTTTAACGGAGCATCCGTTTGAATTTCTTCCAGCCAATGACAACCCTCCGGGCGATAGTACTTGATACATTTCTTTTTTTAACTTGGTCGTCTGTTACTATCATGATCTGGATTTCGGGAACCTACCATTCACTTTCTTATTCATTTTTTCCTTTTCATTATTCCTCTCTCTCTCTCTCTCTCTCTCTCTCTCTCTCTCACTTACTGCCTCGAATATATTTCTAATATATATCCTTTATTTTACACTGTCCTCTCGTTGACCGCTAAATCCAGCTAGGAAACCACTTATTACTAAAACCCCCAAAAAAATCCTGATTATATTACAGTCTGTCGGGAAAGCAAAACCCATTATTCAGCAGATTCCCATTTTCTTTTTCTTTTTTTGGGCTAAATACCACAAGGTCTGGTCTTCTTAACGAGTTTAATTGATCTGTTTTTGATTTCAGGATCTTGCAAATGGTTTTTGTCTAATTCTCCAGGACAGATTTGGGTTTGTGTATATACTATCGCGTTGTATGGCCAAATTTTTATATCTTTCCAAATCACGAATGTAATACTTTCCCCACCAAGTCCTGTCTAGTCATATATTTAATTTGTGTTAATTTACTGTATTCACTTAGTTAGGGAACAAAACGTAATTGTCTCCCTTTCTTGTGATTCATGGGCGGAGCTAAGGACAATCACGTGACAGTTGGTCATGTTTCAGTTTAAGAAGCGAGTTCTCACTCTCTTTCTGACCAAGAATGCCCCACTGATAGGACGGCTACTTCAGACTCAGCTATGTGGGAAGTTCGTGAATACAAACCACCTTACGAGAACTAGACCAGACCTACGTAAGTATAACTTCTGTCATGCATCACCTTCTTCTTGAAATAACTATTGCGCTTTTATTTAGAATGACTCGAGACAATTATTGTTGTGTACCATATATGTAAATATTAAATATTTGCAGTTTAAGTTTTCGTGTCATGTAGTCTTTCCTTGCCGAACTATTCAGTGTTAGACTATGAACAATTTAGTCTTATGCGCTATAGGGAAGAGTGGTTGGTAGTTCACGCCACTACTATGCACCACATAAAATTCTTATACTTATAAAGTTATTAAAGGTTCTGTATCAATCACCATATGAGCTACACTTGTTATTTCTTGCGTCCTATCTGTTGATCTTTGTAGCGTCGTTTTGTGCTGTTATTAAAAGAGTTTAATTTCTCTCTGAAGGTTACCCTTTCGTTGCCATGTACAAGTCTTCTTGTATGACATTTTGTAAGTTTGTCACCTGAAATATCAATTTCGTTGTTTTTCTCTCCATTTCTGTTTTCTCAGGGTTTTTGATCTTTTATGTTGTCTGTGGTGTTTCTGGTTTTTATAAGTAGTCCTACTATCTTTTTTACGTTATCTTCAAGCCCAGGTATTCATGCTTTCATGCTGTAATGATGGAGACCAATTCACGTCCACCTTCTTTCCTTAATAAATACAGTCTGTGCATATCATCTCTCGAATGTATGGCGATATGCGTCGTCGAGAGCTTTTTTTTCTCTCTGGTCCATTATTTTTAACTTCTTCCCTCGTTTATTTTAAAAAACGGTCTCGAGCATAATTAAAGTGGGTCAGCGATGGTGTTTATCTCTTTAATGAGGTTCTTTATGAGAGTTTACTTTTGAGAAGTTTTCTCTTTCGTCAAGAAGCGGACATCATCTAAAAGTGGTGACAAAAGAAAGATCTGCCAAATAATTGTTTTCTTTTCGTCGTCGCTTCTTTGAAGTTGTCTACTTCTAATACTTGTAAGTTTCCTATTCTCCGAGCCTTCTAATACTTCATCGATTCGGCAGTTCTCTTCCTTCTGTTTTTTTTTTTGGTATTTTTCTGTCTCTCATTATTAGCCTGATAGATTTTCTATACTGAATCCCCTCCCTATAGCCTGGCCGTATGTCATTATAGTTTGTATTAGAGTTTTCAATTGTTTTCCATTTTTGGCAAACTGCATAATGTAGTCCATATAGATTAGATGGTCTATTTTTTCCTGTGAATTTGTAAATTTCTACCCACCTGTGCATTTGGTATTTGATTAAGTGGCATAAAATCGCAACTACGAATTGCAATGGTGAAAGCGCATTTCATAGGAAGATAACTCTCTGGATTTTCACTTCAGCTGACGTTTTCCACACTGCAATGAAATCCATTTTGCTGCATTTCCTGGTTTCTCTGAACTTTTGACTTCATCGGATAATTATTATTATTTACTACTTGAGAGATTTTCACATAATCGTTAGCTGGTGGTCTTTACTGAAGCTTTATTGATAGCAAATCTCAGCAAGTCTCCAGAACTCTTCTCAGTTCTCAGTAATACTATAGTTTAGATGGTCTCCATTCGTCCTCCACACTCCAAGTCCTCCAGTCCCTCTTATGATTCTTCGGTGACTGTTCCAAAATCACCGTATTATTATTATTATTATTATTATTATTATTATTTACTCATTAGAGTTTTTCACATCAGTGTTAGCTGATGGTCTTTCACTCGAGATTGAGTGACAGCAAGTCTCCTCAAATCTCTAGGACTTATTTCATTATTTTCAAACGATTTGAAAGGTAAGTTCTGACTGTTTTTTTTTAATAAAAGTTTTGTTTTGATTGGTTCTAATGATTTTATTTTATATCTATATTTTATGTCTGTGAATGTCTAATTTAAGTTTAAGGATCGTGAAAACTTCTTGTCTTTAAATAATTTGCACTTCTTTTTATATATTAATTCATTACATGCGTGCGTGCACTCACATGCATACATGAACTCGTATGCAACATATATTTCCAAAAGTATTGAGTAGAATTGTGTTCTTTTTTGTTATTTCTCTTCCTTTTACTTGTCTTTAATTCAATATTATTTTGAGGATTTGCGAAAGCTTAAATAATAGCTACCAGCCAAGAAGAACGAAAACACATGTGGAAAGAAGGTTCCGAGAATTTAATCAGAAAACCTCTGAAATTTCCAAGCAGCGGTCGTGTCGATACTGCTATATGGATACAATTCATGGACGCTAATGAATCGTATGGAGAAAAATATTTACAGCAATTATACAAGAATGCTGCAAGGACTATTGAACAAGTCTTGGAGTCAGCACCCCACAAAGCAACAGCGCTACTGTCACTTACCTCCCATCACGAAAACTATTAAATTTAAACGAACCAGACATGCGGGACACTACTGGAGATGTAAGGACGAATTCATCAGCCATATACTCCAAATGATTCCTTCACATGGGCGAGCAACGGCAGGACGAACCAATATGCAACAACTCTCAGCCGATCCAGGGTATAGCCTTAAAGTTTCCACGGGAGCAATGGGCGATAGATACTGGTAGAGAGAGAAGATCTGGGAGATCTGTTGTGCCAGCTCAACATGATGATGATGAGGGAAGATTTCAAAGCGATTCGGTTTGCTAAATTAAGAACTGGTATTCGATATGGGATTCGGCTTCCCCCGCCTTACATCAATCCAACCTGGTTAAAAGTATTCATAAATTAACCAGAATAATAAAAGGCAATCGGAACCAGGCAGATCTGACAGACGAAACCAGAATGAAACCGTGGTGAAACAGCTTCCTGAAATCTGTTGATCTTGAGCCGAACAGCTCGTTGACGAGAAAGTAAGAAAGCTGTCCCATAAGAAGTTGTAAAGAAAACAATCATAAATGCCGTTGAAGATTGCCTTGTATCAAATTGCCTGAGTAAAGAAAAAGAGAAAGTCTCTCTAACACGACGCTGTGAAGAAAAACAAAAATAACCGCCATTTAAGATCGCGTTTTGACTGACTGTCCTGGGTATAGAAGATGAAAGATAAACTAGGATTTAGTCTAATAACTGACGGCCACTGACAGAACTTTGTAAAAACTTTGAATAGCGCATATATATATATATATATATATATATATATATATATATAATACTGTTATTGTTGAAAAAGCTGTTTGATCTCTATTTCTGGACGCAGATTTCTAATACTTACTTAATTGTGCGGTGGAGTTAATCAGATTGCAAATATACCACTCCGAATAGCGTTTAATTCGTTGAATGGATCTTTAAAAAATACGAGGGTGGATAGCGGATCATTTCGTGTCATAATAAGATATTTCCGAACAGCATAATATTCAGTTAATTGAAGGCATAATCATCACCGTGTTTGGCAAGAGGCGACGCCCCGTCACATAAATGAAAGGAATTACATAGACAAGAGGTTATAGGAAGGGAAGGAATAAGGAAGGACAAAATCCACCGAATATTATTGAAAACATATGTGTATATGAATATATAGATATATTATGCTACATAGATGTATACGTGTGTACACGCTCACAAAGTACCTGCTCATATATACACAAACAAAAAGTGCGTAGACAAGAGTTGTTCAAAAACAATCTACTCCAATGGGATATTCACAGACACAAAGCACAGACATAAAGCACAGGAATTTAAAAAAACCAAAACAGCTTATGGAAAAAAAGTTCAATAAATAAAATAAGCAGAACACTGGAAAAAATTGATTCACCCAAAGAGGAAACAAATGTCCCAAACTAGCACGCAATGATAATAATATCAATAATAATAATAATAATGTAGAACATGAAAGCGACGTTTATACCAGTTGTAATTGGTGCTCATCCAAAGATTATTAAAGAGACTGGAACACTTGAAAATAAGAGGATGAGTTAAGACCATCCAAATCAGAAATTAAAAAATGGACCAACAGAAAAAGAAAACTAATGAGTATGTCCGAGACATTGCATCCCAGAGATGACGTTGACTGACTTTAAGTGTCAAGAAGAGAGGTAGGAAAAGGACATGCCAGCATTGACGATATCATGGACACATCGATACAACGACTCGAACACTACATGGAATAAGACTGATTACAGCCACGAGAAACAATAATAACGACACGAAAACCAGCTGAACGAAAATAATCAGAGAAAAGAAGTGGGAAAAATGAACTATACGGACGTTTTAAAGCGAGAAAACGAGAAAACGTAGGCGTTATCAAAGCGAGAATAGATTAGACGCAACGAAATAGCAGATATAGGTTATGTGGTGAAAATGACGAAACGATCAATCACATAATAAGCAAATGCAGCAAATTAGCACAGAATGAATATAATACTAGACACAACTAGGTGGGCTATGTGATCCACTGGGAATTGAGCAAAAACTTAAAGTTTGACCATACGAACAATGAGTATATGCTCAGCTCACAATATATCCTAGAGAAATAGACGCACAAACTCCTCTGAGATTTCGAGATACAAATGGATCATCAAGTCTCGGTCGGACGACCAGATCTTATAATAATCAACAACAAAAAGATCAGAGAAATTGCAGAACCGTGGACTTTGCTCTTCGGCAGACCAGAAAGTGAAATTAAAAGAATTTGAAAAGAGGGATAAGTATCTGGACATTGCTAGGGATATGAAAAAAAAGCCGCGTAAAATGAAAGTGACGATAATACATATCGTAATTGGTCCTCTTTTAACATTTACTAAATGTGCATATACTTGATGACATAGACATAATAGGTCAAGGGAGACCATCGAAATTTCTGCATTATGAAGGTCAGTCGGAATACTGAGGAGAGTTATGAAGACTTGAAGAGACTTGTCACTGAAACGCAAGTGAGAAACCATCAGGTACGCTGTTGTAAAAAAACTCTCAAAAGATAAAAAGTCATAATAATAATCATAAACTTAAATAAGCAATTTGATATACTTTTTAATATATATATATATATATATATATATATAATCAATTTAATGTAATTATTTTCTGATAATTTACCGTAGTTGCAGCATATGAGTGGAAGTATTCACCATCTATTTAGCTTTGATACGTGATCATACGTGATAATCGGCTTGCCTAACTTGGTAACCATTTCACTAAACGAAATGCATATATATATATATATATATATATATATATACATGTGTGTTTGTGTGTGTGTGTGTGTGTGTATGTGTGTGTGAGGATGCGTTTTTTGTTTAAGTGTTTCTCCGTATGTAAGTGTATCTCTGTGTGTATGTCTGTGAGCGTAAACACATAGTAAAACCTATACAAAATACTAAATACTAATTGGTATGCAAAAATGATATTTTTTTCTCCCGAATCAAAAATAATAAGAGATCACGGTATACATTGCTGATGAGAACTAATAAAGTCGAAACACTGTCGTGTTCGCCGGGTTTTTTGGTCATGGTAATTCAATTCACAATATAACTCTTCTCTTTAAAAAAGAAATCGTACAAGCTGACGTAGCATGTATAATCGTTGAATTCTAATATATATATATATATAGAGAGTGGGTGGAAAAGTTCATCAGCCTAAAGATTTAGAATGGAGACATCATATATGCTGTTTATGATGATGAGATCCAAGCACAGCAAGACTAATAAAACGTTTAGACTGTTAAGAGTACGATGCTGAAAAATGAATTTTATTTGGTCGAAGAAAATGGGAGTATATTGGTAAGTATACGAATATTTCAACAAACCCGTGTATATATGTGTATGTGTTCGTGCACTCATGTGTGTGTGTGTTTGAGTGCGCATTCCTCTATACCCTGGCCATTTTTTTTATACATTTCACTTGACCCATATGCACTTGGGAACTGTTTGAATCGTTATATCCTATGAGCTCTAAGTGAAATAGAAGGGCAGGTGAACTCTTTCGATCTGGTTAGGCAACCTGTTTTCGAGAAACGAAAACTCTTTAAACTCTTTAAAAAAACTATTGACATCTATTTAGGAAATTCTTTGGCAAATTGGTGCATACTTGTTCTCTGCGAACCCAAAAAGAGTGGCAGATTCTTCATTAATTGTTATGATTGAAACGAAATCACCTATTTATGTAGACCGACATTTTCCCATCTTTTTACTAAATTCTTGAATACATGTCGATAATAATTGGAGATTCCCTAATATGAATTATAATCAAGGTTTATCTCGAATATTGATTACTATATAATGATTTGTATGCATCTAATATGTTTTGGAATACAAACAAATTAGTTTTATTTTGTGAAGTTTCCTTGATTTATAGGTGCTAGTTTCCAAAAGTTTCTATTTTCAAGTCTTTTTTCGTAAAGTCCATTTCGTTTTCTGGCTAAGTTCTTCTTAACTGGCAAAGACATTGGCAACGTAACAGATTTATTTGGCTGCCATTAATGCATTGAATTGCACAAACGCTGGAAGGTGTAGTCACAGATTCATATCTACACGCATTCATACATGAATAAATAAAGTCTGCTATTGACTCATTGCTATGTGCTCACGTGAGCACATTTGATCACTTATGTGGAAATGTAAGAACAAATATGCACAAACCTATTATGCCTAGAATTATTGATTAGGTATGTTAAATAAAACATGAAAACGAATTTGCAGATTTATATTTAAATAAAATACCAATGCAAATATTTATATTCAAATTAAATAAAATGTATACTAATGTATATATATTTATAATTGAAATCACGTTTCTTTTATCTATATAAAAACTGTAATGTGATTGAAAGGTAATTCCCTATTCTAAGATGCGTATGATTAATTTATGTTAAAAATCAGAAATAAATTATAAGATTTTTAATTTAGGGGGTTGCTTTTCAATAACCCGATGAAATTTTTTTTTTAAATAGAAGGGAAAAATATATTTACTTTGTAACTGTTATATATATATATATATATATATATATATATATATATATATATATATATATTGATATATATATATATATATATTGATATATATATATATTGATAGAGAGAAAAAAGCATAGGAGCAGACGTTGATTCATTTATTTTTATATAATTTTTCAAATATTTAAACTAAACTAATCATTACTTTTTTGAATATGATAATATATTCATTTATGTAATTATTTATTTTTGCTTTAACAATTTTCATTACATGTATGTGATCTCTTTGAACTGTCCACTGATTTTGTGATTATGTTTAATTACTATCTTGTGCTTCTTCCCCATCACAACATATATATATATATATATATATATATATATATATATATATATATATATATATGTTGTGATAGCAACTTACTATATATACTATAGATAGCAGCAGGTACTGCTCTTATGTGGAAGACAGTTTACCTGGAGACAGTCTTGACAGTCGGACCGAATAGTCTATCTGGTAACCCTTTCTTTTGTTTATGTTGTATTACTGTTCTTTGTCAATATATTTTCTTTGGTTTTTATTTCTGGCGCTCAACAAATCTACAGCACACACACACACACACACATACACACACACACACATATATATATATATATAGATAGATAGATATTCATCATTATATATATGAACATTGAGCAATTGCTTATATTCATCACGATATATTTACAATTATCTGTCTATGCACTTCCAAATTGAACTATACAAGCACATAGTGATGATCGAATCGACTATCTACGATCTAATTTATAAGAAAACATTGTTTTATACTTCAATAGATTCCCAACACACACTTGTGCAAACAGACGCAAAGACAGACAGGCCAATAGACAACCAAAGAGAAAAATCCAGGAACACATGAACACAAAAACACGCACATTCACACAAAAACACACACATACACACATGCGCATTTTTATATACATATTATATATATATATATATATGGGGGGGTGTCTGTGTGTTTGTGTACATGGTGATTTAGAATATCGATTCCATACACGATGATAGATTTTAAAATTAATTGATATCATATCGTCATCTAGTATTCCGACTGATTCTTCAAATTATCTCAAAATGAAACAGCATATGTAGAAACATTCATTTAAACACATTTTTTCTTTTTCACCAAATAAATTTCTCTTTTAAAAAAGAAAAACGTAATCTCGAGTGGTTTCTACACATGCTATCAAAATTTAATATCTTCTGAAAGAGAATTGGTGAAATTGTCAGATTACGACATGATCTGATTTTCCTGAAACACTCAATATATATATATATATATATATATATATATATATATATATAGTGAGAATAGGTATATCATAGGTATATCACACACACGCACGCACGCATATATATATATATATATATATATATGTGTGTGTGTGTGCGTGTGTGTGTGTGTGTGTGTATTAGACTTTACATACCAAATTCAAACTTTGTTATCTAAAGATGAGCCTTACAGAAAAGATTTTAGCAATTCTTGAATATTCGTTTTCTTTTACAAAACCATTTGGCTCGGTGAATATGTTCATACTGTTTATGTATATTGTATTAATTAAAAATCACCGTAGCGATGATCAGAAGGAAGGAATATCAGTAAGAACACAATGAACTGGACAATGATTTACAAATCAGTCATTTTTTTTTTATTGCATCTGTTTTCTTCGATTCCTTCCTATCCTATTCCTTCTCTGAGCAGATTCGTTCTGTCCATACTCACATCATGGCAGCAACAAATTCATCTTACAATGGAGTTATTCATATGTGTTCTTGCCTTTTAACGCTATATATCAATCTCCATAGCAGGGAGCAGAATAGGAGTTATGCTCAGCTAAACAATGGACGTGATAGCACTCAAACTACATTACCCGTTCAAGAGCGATACACATACTGCTCATAGGGAAGTTCATCAAAGATTCATGGTACTTGCCTGTGCACCATGTGCTTTTTGGTGCGTAAATACGTATCATTGCTTGAGTTTGATTTTAGACATTCATACTCACTGCTTTCTCCGTTCTATTTCTTTTTATGTTCTCATAATTTGAATAGATTTTAGTCGACCAGAAATCCTACGTTCAAATTAACAATAAGACTGGTACTAATGTTATGTAAATAATATATTGTGCATAATGGGGATTTTAATGTTATTTAATTTAAGACAAAAGAATATATATATATATATATATAAATATACATATATATATATATATATATATATATATATATATATATATATATATATATTTATATATATATATATATATATACTAATTATGATTAATAAATATGTTTTTTTAATATATCGAATAATATGGACGATTACCTTCGACCATTGGTTACATGCACGTAAAAACATGGTAATACATGCAAGCATTGGTTGCGGGTAAGCAGCCACATTATATATATATATATATATATATATATATATATATATATATATCTTCATTATTATTATTATATTATATAGTACCTCTATCACCGAACAAACATTGAGTACTCTGCAAATTATCCCACATCTGGTCTACTGCTAACCCATCATGTAAGATAAATATAACCATAAACTTTTGTACTATTCTTAATGGAAGGGTTTTGCTTTCGAAGGTATTTTTATTAGCAATTTTTCTTGTGGGTTCCGTTAAGTTCTAGTAGCAGCTAAATGGAACCCGTTTTTTATTTACCCCATCACCACTAAGCATGCACAGGATTGGTTTAATGTATCATGGACAAGTCATCTAGTCACCAGTTTGAACAGTTAAACGAAACGACCCAGAACCTTAAGTAATCATCTAACTATCTGCGAATAAGGGAAATGAAGAAACAGCATATTGGCATATACTTCCTTTTTTTCAAATGCTGTAGAGCTGTCTTGAAGCTTCTGAAGAATTCAACAGATAGGTGATAAATATGAAGTCTGTTTCATCAAGTGTGTCTAGGCTACGGCACTGCATCTAGAGCCACCTAAAAAAGGCATTGTGATACACTCGTTCACTCGGTGGGATGTACGACAAATACCGAGTAACTTCAAGCCAACAGAGCAGAATAATTCTAGGCATGAGGGTCTGAGTCGAGATATCCACTCGCTGAATTCGAAAAGAAACAACTGACAGCAAAAAAGAATTGAAAACACATCTCTAAGGCTCTCTTGCATTCTTTAGCACCCACTCCGATAGCGGGTACGTTACATATATAGTAATGTGTATTGTATATCCATATGTATAAAAAATCCTGTCCTTGATCGTGACAACTATACACTTACTGAAATTAATATGAAAATTGATTGAACCCAACATCAGTATCCTAATTACCATATATCCCCTTCATTTTCTTTCAACATTGGTACTAATCAACCAGAGCAATTAATGAGTCCTCACGACGGTGTTTATTGTCTACAAAAAGCTGATGAATGTAGGTTTTTCTGAATCAGGCAGCGGTGGTTTGTCTATGTGTAGGGTTCCAAAGTAAAATGTCGATCATGAACTCTTACTTCAGCAAAAGTACTAAGCATGGCTGGTTCATCTTATTTAGAAAGTGTCTGAGAAGTAAAGTAAGTCACCTGCTATTTCGAAGGTTTCTGCTTCTAGGATTTGTTCAACATAACACGCAACGCACTTAGGTATTTTTCATGCTTCTTTTTCTCAACAAATGATTTTAGAATTCAGGTGATGAAACTATGCTGTTTTACTGACACAGCTCAGGTTTGGAAGAATGTCCGATTTTATCAGTGAGATCAGAGGCTTTTGGATCGTTGATTTTTGCATAATGGTTAGAATGTTCATTACTTGGCTGGGAGACCGATATCCAATCGCAGACCGAGTCATACCAAAGGGTAAGTAGCACAACCTAAGTAAAAGAGTATTGCTCTCCGCTACACATTGGTGTTGTAGCTATTGAAAAAGGAGCCTCTGGGTCACTCCCGACAACGGTCGGATAATTTAAAACTTACTTATATGCACTGGTTTCCTAGTTAAAGTGACTTGTCACTAAATTAGGAGATAGGCCAATCTTGATTAAAACACATGAAATCAGTCTTATCTGAATCTCACATTCAGTTCTGAGTTTATTTAAATAGTATTTAATTAATCTCATGATACACCACTGGACACGAAAACGTTCATGTCCTATTCATTTGGAAAATATTGTAGAATAGAATGTCAAACATAGATCATCTGCAAAGTTCATACTTTTATTTATTAGGAACAATGTCTCTGGAGGGATCAGTAAAATAACAAGATTTCGAAAATCCCTCTGTGCTGTTTATTTATAAATATAGTAGATTTTCGTTTCTTTTACTATTTATTCATATGAGTATGAATAACCTGCTATTTTATCCCCACATATGCATCTTAATTAAGGAAGATGACAGATTTTCAGAGAATAATGATAGAGGAATTTTGACAGTATTTTCTACATTGAAAGTGTCATTTTGCAATATCTATTGCCAATATAGCTCAGCCGGCTAGTGCTCTAGAATACAACGTCTGCATCTCTACATAGGAGAAAGACACTCCTGTGCGAATGTCCTGATTTGACTTTAAATAATCTGATGACGTGGCTCAAGTATTACTGTGCATTTGGGGAATGCAGAGTACCTATTCAATGCCACCGCTCCGAGGTCCTCTCTGGGTTGGTGTGGTAGTACCCGATAGAACTTCTTGAAACAGAACTGATGAATTATTTAACAGTGTGTAGACAAAAGACTTATCTATAAATAAATTAATAGTGATACATAGTGTTACTTGTAACTATCTAATTTTGTCGACTGAGGTTTATAAATAATTTATATCAAATGTATATGTATAAACTGGATTTTATATTAAATAACCTAGATTGGTTGATAAACTATAAGACAAAACCAAACCAAACCAATCATTCCTCTAAAACCAATAAAATTTAAACATTATGAACCAGCAACATTTTATTAAAAATAACATCTAGAAATAGATTATTAATGGTGGATCCAATAAGTTTCCAGACTTCTTTTTACAGGCATTTAGAATTGTTGTAGACTCTTGAAAATTCAGTATGTTATTGCTATACATCTTTTAAGATTACTAACCAATTTGTATGATTTCAGATTCAAATGAACAGCTACAGCAGGAATTGGAATACACTCTGCTAAAACCTGATTGTCACAGCTAGTGAATTTCAAAAATGCAATCTGGACGTGAGGCTACTTTAGAAGAACGATATGCAATAAAATTCTGTTTTCAACTTGAAAAAATGCCATAGAAACATATGGAATGCTTATGACTGATTTTGGAGCATCTTGCATGAATCGAGCATCAGTTTTTTGAGTGGCATAAGAGACTCAAGGAAGGTAGGTTGTCTGTGAGGGATGATGAGAGCTGTGGGAGGAGTTAGGAAGTCAATACACCAGAGTTGATTGGCCAAACGGTTAGGGTTAGGGTTACTATGATTTAAGGGAGTTCAGGAAGAGATTTCGTCGAAAGAGGCCAGCACGCGTCAAATCAGGTCAGTGCCATTTCCACCAGGACAATGCGCCAGTCCACAACTGCATCCTTGTCACAGACTATTTGACCAAGATGGGCATCAAGACACTTCCTCATCCTCTCTATAGTCCAGACCTGGCTCTCTGTGACTTTTGGTTATTCCCTAAGCTCATAGGCTGTCGTTATGAGACAACTGAGGAGATGAAAGAGGCTGTGACAAAGGTCAATAACACGCTCACACAAGAGGACTTCCATGGGACCATCCTGAAGTTGTTGGAAAGGTACAACAAGTGCATTGCAGCCGGAGGAGATTACTTCGAATGGGACTTTAGTTTCATGTGTATACTATCAATAAAAGTGCCAACACGAAAAATGTCTTGATCCTCATAGTTCTCAAATTAAAACTAGCCATACCTCTAATATTACAATTCATTATTCATTATGGAATTTCATTTTCATCCAAGAAAGTATGCGCCATGTTTATTCTTACGTCACATTACGGTTTTTCTCAATAAAAATCCTATTTATTTCAGCCGATTTATGAAAGTTCTGCTACAAAAAGGAGCTCCTGTTTCGACCCCTTTCTCTTTTTTTGTACTTCTTTTTATTTTTATTTTCTGGCATAGTTTTTTATATTCCCCCCAGGTGCTTCAATGCTATACCTAGTCTAAGAAGATGATTTCTTTTTATCTTTTGACCATTGCATTCATTTGATATTTGCAACAAATTTAAGATGAAGCTGAATGGAAAAAATATACGTCTTTCAGCACACGCCACTGGAGTGACAATCGGGAGGAATTTTACGATATTTTCATTGTTTCAATTGACAATTCATTCGAGCAAGGGGGCATAGCTCGTTATTGAAGGTCCTGTGTTTTACTAACATTGGTAGGGCTGTAGCAGGAGATGATTGTTGCGCTGGAGTTGCCATCAAACGTAGCTACCATCATCCTCGGTTGAATTTTCGCGATGCTATTTTGTGATTATAGGGCCTGTGGTCTAAAAGCACACCTACCCTAACTATAGTGGTGTTGACAGTGTTTTTCCATGCAGATGCCGAGACAAATTTCCATACAGTGGTATTTAATAACTTTGCAATGAATGCATCTGTGTTCTTTATGTCTATGTTATGATATATCGCAGAAATTGTCAGCTCCGTTAGTTTGCCTATTTTATTTAATGTTCTAATGTTTAATGTCACTATTTGTTCGGTGATTTTGCATTTTAGATATTTTCATTTTAGTTTCAGCTCTGTAATTGATTTTTCAAACACTGTGGTCAGTGCCCCAAACTCAGCAGGATTGTCTCCCTTTTTAACCGCGTGAAGAACGACGCGGTTGGACGGGTGGTTTGAGTGTGAGTCATGGTAATATTTCGATAACTGTTTTTTTTATTCTCATCAATAGAAGCCGACTTAATAGATGAGCAACAGTGGTTCCCCAATCGAACTATAAATCCTGTATGTTGTCCCGTTGGATTGGTGTGGCCAGCACCTGGTTTGTCATGGCGTTGACCCGTTTTTGGTTTTCTCTGCCTTTACGTCCACCATGCTCCTTCTCATGGCTTTCGAGAAAAAATCCTTCCCCGCTCCGATCTGTTGTAATTTTTACCTTAATAAGAGTCCACTTACTTTTTTAAAAGATTCATCAGAGAGTCCTTATTTATGGTTCATTGCATCCTTAGAGGCATTCTATTTTTACGCTTTGTTTTTCAAACTGGGATGAATTCCAAAATTATTACATCTTTTATTTCCTTTTTCATGGTTCGGCTGAAACTTGGAATTACAGTAATAGTCATTTTGCATTTAAAGCATAGATAATAAACAGCAGTGATTTGACAAAAAAATATTTCATGCATTTTAAAATGATAATATAGTAAAATACACAAATATCTAACCTTGAGTTGACCACTGCCAAAGGTAGAAAGGATTTGCTTCTCTTTGGGCCACCTTCTTCATTTTATCTTTTTATCTTTCGTGTTTTTAGCGCTTTTTTTTATTTGGTGGGAAGTTCATTTATCTATTTACTGTTTATTAACTTGACCGATTTATATTTTAACTTCTGTAAAATAACAAGGGTGATTAATTAACTTTTTTAATTATTTGATGTAATTGTTAAAATTATAAGTTAGCAAAGGACTTTGAATGTAGTTCCTCGCAAAAATAAAACACACCAGGTTTAACTCAGCACCTCAAAAAATGTTTGGGAAGAAAGGATTTGGATAATGAACAAAGGAAGACTTGTCTACCGACTTGAGGAAGTACAGGTTTGTGACACATATGATTATTCAAGAAATTATGATGCAATAAGTTTCTTCCAGGCAGCGGTCGCATCGATACTGTTATATGGATGCACTACATGGACTCTAACAAAACGGCTGGAGAAGAAGCTAGACGGCAATTACACAAGAATGCTGCGAGCAATCTTGAACAGGTCATGGCGGCAACACCCCACAAGACACCAACTGTACGGCCACCTGCCTCTTATCACGAAAACTATTCAAGTTAGAAGAACCAGACATGCGGGACACGGCTGGAGAAGCAGGGACGAACTCATAAGTGATGTGCTCTTATGGACCCCAACACATGGCCGTGCAAGAGCAGGACGACCAGCACGAACATACATTCAGCAACTATGTGAGGATACAGGAAGACCTGCCTGAGGCGATGAACGATAGGGAAAAGTGGCGAGAGAGGGTCAGGGACATCCGTGCTTCCAGCACGACATGATGATGATGATGAAGAAGTAATTAAAAGGAGAATATATAAAAATAAGATAATTTGAAAATTAAGGAAGAAGAGTTTTGAAATCTACAGGAAGAGGGTGATTTTTAGACGGCAGTTGTGATTTATCGGATGTGTGGGAGAGGAGTAGCCGGAAGCGAGATTTTCCCATCGCCTCTTCGGCATCTTCGTGCTTGCGTCGGACTGCTAAAAATGTAGACAGTCTGAATAAAGACTTCCCGTATACCGAATAACAGAGTCACCTATCATTTTTTTAATTTTAATAATAAAGATGAGACGACTACTGTAACATGTTCTTTATTTTTTACCTCTGCATTTGGTCGGAAAAATTATACCATTACTTTTATTGATTGAACCTCGTTATTTTTAGGAATATTTTATGAAGGCATGATATTCTCTTATTGAATACAAATGCGCGGAATATTTGCTGCAAAATAAAAATATCTAAAGCTGCTAATTCTATTAATTTTTTTAAAGAGTTGTATACACACACTTTGATTAATTATTTGTTTTCATTGATTTTTCGAACAATTGTATGTGTTAGTTTTCAGGTATTCGCCAGTGGTCCTTTTATGAAATTGTATTGGATATCTCAGTTTGAGGAAGAGACTGCAAACACAACCAAGAACAAAACTAAATGTTGTTTCTAATGTGCCATTACTCTATCATAAGGCATGGGAATTATTTTATTTTGAATTATTATTGCGACATTTATTTTATAAGTTACCACTCTATTAACCTCAAAGAATCTATAATTTATAGTCATTCCATCTGCAATGAACAGATTCTTTTCTAATTCTGATGATTACGAGAAACACATTATCTGTATGGTCAATCATTTCTTCAAAAGGAATGATCACCTCAAAATAAACAGATAATCGATAAAAGAATTATAGATGTGGCACAATCTTTTAGTTTGATGATTTGAAAAGACTTATTTCAGGACTTTCATGGTATTTGACGTTAATCATAGTATAACAAAATTTGCATATTTTTCATAGCGTATTTTTGATAACTTGAAATTAATCCCAGAATCAGTAATATATTAAAAGAAAACTCAATTCATCGCCAGACGGCAAACACTTAATTTGTGTGCAATACTACTATCCTTTCAGTTCCCTGAAACCATCAAAGATGCAATAAACTTCGATGTAAAATCTGTAAACATATCAATGATAACATTTTTAACTCCCAGGTGCACTCTTTATAATTCACCCAGTTCTTAAATAGTAACAAATTAAACGAAGTTTAACTTGCATTTTGCAAACATATATGATGGTAACTACATTCGAAAATCTTGTCCGTAATTTCTTTTTTAATACGACTATTTTTCTTATAATTTTTCAATTTCACTGTCTCTGATCATCTTAATCTGCCAAATCATAGCTTTATTTTCTGATTGGTTTGGTGGTCAGATGTTTACCACATCGAATGCCTCTATGCATCTCCCGTTTGAATTGTTCCTACTATTCTCCATGTAACCGACTAATCAGACATTTTCATCTTCCCTTCATTAGGAAAACATTTTGCGTGGTCTTTCCAGTCTCTCAGATTCCAATCGACAAAGCCACGGGTTGACCATACACATTTTAACTTCTTCAGTCAAGGGGACTTCATCAATCAGTATTCGGCAATCCAAATTATTCTATGGATAGTAATAAATCCATCTTTCTAGCTTCCTCATATTTTAGTTCAAATCAGATAATACAAAGAGCAAGAATGTCATACTAGTAATATATCAAATAAAGTAAATAAAGCTTTATTTTTTTACACATGGTCTTATCGAATAATAATAATTATAATAAAAGATATCATTTTTACCCAAAAATGCATCCTTAACATGTGCAGCCATTTCGGCTCAGAATAGATCTGGGATTAATTCCAAGAAAAGGTTTCTGTACACATCCCAGATCTTCAGAACAAGTGTCTAACCATCCGATACAATATCGTGTCATACCTTGGACAAAACGTTCGTAGGTCTCTTACCCCTCTGCAAAGGATATATTTAGTGTGTTCTACGCGCTGTTGACTGGGCTTTTCACACATACTTATTTAACGTCCTAGAAGACGATATCTAAATTTCAACTGTGATCTTTTTTCTTTACATATGTATCGCTTTTATGGGTTTGTGTAAAAATTCAGTCAGAGAGTACTTTTTTTATTATCTCGAACAACTTTCTCATGTGTGGTAGAACTTAAGCGGAAATCTACCTTCGTTTTCTCCTTAAAACGACATTAACTGATACCGAATGGGATTTATTCAAATCCAAGTTACGATTAAATCAAAGTATTCCGAAGTGGTTATCTCCAAAATTGGATCAAATTGTTTTCCTGCCATGTTAGGTTAACTGAATCGAATTCAGATACATTAAAGTGGGGCATAGAGAAAGAAGTGTGTCTCCAATCATGAAACATTAGACTCTTTCACCTACGTCTGCCTAAGATACTTTGAATATTTGATTTGGCCCATGGGGAAATTAATCAATAAGGGAAGGAAACAGTACAAAACCAGTAGACAAAAATAAAGGTTTTCTTTTGTTTACTTGCTTCCCTGAAATTGGAGAATTTTCTTAAGAAAAGTAGATTTATTTTGCAGTAGAAAAATAAGTGTTAAATAAAAGAAAACAATATGAAGAGAAAATAAAAAATGGTAAAACACACCTCGATATATGCATATATATATATATATATATATGTGTGTGTGTGTGTGTGTGTGTGTGTGTGTGTGTGTGTGTGTGTGTGTGTGTGTGTGTGTGTGTTGATGTAAACACAGAAGGGATAAGAGACTCTGTTTACTAAAGGTTTTAGGCATATATCGTTCAGATAAAACAGAAGGAAAAAAAAGGAAGCCAGTGATAATTATCGTGAAGGAATGAATAATTATTAAGAAAGAAGTTTTGAGAGAGACACGCAAGAGAAGTTTGAAGGACCCAGATGTAAGCAAAAAGAGAAAGTTATCTGAGGAAGATGAATTAATTCTTGCTTTTTTGAGATTGGAGAAAAATAAGAATGACAGAGAGTATTTTTTTCACGCAGACAATCTTGATATGTAAGGTAAAATCAAATCGTATGTAAGGTAAGAAAAAACAGCGTAGAACAATGCTATAACTTACGAACGACAAAGAAGAAATAGGTGTTTATTGTAAGGAGAACTTGAAAGATGTTGTACCAGAAACAAATAAACAACTGAAAAAATTAAGACAAGGAACAGCCGAGTGTATTTAAGTGAAAGAGCAAGCAGTGTTGATGAAAAGAAAATAAGAAAATCCAACAGACCTCATGAAAGTGTTTTTGCAGTATGAATAAAAGGGTTGGGCAAGTGATAAAATGGAAGGGGAGATTGTAGCTGTTGTTAGGGAAATAACGATTTGAAAAGAATAAAAGCTAGAACTCTCTTTCCTTATTAAGAGCTATTATGAACACGACCAAATGGTCCAATTTTTAATTTGATCTTCATGAAAGAGATTGATTTTCTGCCAATTTGTATCGTGAATTGTACAACAGTAGGCCAAGGGAATTTATTTATTTTTGTTCATTAATCTCTTTTGGCCGAGGTTCCGGCTTGAAGTTCAATACTGAACTGACATAGCCTAGGATGATTTTAGGGCTATTGATCTGCACTGATCATTTCCTGATTTACAAATTTATTGAGTGGGAATAGGTAGAAAAATACAATTCTACAATGTATACTAACATTATATTTTCTTAATGCTCCTTGACGTAGCTACAGTTACTTTTAGCAAAGGATGTTCATGGACGTGCATACTCACATAGAACTTAAACAATGTCTTCTTATTGATGTTTTCAGAGCATCCCATAAGATACATATAAATCAATGGAAAAATGCACAGAGGTTGGTTCACAATATCTAACAATACGTAGTTATGCGCGCATAAAAAATCGAATCAATTAGCGCAAGAGCTATGCAAAAACGACGGAAATGTTTAAAACTGCAAGTGTATAAACTAAGCAGTGCACCAATGGAAAATGCTATTGAAACTGAGGAATAGTAAAGCTTATCACATGAGAAAAAAGGCACCTTGTCTGCGGGTTTAGACTACATCGACTGAATCAACTGCAGATATGTAAGCACCACTCCTCCATAAATGAAGAGGCGTCTTGGGTATGACAGAAAACTTCATTTAATGTTGAGAATCCAGTTCAGGAAACCTTGGATATGTTGAGTACCATTTCATTGTCGTTGCATACAGTTTTACTTTCAAGCGATGTGGTTATAGCTATTAAGGTCCCCACGTATTGGACAAATAAATATGTTTAAAAATCGCTCGCATTCGATCGGACCATATGCAAAGAATAAAAATCTTAATAACCTTTTACAAAATATGCGAATGTGAATGTACCACGAATGCGTTTCTATAAACAACTGGCATAGAATAACACAAGATGGCTTGATATGTCATTAGCATCAATCACTCTGGAATCATTTTATAGAAAATACGTTTCATCGTTAGAAGCATCAAACGAATTTACTGTCAACCATTTTTAATAAATTTTCTCACAGATATTTTTAGATAATCAAATGTAAATGATGTCTTACGACGAAAAAATAAAAGATGAAAAAAAGAAGAACGTTGAAGAACCAGCACTAAAAATCTTATAATGATGGAAAATGTGTCTGTGTCTGTCTGTCTATCTGTAACCACCAACATCACATTTCCTTTAGTTATTTACAGAACATTCTTAGTGATTTTATTTTTATCTCAATTACCCAAAAAATGTTTCAAATGATCAATATTGTTGGCCTAATCTACATTCTAATAACATGCAGTGTTATCTATATACACACGTAAATTGAGTTTTACAGTTTGAATGGGGTGACTAAGTTTAGATGTAATTTTTAAAATACAATTTTGTAGAAATTTGGTTGGTATTATTGATTTGTATTGTTTGATTTCATTTTAATAAATATAATCAAAGATTCCACCAACAAATATTTTTTTTTTTAAATCATCAGTAAAAATCACTGAAATTGTATTATTTTAAAAAAGTAGTTTAATTATTTGATTGGTAAAATTTAGCAATGAAAGTCGGGAATGATGATAATAGCCCATGCTGTTCAATAATTCGATTATATCGTTTCAGTTTCAGATATGTTTAATGTGATGATTCTAATTTTTAATATTTTTCTCCTTGAGAGTTTTTTCACATCAGCTGGTGGTTTTCCCAGGAGTTTGAGCGATTACAAGTCTCCTCAAGTCTCCAGGACTCTTCTCGGTATTCTGGCCAATTTCAATAATGTTGTAGTTTGGACAGTCTCCACCCGTCCTGTTATTTCCCTGTCCTCCAGTCCGTGTACCAATCCTTTGCTGACTATCAAGAGAACCAATTACAATTCGTTTAATCGTCACTTTCATGTTCCACAGTAGTTTCAATTCCCTAGGAAGGTCCATGTACTTATCCTTCTTTTCGCGTTCTTTCAATTTTACTCTTTGGTCAGCCGTGACAGCAAAGTCGACATTTTTGCTAGTTCCCTCTTTTTTGGTGATTATTATAAGGTCTAGTCGTCTAATCGAGATTAGGTGATCCGTTTATGTCTCAAAATCCCACGGGAGTTTGTGTCTCAGTCTCAAGAACAGATTCCGGGTTGTGCATCTTGAACGATTTCCAGTGGATCACTGTGCCTACCCAGTCGTGCCATGTCTTATACTCTTTCTCTGCTAGCTTGTTGCATTCGCTTATTATGTTATTGATAGTTTCGTCTCTATCACCACATAACCTATACATCTGCTGTTTTGTTGCGTCTTATCTGTTCTCGCTTTGATATGATTGATCTTGATGGCGTTGTTTTGTCCTACTACCAGAAGAGATCCAGTTTCTCTGTCAAGTTTTTTTTTTTCTTAGCCACGTCCACGTTTTCTCCTGTGATATGTCACTTGTTAGTCCCTTTAAATGCCCATAGAGTTGTTTTACTTCTCACTTTTGTTTTCTGGTTATTGCTTTTCTGCTAGTCCTAGTGTCATTAGAATTGTTACACTCTTTCTCTGCGCTTTTGCATGTAGTCTTCGAGTGGTTTTATCGATGTGTCAACGCTGTCTTCAATGCTCGCGTGTCCCCTTCCTCCCTCTCTTCCTGACACATATAATCTGTCAACGTCATCTCAGAGATACAATCCTTAAGTATTGTCATTACTTTTCATTTTCTCTGGTCTATTTGTTTAAGTTCTTGTTGGTACTCTTCAAGAATCGTCCCGAATATCTTACGAGGAGAACAGCCCAGGTATTTATCTCTTTGACAAGGTTCCTGCTATAACCATTTGTTAAGAGTAGCTTTCTTGTTTCTTCTAGGATACTCTTTTTAAAATGTTTTCTTTCATTTCCACTTGCTTGATGGTGTCAGTTTCAAATATCACCGAGTATTTTTAGGCATTTTTTTTACTTTGCTCAATATTGATATTTTTAATGATCTACAACCATAAAAACGTATAGTCCTTCAACTTAAATATAATTCTTTATTACAGTTACACTTAAAAACATACGCACAGAGGCGTATATTTTTGTTGATAACTTAAACTGCTCTTTCATCAGACGCCTGATTATAACCCATTATAAAAACGTTATTTGTAAATTTCTTCTTTATACTTAAAAAAAACGATATGTTTATTTTCTCCAGAAGCCTTCATCAAATTTAAGGTACATTGTGTCTTTTTATAAAACGGAATAATTAGCTTGGAACATTTATATCGTTAGCCTAAATATGCTCATTAAGATAATCTTGTCTATAAGACCACCAGTAGGCTAGAACTGCAGTGTACACCGATTACATCTCTGTAGAGGGGTAAGACTCCCACGTGTAGAGTCATAATATTACAGTAAACCATCAGATGGTGAGGTTCCTGTAATAACGGAGCTTTAAGGATTGTGGTGTACTTTTATACTGCTATTGCTCCGTGGTCCACAGGAGTCGTAGTTCTTGATAGGGTCTTATCTATGCGTTCAATAGAACTAGACAGTATAATTATGTGAAACTGAATTGTTTGAAATAGAAATATTTTGACATTTAAACTGTGTACTTATGCTAAACTAAATAGCTTAAATTAAAACTGCTTTTGACATCTAAACTGTGTACTCATGCGGAACTGAATTCTCTGAAATAGAACTTTTTTAAATGTACGAAAATAGGTTCCACATTAAATAACCAACAATAGTTGATATGCCATTAAACCAAACCAAACCGAACCAAACTTGCTTATCAGTCCACTTTTAATTTATTCTTATTGACGTGAACAAACTTGAATAATGTATATTTAAAGTGACCCAAAATGTTCACGAAAAGCTCGTATTTTATCATTTAATTGATGCTATATGCTCAAGTATATATATATATATATATATATATAGAGAGAGAGAGAGAGAGGCTTTATTCCCTTTTTGGGAAGTTACCTGATGTTTTCCAATTTGCTGGTCACAATGCACTTCCTTTTCGTTCTTGGTCTCACTTCCGAGTTGGTCCAAATCGTTAGGTAATTTCATCTTCCCATCGTCTTGTAAATCTTTCTGGTGGTCGTTTCGGATCTCTTAGATAACTGCATTAGGGCACTTGTTGACCATGGACCTTGAGACATTCCTGATCTCACGGAAGTTTTGCTTTGGGTAATACCGTTCACGACCTTCTGCTCTTGAATTACCTCACTTCCTATGTGTTCTAGACATGATTTTTTCAGCAAGGATCTTTCCATAGCCTTTTATATCAAAAACAATGCACACACACACACACACACACACACATATATATATATATATATATATATATATATATATATATAATCAAATGTGTGTGTGTGTGTGTGTGTGTGTGTGTGTGAATGCGATTTTCTCTATTTTGGTATTTGCGCAGGCATGTGACGTTTTGCACAAGCATTTTACTTTCTATAATTTTGACAAATCTTTAACCCTGCGATGTTGATTATTGAATTTTCACGAAAGACTGCTATTTAATAATTTCCCTTTTCTGTTCTTATTTCATCATTTTACTTTGTCACCATTCATTTCCGTCTGAACCAAAACAAGGCTCTTTTTTCACAATGAAATCCCGCAAAAAAGCGTTCTCTTTTTGTTTTGTTTTTTACAGTTGCTACTCTTTCTAATCGGAAGTATTCTTTGTCTTGCCAAGCATTAAATACACACAATTCCTTTTATACCTCCAAACAACTGCCGTTATGGAAAGAACTGTTCGAGTAGTTGAAAGTTGCTGAATGAAAGCTTGGCAATTTAGCGAAAATATTACATTTTGTAAAACAAAATAAAGTACAGTCCTGTTCCGTTTTAAAGAAAGAAAGTTCCTGTCGTAAAGATTTATTTTAGACGAACAGTTTTATTTGAAAAGATTTATAAAAAAAAAGGAATATATCTGATATATCAAACACTTTCCAAAAATTGTCGACACAATATTAAAGCGTAAACATTTTTAGTAAGACATAGAAGTTTATATCTTTAAACACATCCATTTTGGTAATGGAGGCATACACATAAAGTTGGCGACCGTCGTTGAGGGCTACCCAAAATCTCCCTTTTCAATAGTTACTAATACCGATGTGTAGGGGGGAATACTTCCTTCCCTTTATTGCTTCACTTTACCCTTGAAACGTACCTTATAATGCTGAGTGTTAAGCAAGGAGCTATCAAGTACCACTTTTTGAATTGATGCATAAACGAGTAAAAATATGCATTTATTTACTATATATCAGAAGACCTCGTGTTCAAGTTTAGATCATCATGTTTTACTTCTTGTAAAAACTGCCACGTTAACGTCTTAAAAAATTGTTACAGCAAACCGACTTAATATTCGCTTCTCTTCTTCCACTCGTTAAAGGTTTCCATAACACGTTGTTAGAAGGACACACATCTTATTTCAGATAAGACTAAGATTAATAATTGTCTCTTTCCTCGTGGACAAGTCTTTTCTTTGGGTATTCGTTTAACGAGACTCACCATACATCGGAGTTTGAATTCATTCTAAGGAGAAGCTTTTTTCTTTTCTCTCAGTGTTCTCTGTGTGGGATGACTTTGGAATTTGGGTTTCTTCCATATCCTAAATTATGTACTTAGTTTTTCAACGAACAAAAGGCAACTGCTTATGTGTCTTCATCTTTCAACGAATAACTCGTCATTTCTTCCTCATTACCAATCATGATCACAGGTCTGCCTCTCCGCTGACGCAGGCATGGCTAATACAGTGTGGGGTTCTCCCATACCCATGTCACCTTGTACTAAATAGAGAGGGTTGATTGAACACATCGAAGGGTTGATTAAACACCTACTTAGTGTGAACATGACCTATCACTTAAAATAGGTAATGGTATCTGCGTTTTTAAATATCCTTCGATGTAATGTATCACTCTTCTGAAGTATTATATGAAATAAATGTAGGTGTAAAGATTTCTAATGCTATTACATAATTTCGTCTAAAATATCTGTTATCAGTTTCAGTTTTGTTAATTTTTATTAAAACAAAAGAAGAAATATTTTCGTGTATGTTCCTAAAATGAAATAAATACATAAATCTACTTGGTAGACATAAGGGTGATACTGTCATGCTAAAAGACATGAGACATTTTAATTTGCTAATTTTTGAGAATGTAAAACTGAAAATTTATCTTCAACAAATATTCTGATGGAAATTCCTCCCCCGCTATATATATATATATATATATATATATATATATATATATATGTATATATATAAGATGGCACAATGATCCTATATCAAAATGAGAGATAGTTTAAAAAAAGCACCGTAAATATAAAACACGGGATAAATATTGCAATTTATAAATGGTGAAACAGGCAATAGCTTCCAAACATATACCCAATGAAATGTTTTAACAAAACTCGGAAATTCTTAATGTTATAGACATAATAAAATTTGTCACTTGCAAAATATGCAAAAATTTCATTTTATCTCATTTAAATATTATATCATAATATATTTCACTTTATTTAATCTATTAATTAATTGATTTATTGATGTATGTTTTTTTAATACTGATTTTATTCCTTCTAACGGTTTCTTAAATAATAACGTGTAGATATGGTCCAAGCCTTCATTAGTCAGAACTATTTTTAAAATCCTTTTTGGTGAAATATTCATGGATTTTTTTCTGATTCGGTAGGAAGTCGTATATATATATATATATATATATATATATATATATATATATATATATATATATAAGATTGACATATTTAATGCCGTGGAATTTAGTCTGTGATCCCAGGGTTTTAAAACAATAATCATCAGTCAGTTAACAAAATGAAAAGTTGCCTGATAATTGTTCTTTTGTAAAACCTTTATAAATGCATGTATCGCAGACAAAGTTCTATGACATTAAATATATAAATCTAATATATATATATTAATGATTATTATTATATAATAGATTTATCCTAGATATTGAGCACTCTCCATATAATATTGCACTTAGTTCGCCACAAACCCTCAAATTGATTTAGTGACATGCAACACTGTTTTAATATACATATATATATATATATATATATATATATATATATATATATTGTAGACGCCACCGTGTGCCCAGTGGGCTTGCAGGTTGCCGTTCGTTCCCCCCAAGTCAACCAGTTAAAGCAGGGCACAGAAGTAGGCTGTGGCTTGCCGTTCGTTCTTTAATATTAGAGATATCACCAACTCCTTTCCCCCTCAAATACAGGTTCTTTGACAAATACAATACTTCCGCAACAAAAAGTACTCTGAACTGCCGTGTTTAGTTTAACAAGATTAATAACAATCTTTTATTGAATAAAAGAAAGAAACAAAGAAAAAAACAATTCAGTTAAAAGTCAGGAGTGAGAAAGTCTTTCTGTATCTCAGAAAAGCCTCCATTAAAATATCCGTATCTCGGACGAAGTCCCCCATTTAATATCTGATAATGGCAGAAGCAGTAGACACGTTTCGCTTTCCTTCCGGCTTCGAGATTTAATGGTAGAGCTTGTGCTCCGTATCTCAAGTTTATCATTGGTGGAAATATTCCCTCTTTTCTCCTTTATCTTATCAAAGCTATTCTTTCCTTCCGTAATTATTCTTTCATTCTCGTCAGCGTGAATGCAGCAAGATGAATTTGAATATGTTTTGATTGTATGTTCACTTACTTGGGATGTTGTGGAGTTTGTTCTCTTCTCTTCTTCCACTCGTTAAAGGTTTCCATAACACGTTGTTAGAAGGACACACATCTTATTTCAGATAAGACTAAGATTAATAATTGTCTCTTTCCTCGTGGACAAGTCTTTTCTTTGGGTATTCGTTTAACGAGACTCACCATACCTCGGAGTTTGAATTCAGTCAAAGGAGAAGCTATTTCTTTTCTCTCAGTGTTCTCTGTGTGGGATGACTTTGGTATTTGGGTTTCTTCCATATCCTAAATTATGTTCTTAGTTTTTCAACGAACAAAAGGCAACTGCTTATGTGTCTTCATCTTTCAACGAATAACACGTCATTTCTTCCTCAGTACCAATCATGATCACAGGTCTGCCTCTCCGCTGACGCCGGGATGGCTAATAAGGAGTGGGGTTCTCCCATACCCATGTCACCTTGTACTAAATAGAGAGGGTTGAAGAGAGACAGACCTTCCACTTCCACTATTTTGTTAATTTTTGCTTACTACTATAGTCGCCCTGAGCCAGCGAGTCGCACCTCCTTTTCCCATAACCCACCGAATGTATGAGGGTGTCAAATTCCCTCTTCACAATATATATAAATATACGATATAAAATTTTCTTTATAATACAAATAATATGCTAATATTTGTATAATTTCATGGAGTTCTATTCTATATTATTCAGCATATATTTTCATGTAATTTTTCTACTAAATATTTTTCTTTGGTTCCATTCAGTAATATGGTTTCAAGTAATATGCAATAATGCTGGGTAAACGGGATGGAACACAAGGTCAAATTTAAGCGGAGTTTAACAGGTTTGGATTTAGATTTCCCTTCTCGTAATTCTCATGCCAAAATTAACTAAGCTAGTCTGCCCAACTATTACTTCATAGATGGAGAGAGAACAGTTGGAATAATAACTTCCCCAAAGGTATTAGTTCTGTGTGAAATCTAAGCAGCCCCCACCAACATTTTACTCTGGGTCACCGTGTCCATTTCCTTACACAGCAAACAAGTGTAGTTTCAAGTAACAATTTGTAATATAAATAATATACATTTCCATAATTTCAACTCTTATTATCGAATAAAAATAATATTTAAACGGATCTATGTAAGCCATAGATGAGACCCTAAAAGATACGGCAACTCTGACACAAACTTGACCTGAATATGATAGCATTAAGGAAGTACACGACACTACACTGTTCTCCAAAACTGGAAACTTAACATCAGATACACTTTAGTGTCCTACATGGGCACAACTTTTTGTGAGTCTTACCTCTCTGCAGAAGATACAATCAGTTTATTCTAAGCCCGATCTACTGGGTGGGATAAGCTTCAAAGTAAATGCTACTGAAGTACTATTGAATAGTAAACACAAATACTAAACACAAAGATGTACTGTTCAAAGGAAAACTTATACTGTCCAAATGAAATACTACTGATTATTAAACGCAAATATGCACTGTTTAAAGGAAATTCAATACTGTTCAAAGAAAATACTACTGAATATTAAGCCCAAATATGTACGCAGAGTATCACACCTAGCAACGAAAATAAACGATGATCTCGTCTCGCAGACCGTCACTTATGCAAGGAATTAATTAGTAAACTGTTACCAAAAACTGTAGAAAAGTTTGCACTAATTAATTATTTGTAAAATATCATTCAAATATATAAACGCCGTATTTTCATACTGTAATTATCAAGATACTCTAGCAGATATATTTTAACGTAAGGGGTTTGAGCCGACTTGACTGCTCAGCCTTCTGAGAGACTAATTAGACTATTCTCATTAAGTTTTGTCAAATATATTTTCTTACTCATTTATTATATCAAATGTCATTATGAATAATAATCAACTGACACTTCACTAGAAGATGCCATTTTTTTTTAAATTCTTAATTTTACAGGTTTAGATGTGATCTAGAAACATCTGTACAATGTATTTTGTGACATAAAATAAATAATACCTGCAAGCTGGGAAAAGTAAATTAAGAGTAAAATAATCAATTTCGTCAACCACAAATACATTTTTCTTACCATGTCATTGAATTGCAGTTGATATAAATGCACTAGCATGGAGGAGAACTAGAATCAAGTGTGTTGTTCCTGAAAGATAAAATTTACAGTTTAGAATAACAAGATGACAGTAAATTGTTAAATAAAAAGAAATAACTCGTAACAATCCATAGATATTTAACAAAATTCTTTCGTAGTATTTAACTGTTAGAATAATTCACTTGATAGTAAATAATAGAAATTTGGCTTTTAATTGAAAAAAAATATAACAGCAGATAACGAAAAAATCGAAGACGGAAGAGGAAATACAAAGAGAAGGAGATTGCGAAGTATATAATTTTTTTTTGTTTCCTTCTTTCCCTTCTATACTTTGAAAGCATCAAATGAAGCAAGAGGTAGTCCCTGTAACAATGTAACTGTAACGATACTGTAGATAGTGAGTTCGAATTCTATTCGCGTTCTCATATTCACTATGAGATTAATATCCTTAGGAAATGTATGAACTTTCTTATCCCCCCAGTTATATTCTATATATCATCGTTACTGTTTTTCTACAAGCTAGGCTTTGCCATTAAATAACCCACGAACATTGATATGTCATTAAACAAAGAAACCAAGCCAAACCAATTACATCATCCTGATATCCTTCTGACATGATTGACATATCATATTCAATATTGAGATCATACTAACATTTTTTATTAGTTCTACTTAAGAGCAGAAAGTACATAAGCTGTTTCTCTTCAGGATTTTGAGCAATCTCTTCCCCATGAACATTTACTTATACAATAAATGTATTATAAGTAGAAGAATTAGATCAATATTATGGGTCATTCTATTTAAAAAGATAAACGTACTGAATGTTAGAAAATATGAAGATTATTTTGTTGTTGTAAGTTTTGTGTTCATTTAATATTGCACTAAAAAGTACAATGTTTTAGATTAATAAAACTTTTCCCATAAAACGGTAGTGTAACGATCCAGACTCAATCATGATAATAGTGATAATCTAAAAACAGAAATCACGACATAAGGCCCGGAAATGATGTATAAACGACTGGCGGGCTTATGAGCCTTAGAAACAAAAACTGGATAACCTGAAAAAAGGTCATGACCCAGACAGGGAGGCGACGTACGATTGGTCGAGACAGATAGAATGGGCTTTACCGCCAAAAAAATAAAAATCCTAAAGTTAGTTGTGATCTTCGCCAGGGAGAAGAAAAGTCATCTTTTTACGAAGTCCAGTGAATATGAAATTCTGGCGATAGAATGACATTGTTGAATTCGTCAACTCAGTTGAATAAGAAACAAAAATTCAACGTAAAGATATAAAGAAAAAGAAGAAGATGCGACATCATAGAAAAAAGGGATATGGTGTATTTAGATTCGTTAATTTAATTTAACGAATATAAAAAAAGGAGCTAATTCAAATGAAGAAAAATAAATCCGGCAAGAATCATTGATTTAGCCTTTGAGATGAGGTTAACAGAAAAACCGAAATTAATGGTATGAAGAAAACCTAAAAAAAAAAAAAAGGAAAAGGTTAGTCAAACATTTTTTCTTGTAAATGATAATTGTGTTCCTAAGAGAAAACTTGAATGTTTTCAAGATCTATTGTAATTCCTTCTCTAAAAGAAGTTATTGCGAGGAATTCAAATGTAGTGAATAATAATTGTATTCAAATAGAAATCTTATATAACTGAAAGTTCACTTAAACTTATTTCTGTCATATTGTTTGTCCAATGTGGGATTCATTTGCTTTCATTTGTATAATGTGGTTATCTTAACCTTTGACACACTCTCATTCGTCCTCACCAGAAAACTAAACCTATACTCAATCTTCACACTTGACTAGTTGTATGTACTTTTATGTTTATCACCAAAGTATAACTAGCTACGGAGAATCGACTTGTAAAGTTTGCATGGCACGTTACTATCGTCAGACATTCTCCATGACAACCCAGGTTTATGAAACTTGGGAGATAGGAACGTTACAGTAGCAATGTCTCATCTGCGGAAACTGATGTTATTACTCATAGGTAAACAATAGACTGCTATTGACAGGTTTCTCTGATAGAAAGAAATGTGAAATATTACTTGCTGTAACCGTATCAGTACTATCGTGTGGATGCACCACTTGGACTCTAATGGAATGCTTATCATATTTACCAACTCCTCGCCTCGGGCAGGATATGTCGCAAGGTCAATTTGTAAGCGGAGTTTAGCAGGTTTGAATTCAGAGTTTTTCTTCTCCTAGACTAGTTGCTTACCCAAGGCTGAAGAACCCAGTCTGCTCTACAATTTACTCATAGGTGGAGGGAGAATAATTGTATTCATACCTTTTCCAAGGGTATTAGTGCTAGGGGAAATGCAATAAGTCACGTCGAGGATTTGAACTCGTGTCGCCGTGTGGAATGCTTATAGAAAAACAAAAATTATAAAATCTACACAAGAAACCTGAGTTTCATTTTGAATAAATCCCAGAAACAGCACCCTAAAAACAGCTGCTGTAGGGCAGATTACTTCCCATCATACAAACTATCAAAGAGAGATGAATGAATCGTCCTGAGCTCTACTGGAATTTCCAGTGTGAATACATTAACACCATCTTCCAATGGACAACTACATATGGTTACAAAAGTGTAGGAGTACCAGAGAAAAACTTTTTGGATATTGGATGCTATTTACGAGATGAACCCAGACAAAATGCCAATTGAGATGGAAGAGAAGATAGAGTGGTGAAAGGCATCCGGGTTATTATAATGCATTTATAGGGATGATGACGATGATGATAATGATTATGAAAGGTCGTCAATTCGAACTTCACGCTTCATGCGAGACGTAATTTTTAGGAACTGACATTGGATGAGATCTTCACAGAATTTTCATGTAGTACGTGCTTTTTATACCACACACCAGAATTTAAAAAAAAGGGCATTTTTTTAAAATTAAAATCAATTAAAACAAATAATTTGACACTACATTTTCACTTGCAACAATGTACTCTGTCAAAATCCAATAAATTTCATAACAAAATAATAATATCTTTCTCCTATTTAATGATATCTACGAAAAAAATTAGAATTCGAAAATATTTCAAACAGCAACCAATTAAATTACGTACCTATAAAAAAATGTTCTATTTTTATACACATGCGAACGCCGATGCTCTAACATTGTTAAGTTAATCAGTCTCGATATGTAAAGATCGATGACAGTCGAACGCAGAATCTCGTCGTTATAATCAATTCCATATAATCTATTTACTAATGTTTATTGGTATATTTGTTTGTTTATACCACACGCACACACATGCAAGCACGCACACACACAATTATATATATATATATATATATATATATGTACATAAAAATATATATATGTGTGTGTATGTGTGTGTGTGTGAGTGTGTGTGAAAGAGAGAGAGAGAGAGAAGTATAATAACCCGACTGTGACAATGGATTTAGTAATGATATTTCGTATCTATATTAAAACAGACTTCATCATAATGGCGGTTCCTTTTAAAGGAACTGATTTATTCATGTTTCCATTTATTTTTGTCACCTTGGCATATTTATCTGAAACTAACATTACTCTCTCTCTCTCTCTCTCTCTCTCTCTCTCTCTCACGCACGCGCTCTATATCCCTCTCTCACGATATATATATATATAGTTTAATTTATAGCCATGGTGATCTTTCGATGGCTCTTCTTCTATTATATCAATAGACGCCATCCTTATAGGTAAGAGGAGTAGAAATAGTTTCCTCACGGATCTATTTGTTTTTGGTCGGTGATCAGTGGGTTTCAACCACCCAGCATCTAATGAAGTACCATTGAGGCAATATTGGAGTCCTTTGCCTTACTTCGCATCAACTATGCTGCTTCCCTTGACTTCTGATGTTCTGTTTAAAGTTATTTTTCTTTGATTTTTTTACCTGTTTACTTATTTTAAGTCCACCTATTCCTTTCTTTCTTTCTCCCTATTTCCAATGTTGAATTTTTTCGTTCGAATCTATCATGCTTAATTTCCTTAACTGTATTCCAAAGTTTTCCACAAGACTATTTATATACCTTCCCCTTAATTGCAGTTACAAAACATCTAATTTTAAAGTAAAGGCTAATACACTTATATATTCAGATAAACGCATGTTGCAGGAGGATTAAAAGTGGAGATATAATAATAATAATAATAATAATAATAATAATAATAATAATACGTTTAAACAGCAACAGATGAAAGGCAACAAACACAAATAGATACGAAACTGGATGATGCATCCAAGAAGTGGACAAAATATGAGAATATTATTTTAAAAATCTTCTCCCGCTTTAAATATGTTCAACAGAATCGTGTTTAATTCTTTTTCTTGCTTTTGGTTGTAGTGTGTAATTTTTGCTATTTCATCATCATCATCATGTCACGCTGCCAGCACGGATCTACCTGACCCTTTCTCATCACACGTTTCTATCGTCCGACGCTCTCGGGAGGTCTTCCAGGCTATACCATCTATCAGCACAGAGCTATTATTTATAGGTTCTAGTTGGTCGTCCGAGCTTTACTCGTTCGTGTGAAGCGGTCCACTGGAATATGTCTCTTATGATTTCGTCCCCTCTTCTCCAGCAATGTCCCGCATGTCTGGTTGGTCTAACTTGGATAGTTTTCGTGATGGGTGGTAGGTGCTGCTTTGTGGGGTGCTGCCTCCAAGACTTGTTTAATACTGTGCACAGCTTTCTTGTGTAGGTGCCGTCAAGCTTTTCCAGAATACGTTTAATTGGCGTCTATGTAGTGCATCAATATAGTAGTATCAACACGACTGCTGCTTATAAAAAAATGCGTTTTATTTTATCCGCCGGGTCTGACTTCCATATGACCGATAGACTATCGATAGCTTTCTATGCCTTTGCTAGTCTCGTGTTGATATCTGTCTAGTTTGATAAGACACTGCTTCCAAGGTAGGTGAACTTTTTCACTAGTTTCAGAGAACTACCATTTGGTTTGGAGATGTCGCCTCTTTGATTAAAGCCCATGTATTCCGTCATGTCTGCGTTGACATGGAGGCATATGCAAGCAGGGTTTTGTTCCAGTTGGGTGCGTGTATTTGCCAAGAGTGCAATGTTATCGGAGAATCCCGCGTCTGTAATTGTTTGTGCGGGGTATCTTCTGATTCTTTCCCTTTGTCAGCTTGAAACCATCATCATTCATTTTATCCATTGACGTTCTAAGAACATAGTCTAGGCAGATAATAAATAGGTATGGAGCTAATGTGTTTCCTTGCAGCACACTAGCTATAATGTCGAAATAGTCTGTCTCCATCCGGAGAGCGGACTTTTACTTTCATGTTTTTATATAGCATCATTATGGCTGAGACTGTTTCTTTGTGTAGGTCGTAGGCAAGTAGTACTTGCTCCATCTTCTCTTTGCGTATGGAGTCAAAGCTTCTCAAAGAGAAGTTGACAAATAATATTGGGGCTTCTATGTTTTTGCATGAACACCTTCTAGAATTCGTTGAATGGTCAAAATTTGTGATGTCATGGATCGATTTTTCCAAAACCGAAAAAAAGCTGAAAATGTTGTTAACATAGAATATGGGAGGGGATGAGGGGAGTAGAAATAGAGAAACATTTTAAGAAATAGCTATATGTTGAAAACTTAGAATGAAATAGGGGTAAGGTGTCCAGCGTCGAAACAGATTTTTTAAAGCAGCAGTAGATGAAAGGTAAATTACCTAAACAGATACGAAGCTGAATAACGTCTCCAAGAATTGGACGTAGTAACTATTTTGAACAAAATTGTGACGGTGATACCAATTGTAATTGGAACTCTCAGTACAGTCACCAAAGGATTGATATAGGAACTGAAGGACTTGGAAATAAGGGGGCCAGTAGATAACATCCAAACTACAGCTTTATTAAGATCGCCCAAAATACTGAGAAGAATTCTGGACACTTGAGGAGACTTACGGTCACTCAAACTCTAGTGAGAAACGATTAGCTAGCGCTGGTGTGGAAAATTATCAAAGGAGTAAAATAATAATGATAGTACTATATATAATTACAATGTTGGCAAAGGAGAATATGTGGTTTCTTCCAAACGTTATGTCAGAAAGGACTATAGTTGAGTTACCTTTCAAAATGGTCCTCCTTACATGGAATTATCACTCGGCAAGTTCAGCATTCATATTTTTTCTCTTTCTCATCTCTCCCCTCCTCTATTTCCAGCGAGCACTTTCTGCTGTAAATTAGTGCAAAAGAATATAAGACTAGATACAATTTTATCGAGAAGGTAATCCACAGGGAGTTATGCCAAAACTTTGATTTGAGCATACGATCAAGTGATACATACAGAACCCAACTAAAACCGAATTTCTTCCAAGCTGCGGTTGTGTTAATACTTTTTTTTTACAGATGCACCGGATGGACGCTGACAAAACCGTATCGTGAAAAAACTTGACATATTTTAGAGGAATATTTTTCGGTTTCTCTGGAATCCATTTGTTGGTATTTTTTCGTGTCATCTCCTCCCTATTATGACATATATTGAAGTTGGTTGTATCAATATTATTCACACATTAAGACAGTATTCATCTGATAATCACATTATTATGATATTATTTTTCACTGTTGATATAAAAAATATTTTCTCAAAATGCATTTTAATAAAACGAATGCCTGCTCCCCCCACGCGCGCGCACACACACACACACACACACACACACACACATATATATATAAATATATATCTATATGTAATCGAATGGATGCTTATTTGCGACCACATATGAATCATCAGATGATTTCCGTGTAAAGAAGGCATGAACCCAATGGTCGCGAAGAATAACCCATGCTATATATATATATATATATATAAACTAACATGTTTATTTATTATAATACGTCAATCACAGATTTTCAGCACTTTCCAAATTATAAGGCATTTGTTCTACCGCCAACCCATAAGGAGAATCATAAACTATTTTAATATATATATTCCATCATCTTTTTTTCAGAACATCAACATATGCTTTGTATTATTCTGTATTTATTAGATGTTCATCCCCACAAAAGAACACAGAAAACATATAGTACGCTATGCGATTTTTGACGGTGCCAGTCCGAGTTCAGTTACTAAATACATTCAGAACTAGTATAGTGATCCCATATTGATAAAAGTAGTTGCAGGATGTGGTTTCCAGTTTTCAAAATGGGATTTGATTTTAAAGGATGACCCCGAAGTTGCTCTTTCAAAAATGTCAATTTCGAAAAGTTGGGAGGTGTTGTCACAGCAAATTAAGCCAATACAGCAAAGACATCTCCGTAGTGAAGTAGGTTTTCTCGCAATGAGGTCAACTGTTGGCCCTGTAAATGTTGACCAGTAACGTTCGAGGACGAGAATCTCGGTAACTGAGCTTTCCTCGAGCAGACAACGGAAGAAGTAAAATAACTTGCAATACATTACTTTTGCACTTATTGGAGAAGACAGACGGTCGGATCGTGCTAAAATTATCGATCAGTAGGTCATGTCAAGACGAAGCCCCTATATAAATGCCTTGACAGTATAGTTTGGTTTTCTCTTGGGGAAAACAAATGAAACCTATTTTATCTGAAAGGCGTTAGAAGGCGGTCGGGGTCAATACTTGAAACCATTTAAATTGTATGCAAACGAATGATTAATATTTAAAAATTAGCAGAGTTAAAATTCAATATATGAAACCCTGTAACAATGAAAAAAAGTGTTAATAATAAATAGAACTAGTTAAATTGTATAACAGTACTTGAAACGATATAAATGTGAGCAAAAAGTGGCTCTTGGTAATTTAAGAATAATGCCATCAACAAAATGTTCACTTAAAAAATTGTATATATATTAACAAATGGATAACGAAATCATTGGTAAAAGGGGAAACTATCTTAAATCAATTAAACGGCGAGGGTCTTTCGTCCGGTATTTGTCAAGCTTAGTCACCGGAAAAATAAGGGAGAAGTGAGATTTAGAGAGCATGTACCCAGACTTATTACAACAAAAGGCCAACAAATATCCGGGCATTCCCAGGCAATAAATTTGGCTACTGGTGAGCATTTGCATAAAAAAAAATTCCAGGTCTAGCTATGAAGATCACTGCTTTTCTGTTCTGCATAGGGCCAGAGACAAAATTCATCTTAACGTCTTAGAGGCGATTTATATCGCTATAAATCGCCCCCACCCAATCTATTCAGAGAGTTAAGCAGTCATATTTTAAATATTTTTGGTGGAAGTGTAGGAGACTGGGGTGACTTGAATATATATATAAATATATATATATATTTATTTCACCTTGTCCCTTCAATCTAATTATTTAATTTACTCTCCGTTTTTAATTGTTTTTAAGGTGACTAAGCTTGACAAGTGCTGGACGAAAGGGCCCTTGCAGTTTTATTGTTTTAAAATAGTTTCCTCGTTTACTAATGATTTCGTTATTCATTTGTTTATATAAATTTTCAGGTACCAAAACCATAATATATATACATATATATAATTCGATGACTGATGTTTATACAGCAGCATTTCTTCCGACAAAGCCTTTATCACATGATGACTATGGGTACAGGCATGGTTTCAGGGCCGTAGCATCATTAGCGCTATCCCAGAGAGCCCCAGCAGTAACTCACGAAAGAAGCATACTTATTTGGATTGACGTTACTCTGTGGGATCGCCATATCCACGCTGATGCATGTAAAACCTTATCTTGAATCTTTTCAATATATTTCCTCCTATCTGATGGAGAAAGTCCAAGATCATTCAAGAATACGGAGGTAGAGTTGGTAATGAAACCTCGGCACCCGACATCAATAGGAAATACGTTAGTTATCCAGCCATTTCCGACACATTTTTCGCATAGATCCTCATATTTTTCAACTTACACTGATATGCCCAGTCGAAATTTTCTTCAAAAGGGATCGTTAACTCAATAATGATTTTTTGTAACTTAACGGATCAAATGATAATATCTGGACGCTGTTTCATTAACATTACTTCAGTTGGAAATACGAAATGAACTAAATCAGTTGCAACGTGCCAGTTCGTGCAGCCATCGAGCAACGATGATCTGTGCTTATTTTTACGCGAAAGTTTCGAAATATTTCCTCTATTGGTGATATTATTTATAGATTTATTTGCAGTCTCACAACATATCTTTGCAGCCTCAGCAAAAATATCAAGGACTTCATTATATCTCCAAATGTAGTCTCTTAGAGCATACTTGCATCCAGTGAAAATATATATGAGGCTGGCAGTTTTTCTACATGCTCTGCATCGGTCCGATGTCGTTAACCCCCGAGCAAGAAGGTAGTCTGTTGTTGGTAAAAAGCCGTAGACTGCTTTTATAAGGAAATCTATTTTCGGGGTTCCCTATGACAGCACTGTCTTTTGCACTCTCCCACTTGGTCCATGCGCTCTCCTTCATTTGTACAGCAGTTGTAGCAATACGCTTGACTTCCTCAAGATGGAGAATTTCTTCCGAAACCATTTTACTTTTGTTTATTGGTGATTCATCGGACCACCAACTCTGTGGATGAAGGCCTAGGCCAGCTATTCTATTTGCCACAGTGCCAATTATTTATTTCATCCAAATGCCCAATTATGCATTCTTCTGCAGATATTTTCGCCTTTCATTTCCGACCGGGCGTTCTTTACTAGTAGATTGCAATAGTCAGGAAGCATCTTGAAAATTCACGCTTTACCTAATTCAAATTCCTCGGCAATTGACAAAATTGTAACTTTTAGCTTCTTTGATGGAGTGTATAGTGCCACATATTCTAAGGAGTTAGGGACCCCCAACAATTTCTTATAAATTTACTGATTAACCACTCCATTGTTTCAACTTTTGTAATTGATACCTCATATACTTACATTGGCAATGATAATTTAGGAAATAGTCGAAAATAAATTCACCAAACTTTATCTATAATAAGAAGTATACAATTATCAATGGAGCTTAATCTATCTTTCAGCAGTTTACTAAGGTCCTGCCAATAATGTTAATCATTAAGTGGTTGGTAGTAGCGGTGACTTAGACACTTAACGCTTTTTTTGCTGATTGTGGTGATTTCCTACCTATCAACAGATAATCATATCTCTCTGGAGTTTCCTTTAATCATTGATAAACTGTGGGATGTTGAAGGCTTTATTTTCATCACAGCACATTTGAAGAGCTTCTGTCTGCGAGTCACCAGTTTTTCCTTGTATGATCTGGATTGTTCAACTAGAATTGCATCATCCATTAAAGCGTTCATAGATTGGCCAGTTATTTCATTGGTGTTGGCTTTAGCACTACTCAATACAATCTCTATTAACAAAAGGAAAAATAGTGGAGAGATATCACATCCCACCATAATGCCAATATTCAACTTTTGCCTGTTAGTTGAATATTTATAATTAGAAAAACTCACATAGGTACTATTTACCAACCCCTCCGCTCGGGCAGGATATGACACAAGGTCAATTTTTAAGCGGAGTTTAACAGGTTTTGAATTCAGAGTTTTCCTTCTCCTAGACTAGTTGCCTCACCAAAGCTGAAGAACCTAGTCCGTCCTACTATTTACCAATAGCTGGAGGGAGAATAAGGGGGCTCATACCTTTCCCAAGGGTATTTGCCCGAAAGTGAACGTAATAGCGCGACTGGAGTACGAACTCGCGTACTACGATTCCGCAGTTCATCGCTTTAACCATTACACAACGAGGACACTCACATAGGTACATTTAAAGTACGCTAATATGATGTTTTTAATGTCCTCTGGAATTCAAAAGAACTCCATTGGTTTTTCAAGTAGTTGGTGTCTTACTGAGCCATATCCTTTTCAAGATCTAATCATATATATATATATATATATGTGTGTGTGTGTGTGTGTGTATTCAGTCAGCGTCCGTAGAAAGACAGTGGGTGTAGTTTATTCGCGTATAGAATATTTGAGGAATATCATATAAGTCTATGTGATTGCTCGATGTATGGTTATTGTTACATATATTTTCCCATCCACGTTTATATAACATAACTCACATACAGAGCGTATCCAGTGCAATTAGAAGGAAACTTAAATAGGATTTCGCATCAAATTAGTGAAAACTGTTGATATGTCATGAAAACAGCATATATATAATGTTCTATGTAGCAACAGCTTCTCCATCTTCCTCTCTGTTTAATAGCAGTTGTTTTCTAAAGACCCATGTGACAAACCATTCGTATTTTGGTACCTATAGCTGTTTCCCCTATGCGACACATCGTTTTTACTCATTTTCTTAAGACCTCATTTAAAATATCCTGTTCTGTACTCAATGAAATCGTATCCTCTTTTCCTATTATTCTTCAAGAACAAAAACAAGATCTATCAGACTGAGAAAAAATATTGGTATAATATGGTTGTTGGAAAACAGCTTCCTACTATTGTTGAACTATAAATATCACGATCCTTTTATTTTGCCGTGATCGTGACTTTCTTTTTACTTCAGCTTTACATATAATGGTTTTAAAGTATTAAGGTAAATTTTGCTGTTACTGTTAGAACTGCTTGAATAAATTCATAGCGTCAAAGAATTTGAAAATTTAAAAGAGCTTCATAATGTTACTTTTAATTCTATTTGATCCTGGTTTCCCTCTATTGATGAGTTATGTACACCATTTGAAGCAATTTTATTTCAAATTCATATAATATAGGATCTCATATATATTATAAGATTACAATCTAAAACTACGTTACATTACACAAGAGCATATATTTCAGAAGAGATTTATCATGGTTATTATACACCCACGAGATAGAGCTTATGTGTGTGTGTGTGTGTGTGTGTGTGTGTGTGTGTGTGTGTGTGTGTGTGTGTGTGTGTGTGTGTGTGTCAGTATGTGTCTGTGCGTGCATGTGTTGATTTATTAGTTGCTTTAAATCGAATTTCAAACAATCTAGAGTTAATGAAATTGCGTTTGTTGTATATTTATCTGTATATTTTTTTTATTATTTTGAAGATTTTTTTGAACAGTTATACGATATCAGTTATTCTAAGTACAAATAATTTGTTCGCACTTGTATTGTTTTAATCATTTCAATCTAATGCAAATAATTACGTGGTTTCAAGTGATTATTCGTAATAACAGCTATTTGTTTTCATACAGTTATATTGTTTCACGTAAATAATAATCTGCATTAGAGAATGAAGTAACAATTCTTAAAAGGGATAATTTATATCTATTTGACATTAAGTATTCTACCGTAATACGAATAATTACTTTTAAACACAACTAGCTGATGTATAAATGACTTTTGATAAGGCACTACTCTAAACCTTCCTAGGAATTAAGGCAATAAGGGATACTCTACACTCCCCAGATGTCTTGAACTGGTTCCTCGCCATCAATTGCATTTTAGTATAATATAATAAATTTTCAAAGACTCTTACCAAATCAGTAAAGTATACAGTCTGCGTATTCTAATCCCTTTCATATGTGTGTTTGAGTGTGTGTGTGTGAGAGAGAGAGAGAGTGTTTGTTTGTTTGTTTGTTTGTTTGTTTGTTTTGTAGAATATTGTTTAACTCAAGTAGAATTTTGTCCAAAGTTCACCTCTGAGTAATTTGGTTGAGAATAAGTAGATGAATGGACACCACTCATGCAAATGTGTTGGATAGGTCCTCTTGTAAAATGAGCCAATCCACATGCTGCTCCACATGCTGCTCATGCACTCTTCAATAAAAGAGGTGAGCTTTAGCTGGCTAGCCTTTCCAAGGCGCCAGCCATTTGACTTCATTGGTCCCATTTTGACCAGTTTTTCAAAAAAAAAATTTTCATTTTCAGTCACACGGATTACCATTCTTCTCATCGTGACGACTTCTCCCGGCCGGGCTGAAATTTTCTGACCTGGTTGGTTTTTACAAAAGTTAAGTTTTTTTTTACCTTTTCACATTTTTGTTTTTTTTTGTTTTCACATTCACCCTCCCCCTTTGTCTAAGCAGCCTATCAGTTATGGCCGGCCGGGCAGATGGCTCGGCCATAAAGGCCCTTTTTTCCCCTACCAAGGGTGACCCTCCCCCCCAGGTGAAAAAGAAAAAGTCACCAAACACAAAAAATGCCCCTCCCCCTGACCAAAAAGAGAAAACGTCCCCCCAAAAATTACCCTCCCCAGAAAAGGAAAGAAAATCATCTCCCCAAAAAAATGAAAATGAAAAAGAGAATAGTTGGACAGCCCCCCCGAAAATACAGGTCGATGTCGACGACTTGCTCCAGCGAGCAAAGGCCATCTCCAGTGAAGTACAGGAGCATGGCCTTATGTTCAATTTGGAGGAGGTAAGACAAGACCAGAAAAAAAGAACGGTGTCTGTCTTTGTTGTGGATAAACGATCTAAAAAAATCGTCAAACCCGCCAAAGACATGGTTCTCCGTCAGATTTCCAGCCTGGGCGTAAAAGCACAAGCTATAATTGCTGGTGCTTCTTACGCTTTCTGGGATATATTGTTACCGACTACAGAAGAAGCCGTCGCCCTAACTAAAAAATCCTTAGAGAATAAGGAATATTTTTTTAGAACAGAATATATGGGGCGACGGCGGACCACGGTATCAATATACGAGGTCCCGAGCTACCTTCGAGACGCAAACTTAGCTGCCTATATGCTTCAGTTTGGTGACATCGTCTCAGCAACACACGATGGAATGCGTGGGGAATGGAGGTTTGACATAATGTTAGATATGAAAACCTTCTACTCCGTTCCCAACTGGTTGGAGGTGGAAGGGCGCAGGCTTCCCGTAATAGTATCGGGAAGGAAACCCGCCTGCTGGCACTGTGGCGAGATTGGTCACCTCTCCGCAGTTTGCCCGGGGAAGAAGGCCCCGAAGAAGTCCGACCACAAACCAGATACCCTCTCACCTGTTGTTAAAAGCAACACGGAAAAGGAGGCTCCCGTAGTCTCGCCCACACCAGCGGGTAAAAAAAAACCCACTCCCCCTTCGTCCCCTACGGTTAACTCCGAAGAGGCGAAGGCTGAGTGGCTGACTGTGGGAAAAGGTGGGAGGAAGCTCCAACCTGAGGATCCTCGCTCCCAAAAGTCGTCCCAGGTAGGCACCGACAGTTCGACCCCATCAAAAAAGTCCAACAGCCCCTCCACCACTTATGCACAAAAATCATCCCCAAAACATATACTCCTACCCAAGACCCCTCCTAAACAACGCACTCCTCCCAAGGTCAGATCTTTTAGTCCAGGCCGGGAGAAGTTTGAAAAATTACTGGAGTTTAAAAAGAGGCTGGACCAGGAGCGAAAATCGTCTCCGCGACCAGGACCCCCTCATTCCACCCCTTCATCACCGAGACAACCTCGAATCATCCGACCACCACCAACCACACCACCTCATAGACCCATGCCTCCACCTCTCATGTCGGTTTTAGCACCAAAAAAAAGGGACCCTTCCCCCCTCCGCTGCCGTTGGAGTCACCACCAACCAAGCCAGAACCACCAGTAACAGCAGCAGCATCACCATCCACAACACCAAAGAAACGGCAGCGGAGCTCATCCATCGACAGTTCGGGGGATGAGGCCCCAAAACACATAAAAAAAAAAGAAAAACCACGCCATAACAGCGGCATAAACATTTGTCGGGTGGATGAGGGGGCCCTGGATCGTTTGCACAAGGTCCAGCCTCAACTTTTAAAAGAATTGAGGGTCCTCCACAACTTCAAGGAAGTAAACGGACATAACGTGGAGGACCCCAAGAAATTTCCAAGAGCATGGGTCACCACCGTCATCCGAAAGGGCCGAGGGTCGGAAGGTGTGATGAAAATGCTAGGAGAGGCTAACGAGGCCCTCGGCCCTATATCATTTTTTAAAGACAATCTCACATCATGTAAGGGGCTCATTGGGAGGGTCCCTGTTGTTTTACACCCCTCCCTTTATAGGGCAATAAAACTAACATTTCCGCGGGACGTCGGGGGTCTCGCTCATGACGGAGCCATCGATAATGAGATGGCCACGGGATCCATGAGCCAGACCGTCGGAGTCCTGACCCCAGCCATGTTCAGTCCGGGCACTCAACCCCTGTAATGTTCATGATGGATCTAAGATTGGCTAGTCTAAATGGCCGCGGCCTGAGGTCGGATTCGAGAAGATCCCATCTATTTTTATACCTCCAGCGTCGCGGCATTGATATATGTTGTTTGCAGGAGACTCGTTTTGACTTCAACTTCCATGAAGATATTCTGTCGAAGGACTATTTGTCTTTCTCAGCATGTTTTGATGGTCGTTCCAGAGGTGTCACCTGGCTGATAAGTAGACGTCTGGGCGCCACGTGTGCTCTTGTTCTTTCAGATCCGGCGGGCAGACTTTGCGTGGTGGACGTTACCATAAAGGATAAGGCGTTTCGGCTGATTGGGGTTTATGGACCCAACGCTACTAGTGAGCTCCCTGCGTTTTTCCGGCGCATCGAGCCGTACGTTAGTCCGTCGAAGCGGGTAATTTTAGTGGGAGATTGGAACGCCGTCCTTGATCCCAATTTAGATAGAGGGGCTATTAGTTCGGGTACTAACACGTTGGATGCCAGATATTTTCGCGAGTTTGTACAGCGACTTGATCTCGCTGACAAATTTCGCGAAAGGCATCCAAATAAGTTAGTTTGGACTAGGACCGGTAGGGGCGCCTCGGCCCAGCTTTATAGCTATTTGGACCGAGTGTTAGTTAAGCGAGTCGACTTAGACTATTTAGGTGGTCCAAGTTTTGAGCCGTATAAAGATTCCGACCACAAATTTTTATGTGTGTCGATTAAGTTAGATAAGGCTAGATGTAGGATGTCTGGTTACTGGAAATTCAACCTTTCCCTTTTGGCGGAGGCTGACTTCCGGAACCAGCTAGAACTAACGATAAAGCGGGAATTGACGGGGGCTATTATGGGAAATAGGTGGTGGGCTAACCTTAAGGATAGCATTAGATCCTTTGCTGCCGACTATAGTAGGAGACTCAAGTCAGCTAGGGTAGCGGAGCAAAGGTCGATTAAGGATAAGCTAGATAGGGCGGTTTTGGCGGGAGATAGTGGGCAAGTTAACGTAGCTAAGGCCGAGCTGGCCTCCTTGCAAATTAAGGAGTACCAAGCTCTGGTAGTTAGGGCTAGGTTAAAGAGAATGTCGTGCGAGGCGACGAATATGGCCCAGGAATTACGGGCCGAGGAACTGAGGCATGCTACTGATCGGCATATCGCCAGTGTCACATCGCCGGAGGGGCTCCGTCGAACTACAAACGAAGCCATCTGTGGTGAGTTCCGGCAGTATTTCTTGAAGCTTTTCACCAGGGAGCCTGGACTGAGTTCTGCTCAGTTCGACACCTATCTTGCCGACTTTCCTCGTCTTTCGGCGGCTGAAGCGGCTGGGTGTGAGGGGCGCATAAAGGAGGAGGAGATTCGGGATGCACTGAAGTCGGTCGGGCTGGACAAGTCCCCCGGAATTGATGGTCTGCCCTATGAAGTGTACTTGAGGTTGTCGCACATGTTTGTCCCCTTGCTGGCAACCATCTATAACAACTGGATGAGGCAGGGTACTATACCCAGACGCTTCACCAGGGGTATAGTGAAGTTGCTTCGTAAGAACAAACATGGTGGGGATGGGATTAGTAACTTTCGCCCTTTAACGATGCTTAACACTGACTTAAAGATTTTGGCGAAGATCCTGGCAAACCGTTTGCAGACTGTCCTGCCTAGTCTGATTTGCCCCGAGCAGACTTGTGCTGTGAAGGGTAGGACTATCCAGGACAGTCTTCATCTGGTCCGCACGATCGTAGAGAAAGTCGACGGAAATGCCGCGCTGATCAATTTAGATCAGTCCAAGGCCTTCGATAGGGTTGACCATGCTTTTTTGGAGGCTGTCTTGTCTTCGGCCGGCTTTGGGGTTGATTTTCGCACCTGGATACGTCTCCTTTATGCGTCCCCCGGAGTTGTGGTGGAGGTGAATGGGGTAAGGTCGGAGCCCTTCACTCTGACTCGATCTATTCGGCAAGGTTGCCCGTTATCGCCCATGTTATATATCCTGGCGTTAGAACCTTTTCTACGCAGGATAAAGGCGAACCCGGTCCTACGCGGCCTCACGTTACCTGGCGCCAGTGAGGTGGCCAGGTACACTGCATACGCTGACGACGTCAGCGTGCTTGTAACGAGCAGTGCCGAGGTGGAGGAGGTGAGCAAAGAAATCGGAAGGTACGAAGCTGTAACGGGGGCCAAGATTAACCGCGATAAGTCTGTCGGCTTGCGGTTGGGCTCGTGGAAAGGCTATGCTCTTCCCGGCCCCTTCATTTGGAAAGACGGTCCGTGCAAGATACTCGGCGTCTGGTTTGGGCCTGATCTTCAATTGGAGAAAAATTGGTCGGAAGTACTGGATAAGGTCGTAGCCGCAACTGAGTTGTGGTTGCGTAGAAGGCTTTCCCTTAAGGGTCGGGCAGAGGTGTGCTGTTCGCACATCTACTCCCTAGCCGTATACCGACTTTCAGTGCTTCCTATCCCGGCCACCATCCTATTCAAGCTGGAAAGGATTCTCTTCCAGTTTCTCTGGGCTAAGAGACATCCTTTGGTGCGACGGGAGATCTGTTACCTTCACCCTTCTGAAGGCGGTCTAGGAGTACCTAACGTCGAGGTACGGCGCCATACTTTGCGTCTTACTTTCCTAGACCGGATGTGTTCACGGGACACGGCGGCGGGAAGCGTCTGGAAAGAAGACGCTAAACAGTCTTTCCCGTCGCTAAGAAGTGTGCATTTTGCTGATGGGGAGGCCCATCGTTTGCCCAGACGCGAATGCCCCTTCTATCGCGAGTGCCGGCATGCTTTGAAAGTTCTCTCTCGGCTGCAGACAGGTCTCTCTGACAGCCGGCCGTTGTCGAGTAAGGCATTATATCGTTGTTTAGTTAGGGGGGCCGCTAGCGATGGTCTGATTGGCGAGCTCGGTGTGACGGAGGCGGAGGGTCGCTTACTGTGGCCTTGGGCCCCCAGGATGAGGTGTCTCAATAATGACGAGGCTTCCCTCACCTGGCTGGTCATTCGGAATGCCCTCTGGGTCGGCAAGAAATTGTTTGCAGCGCAACAGGCCATTTCGCCTGAGTGCGGCCGGTGCGGTGATTTGGAGGAGACTATTAGTCACGCCTTCTTTCACTGCCCGGTCGTACGGCCGCTGTGCAAGCTTCTTGAAGGCTACATGGTCCGCATCCTCAATGGAAAGTTTTTTGTCCTGGAAGCCAGTTCTGTGTGCAGCAATGTGGTACCGAGGTTGAACAGACAGGAACATTATGTGTTTCTCTGCTTACTCGGCGTTATGCGTGTCGTGATGTGGACGACGAGAAAGAAGGAACTCTACGAGGATGAGTCTTTTTCTTCTCAGACCCTGGTGGCATATTACAAACACCAAATCAAAGTCAAAATCCGGTCTGAGAGAAAGAGACTCTCTTCGCTGGAGTTTGGCGAAAGGTGGGTGACTGTTGCGCGCTTGTGTCGCGTGGTAGGAGCCAACCTTACTTTCACTTTGGACATTCCAGGGACTTAAGAATTTTGAGTTACCGGAAGGACGTGACCACCCAGCCCAGGTAAGTTAGAATTTTTTAGGCCATTTTGATTTAGTTTGTTCCTAATTTAGTTCACTTAGCTAGAGTATGCAAGGTCATTGGGCCCCCCTTTTTTTTTGTCCCATCCTTTTGTTTCACTCTCCCTCCCCTCCCCCCTGTTAGGTGACAGGAATTGGAGTTCTCCAGGAGTGCGATGGAGGGCTTATGTTAATTCATATTTATTGTTTACTTATATTTTATACCATTTATTTATCTTATTTGATTATTTTTCCTCCTTCGACACTATTTTCGACTGGTTAACTCCTCTTTCTGCCATGTTTTAGTACGTGGGGGGGACCCCATACTAACCATCATAATGTATATATGTTTTATTCATCTTTCGTTTTTTTAGGGGAGTTTTTAATAAATGTATATAGCGTTCGTTTAGTTTTTTTAAATTGCTCCCCTCCCCCTCACTCTGTAAATATGGGAATAAGTTTAGAAGTCCATGGAGCAGTAGTGTTGTTTTGGTGATTGTTGTTTTTGGTGAATGCAGTATGATAGTGATATGTTTAATTGAGGTATTTTGGTGTTTTTTTAATTTGGAGATATGTATTGGTCAGTGAATGAGTCTAGTTAAGTTAGAGATTAGGATAGTGTTGACCAGCCTTCCCCTCCCATTTTTTAGGCCTTGTGCCAAATTTGTAATTTTCCCATTTATTTTTTAACAATTACAATAAATAATTTCCAAGGAGGCAGCCATGTTACTTTTATCTTGTAAAGGTGAGTGCTGTTTATTGTTGTTCTATGTGTGTGTGTGTGTGTGTGTGTGTGTGTGTGTGTGTGTGTACGTGTGTACGTGTGTGTGTGTACGAGCATGTGTCCACTCATGCAACTCTATAACCCTCAAACCAGTTTGTATCGTAAATTAATTCTGCGGTGCCGAACGTAAGTAGTGATAATATTTCAGCCCCGAAACTATGACTGTCTTAATAGTTAGTATTTACTCTAGCCTTTGAAATAGGATTTGTTTAAATTTCCTATTTATTTATTAAATGTGTGCATCAGATGGAAGGGAACATTGAATTTTATTTTCACCAAAGAAAAACCAAACAACAACTTCCAAATTAAAAAAAAGACCTAAAGGAAATGTGCAACCCGACCATCACTCTGGATGAGGAGGAAAACAAAATTGAATAAAAAAATCCAGTTTTTAATCTTCGAAGTAAAGAATCTCTTAAAATTAATCAATATTTCTTTTTGGAATATTCTCTCTCATCTCCACCTCATCATAGAAGATTAATACTTGTTTTTCATTCTCTTCCAACTCTTTGAAGGATATTGATTTAAGGCCACTACTCTATGTTTTCCTATAAGAATTAAACTCGCGTAAGTAAGTTGACGACTGTAGTCGAGGGTGACCCGAAGGATCACTTTTCAATAGCTACTAAATCATAGTGTAGGGAAGGCCGCTACTCTATTTCCTGGATTGCACCTCTTTGCTCTTGATCCGTACCTTATAATGCTTTGTGTTAAGCAAGGTGGCATCAAATACCACTTTTTGAGTCTTTGGTATGACTCCTACGATGATCGAAACCCTGTCTCCCGGACAATTAGGCCAATGGCCCTGTCAAACTCAAAACAGTGATAATAATGTTCCAGTTTAGCTTGTAAACCATTGACTATATGAATAGGTTTTAGTCAGATGAAAGCAAAGCAAAATTGAAGCAAATAATTATCTACTAATCACCTTACTTCATTTCTTCTTTCTTCTACATAACCTTAATTTGTTAGTTTTTTTCTGCATATTATCAAGTTTTAGTTTAACTAATTATTGCTTCCTATAGTTACAATTTTCAGATTTTAGATCACAGTATTCTTAATAATATCTTGATATATATTATAATATGTTATTGTGATATAAAAATTACATTCATAATTAGTTGCCTTCCACTCGTTCCTGCTGAAAACATCACCTCCGATTGTTGCTTGATTTCATTTCTTAATAGCATATCTAATTTGCCGGTTATTTGAATCCAAATCCGTATTTGTAGAACAACAGTAGTGACGCTATCTAATTCATAGATGGGGGCATAATAAGGTCCATACTTTTCCTAAGAGTATTTGTCCGAAAGTGAACGTAACAGTACGGCTTGAGTTTGAACTCGTTTACATCAAGGCTGCAGTCAAGCACGCAAGCCATAACGCCATGAGGACTCCTCCATCCCCCGATTAATTTGTGTAAATAAGAATTGAAAGGGTAAATATGAAATATGTTTTAGATAGCATAATGCTGGTTAGCCTATGAAATAATTTCGTTTAACCACGTCGAAAATGGATAAGAACTGAATTTATTACTTGGCACCTGAGGCGCTTCTGAAAAGGATTGTCGTTGGAATCTACGTAAATCTTTCAATATATTCTAAGTATCAGTCAGAAAAAAAAGAGATATAGGTAAACCCTTTTGCTTCCAATGAAATTTAGAAAGCTATTGCAAATATATGTCTTAATTTCGGTGCAGATGAGACTGATGAAAATGTGATAGGTGACCAAAGAATCTAAAAATAGTCAACAGACTACTCCCATTAGTCGTAAAGTATCTGTAAAAGAAAGGCATGACACGCCATGAAATCCATGCTCACGCGATACAGATACTTGCAGATGAATCTATTTCCTATACAACCATGAATATATGGGTTGCAGAGTCCATGGGAGCTAGGGTCAGCATGTAAGTTGACGTATAGTCAGGTGGTCCAAGCACCTCAACCACTGATGAACAATAATGATGTCACCCACCCAATGCTTCTGGATAGTTGTTCTGTTATTATCCAGCAGATAGCTAAGTCCATTTGAAATTAGTTTTGGTTTAGTCGGCAATGAAACCTTGTCGATAAGCAATCTGTCTGAAAGATGGGTCCTAAGAATGATGCCAGTTTACAGGCTAGGAAATGTTAATATTTCCGACATACTTCCACGTTAACCCTTAGAATTTCCACCACAAATTAGTAACTCAAGATGAAGCACATTGCTTCCCAACCCACGAAAGAATTCATACAGACATTGCCTGTTGGCAAGATGATGTCTTCTGTATTTTTTTTATATATTGTTTTCAATTTCTTAAGGTGTAATTATTACTTACTTCCTGAAAAAGGAAAAAAAAATAATGCCGCAATACCAAAATTAAGAAAACTAGATGAAACAATCAAGGGTAAACGCAGAAGTAATCTGAGTGCAGGTGCGCTTGTCGTCTACAAAACGACGTCCATCCATATTACTCAGGTTGCAGTAGATGGAGCGGGCAAATGCTTGTTTGAATTGCAAATGTTTCCTAAACTCAAATCCTACCTGTGTGGTGTCACAGGAATAGGTTTTGGCAGACAGGATTGCCACTCTCTTAATTGATGTGATTGCGATGTTTGACCATCACCGGACCAATTGAATTGATGCCAAGGGAAAATATATTGAAAACGATTTAAAAACTGTTTTGTTTCTTCGACTCTTTCTTTGTGAGGCATAGAACTTTTTTCAACGACATTGTAATCATTTTTAATAAGACTCTTAAATAAATGTGTTCTTCGTGTGGCAGCTCAGATTCGGCTGAAATTTCTGTTACATTTTGGCCTCGTGTTGAGTCAAATAAATAAATCTGTGAAATCCCTTGTGTTTTTCTGATAACTGGTTAATTCCTTGCAATGCTATTATAAGTCGGCTGAGTTAGTAAAGAATGGTTTACAGTTAACAAAACAATCTGAGAAAAATATGAAACAAATATGCCAGTGTAAATAAATGAGTCTTATCATTCTTTCTTTCTTTCTTTCATTCTTTCTTTCTTTATATACTTTTTTCTGTTTCTTTTTAAAGTCAGAAAGTCACTACTTTAGGAAAATTAGATTACTTTACAAACTGTGAGATTTTGGTATTAAACTAATGAATTCGAATCACATAGTATTAGATAGATAGTCGAGATGATATAGATTAATAAGACAATACACGTTAAAGTAATTTAATTATATAAACGAACATATTTAACAGCTTCATTACTAGTGATTAGAATCATTTTATCTGATATCAGATGTTATTACTGCATGGTTACTAAGTAGCGGTTTGCATGCATAAAACTGGATGAAAAAACGAAAATAAATAAATAAAACTAAATATCTCGAACTAAAAAGGAGTAGAATCTGACCACCTATAAAGGTTTTCGTTATTTGCGATATCCTGTACAGGGCATGAATGTTTTATTGTTAATTATGTACTGGTTTAATTGCACATATGTTAATCTTCTTGATGTGATTGTTAGACAAGAAATTTGCGTCAGCTCTGAATGCATAGTCACAACCTAACCGGATGTAAATGGGCCTTGACGGGCACAATAGGTGCCCGCAGCGCAAAGAAAAACAGGTGGCATTAAACTGGTTGGGCAAGCGACTCACTCGTTCGTGTGGCTGTGATTTCCATAATCAACTTTGATGTTACTTTTATTTCTTATTCGAATAATTGCTTTCGTCTCACATATAGCACCTTACTGAAAATTTGTGCCACCAATTTATATATATATATATATATATATATATATATATATAACATATATTCATGCACCAATGTTTTACTTGAGCATGCTTCTTGAAATAATAAAAAAAGCTATGCAACGTTCGTGTTGCCTGACAAGATTTTTTAAAATCCCGCTCAGGTTTGAAGAATTTTCCATTTTCTATTTGTTCCATTATTTGTTATTTTCAAGATTATAGAGATGATAAGATTCTTACCGGAATTGAAAATAATTCCAGCCTTTTTACAAAGAAATTGAGTTTTAAAGAAAGAATAAATCATGATTAAAACTTTGAAAATGAGAAATGATGGGCGAAAGATTTCCGGCAGGAAATCTGAATCAATTATTGTGTAAATTTGAACGAAACATTAGAAAAACAAAAATCTATAGAAAATATACAAAAGAAACGTGTCACTTTTTCGCAACGAAAAAAAGATTTACCACAACACTGTAACATTTTAAGCGAAAGGTTCCGGAAGCTGCAAAGAGAAAAGTCATAAAGAGAAAGATATGTTGACAAAGTTTTACATGTCGTCGTATTGGTAAGGTGTACCAACATTTGATTTATTTAGCAATCTTGATTGAAAGCAGATATCACCCAGGATCTTCGAAGTTGAACAGACTCCATTGGCAATCTAAGTTGTGGCGGGTGCTGACCAGATGTTATATGAACTCCATTAAAAAAAAAAAAACATCAGATTATGCATTTACCTCACTTTTAGTGGCTGGAGTATAAGAAGACAAGCTTTTGCGTATGCAGTGAGCGCATAAATCTTTCATAGATACAGAACGAATCAGTTTCTACAAGTGTTATATTGTCATCTACAGCATCACAATGACACAATAATAGAGACGCACGCAGGAAAACTTCTTTATAAAAAAATATATACTTCTCATTTTAATGCAAGGGTTCGAAAAGGGTTACTCAAGGTTTCCGTGTGAGAGGGAGTTGGAGACCGAACAGAAACTGCAATATTCTGACCCCCACTCTCATGGCCGTCAACGTTGTGTCTTTCTCGTTCACCTGATGCTCAACCGGAGGCCCTGGGGTCCACTCTGCTGGGTGATTGCTTTCTTTACTGCATCTTATCAGCAACTTCTCTGGTCCCCAAACTCCATCGAGGTTCCCGAGGGCCCCTTCGGCCGGGTGTGGCTTTCCCTACCACAACTCGTCTATAACTCCGACTCCAACTGTAACTGGAACTCGAATTTGACATCTGTCTTGACTGAGTTATATAATAGTTCAACGTCCATTCGATCTTTGGAATGGCATAATTGATCGTCATCCCGCGGAAATAACTCTCATTCAGTTCACAGGTAACTCTCTTCCGGTGCATCTGTCTATGAGTGTATCATGGGCTTTACCTCGTCCCATTTCATCAGCCAATTCCACCCACGCGATCTCTTTTGATTACTGGCCATTGGAATGTGTCACTTCCTTCCGGTGCATCACTTTGTAATGGCATGCTTGCTTGGGCCGAAAGTCAAAATATAACACAAGAATGAAGATGCTAGTAAACCGGTTGTTCTTATCATCCATTTGTTACATAGCTACATATAATGTTCATAACGATAGAACATATAAAGAACATAGGATTCTCGAAATTCGAAAACACGTATCGAATTCTTTGTTCAGGTTCGAAACCTTTTTATTACTTTTGAGTTAAATGTACCGACATCAGGAGAGAGAGACACAATCTCACTATGCCGTCTTATTCATTTGGCCCCTATCTCGTGCAGTACCAATGGCGCGCAAAATCGTCTCGCCGCTGCGAGCCCAAAAGTCGACTTTCTCCGTCCGGCGTCTAATTTCAACTCTCTTAACTTTCTTCAAATTTCCCAAATCCTCCGCACGCTTCCACTGCATGACGTCACCTGCACTTCGTCACCCGTTTCATCATCTCGGGCTATTGTGACATCTCTAAGTGACATGTCTGCTCTGTGCGCGAACGCGCGTTACCACATGCATCAAGGTTGAACCTAACTAACCCATGTGCTGAGCCGAAAGGTTCTCAGCCTAACTAAACACAAAAGGCATGAACCGAAATTTTATTATATTACACATCTCTATTTGCATGCATGGCCACAAAAACTGAACTAGGAAAATGAATGTTCTTGTTTCTCCTCCTCTAACCGACTATAATATATCACCTTGACCAGCAATGAACCTGGAGGTTGTTGTTGAGAGATCCATCCGGCCGTAGATAAAATCATCAAAATAATTACAGCAAACAATGAATACGTTGGTTTAAGATGAAACAAAAAGAGAACAAGAATTGTATCGGTGTAAACCATGGCCAAGAAAAAAAAAACAAGCATTGTGCGGATAAAAGGCGAGGCCAATGAAAATCAAACATCGCATGGGTGTGAAACATGGCCAATGAAAAACAAACATTGCGTCGGTGTGGGCCGTGACTAATGGAAAGCCAGCATTGCGTGTGGGTCATGTGGGAGATTTAAGATTATATAACGTCAAGAATTTTGGCTGAAGTCAGTTCTCACTAGCAGTTCCGACACCCAACGGCTTCTCAGTGTGCGCGAACGCTCTCTGTCTCTCTGTCCGATTACGTTCCTCCGCCACACAAGCGTCATCGTCAACGAATAAAAGATAAGATTACATTTTTTATACACTTGTTCCTCGTTGTTTTTTAGGAACACAACGGTTGTACACTACTCGACGATTAGCCCTCACAGATTTGGCAGATGACGATTAGTTATGACTGTCATAGAACTTGTTGATAACTACACAACAATACTCTCAAAATATTGCCCCCGATGTTATATCTAATTACATTCAAATCTGGTAATTACACCATCGTCTAAGTAGGCTCTTTCTGTCATCCAATTACTGACCATATAAACGTATCTTCACACAGATAACAGCATTGAGCTGGGCATTGTTATGTGAAATATCGGCAGCTGCCTATGGTGCAGGTTTTCCATAATAAAAAATCTAGATGTGTGCAACAGAATGGCTAGGTGCTATTCATCTTGGCATGTTTGTCGCCATAAAATTTGTCAGAACAAGGTTTTAAGACAATTACTTCCGAAATTTGCCACGAGACTGAAAGAGATTACTCTGCGACACTGATGCGTGTCTAACATAATGGTTATTGGTTTTAGAAATGGATACGGCAACCAGACTTCCAATTCTGGATGAAACAGCATAGGTTTCAGTTCATGCAATTGTTCTTGTAAAAGATTTTAATATATTTTTCTCCCCTGTAATGGGTAAATAGTAAGACACATTAGGTTCATTTGTCTTGGTTATGCAAACATTCTAAAAAAGGAAAAATTCAGATATCAAACCAACTGCACTCTGCTAAAGTTTATAATACCTTGTTTTACATTTTGTTTTTGGTGGAAGGGTTACATAAGTGTTATGGCCCTGGTCACAAAGAGAACGGTTATAGTTTAAGTATATACAGTGTATAACAAAAGTGAGTATACCACTAACATTTCTGCAGATATTAAAGTATATCTCTTCATGGGACAACGCTGACAAAATGACACTTTGACACATAGAAAAGTAGTCTGTGTGCAGCTTATATAACAGATTAATTTATTCTCCCCTCAAAATAACTCAAAATATAACCATTAAAAGTTAAATTCCTGCCAACAAAAGTGAGTACACTTTTAAGAAACTACACCCCTAAATATCCAAATTGAGTACCGCTGGTCATTTCCCCTCCAAAATGTCGTGTGACTTTTTAGCGTTACTATGCCCATGTATGCATAGGGAGCAGGTGTGTTCAAATTTGTAGTGCAGCTCTCACACTCTCTCATACTGGTCACTGAAAGTTCCAACATGGCACCACATGGCAAAGAACGCTCTGAGGATTTTAAAAGACGCATTGTTGCGATACATGAAGATGGCCAAGGCTCGAAGAAGATTGCCAACACCCTGAAACTGAGCTGCAGCACAGTGGCTAAGATCATCCAGCGTTTTAAAAGAGTGGGGTTCACTCAGAAAAGGTCTCGGGTAGGTCGCCCAAAGAAGCTGAGCGCACGTGCTGAGCGTCACATCCAAATGCTTTCTTTGAAAAATCGGCATAGGCGTGCTGTCAGCATTGCTGCAGAGATTGAAGTGGTGGGGGGTCAGCCTGTTCGTGCTCAGACCATACGCCGCACTCTACATCAAATTGGTGTGCATGACTGTCACCCCAGGAGGAAGCCACTTCTGAAGACGATACACAAGAAACCCCGCAAACAATTTGCTGAACATATGTCAACAAAGCACATGGATTACTGATGAGATGAAGATTAATTTGTTTGGTTCCGATGGCTTCAAACATGTGTGGCGGTAACCAGGTGAGGAATACAAAGTTAAGTGTGTCATGCCTACTGTCAAGCATGGTGGTGAAAATGTCATGGTCCGGGGCTGCATGAGTGCTTCAGGTGTCGGGGAGTTACGTTTCATTGAGGGAAACACGAACTCCATCATTTACTGTGAAATACTGCAGCAGAGCATGATCCACACTCCAGAAACAGGGTCACAAGGCAGTGTTCCAGCATGAAGATGACCCCAAACTCACCTCCAAGTCGACCACTGCTTTACTGAAGAGGCTGTGGGTAAAGGTGATGGTCTGGCCAAGCATGTCTCCAGACTTGAACCGAATAGAACATCTTTGGGGGATGCTCAAGCGGAAGGTGGAGGTTCGCAAATTCACAAATATGCGCCAGCTCCACGACGTTATTTTGAGTTATTTTGAGGGGAAATAAATTAATCTGTTATATAAGCTGCACACAGACTATTTTCATTGTGTCAAAGTGTCATTTTTTCAGCGTTGTCCCATAAAGAGACATACTTTAATATCTGCAGAAATGTGATGCGTGTACTCACTTTTGTGATACACTGTATTTACAAGAACAGAGGATGGTTACAAAAACATTGGACAGTAAGCTAGTTCGCATAAACGCGCGGAGGTGTGGTTAGCTTCCGGATCTAGACGGACTTCCTATTGCTGCGTCTTCCGGTGTTATGGGTAGTGGTTGAGTCCATTAGTAGGTGATTCTGCCACAACAATAAGTAAATATACTTCCACTGGAAGGATATTTGAACGTTGAGTTTTCATTCTTGGCCAGTTGCTCAGGAAAGATATTGAGAGCTCGGTGTACTAAGTGATTATACAAAGACCAATTTAATCGATGATGGTGGGAGAATAAATATAAAGATCAGCAAACGAAGAAAAAACTCTAACAGATTGCATTTTTCTCCCGATATTTCGCTAAATGTTTTGAATTTTTAGTCACTTGCATCACATAAAGTTTTTCCATGTTTTTTTTCCTTTAAAATAATTCCAATGATTCAAAAGAACGGAAATATTAACTGATAAATTAATGAATTCAAATTCATTACTGTCTTAAAAGATTTTTTAATACGCTTTCCGCTTCCCAGAAGGTTCTAAATTAAACATGTATAATTACGTTTCGCTTTTGTAGATACCCCAGGTGTCTATTTCAAGCTACGGATTAGTCTTGCTTTTTTTACCATCTTTGAAAATTATAAAATTTCAAAGTTCATGAAGGATCTCTCTTGATTGTTTTCATTTAAGATAATTTATTTATATCCAGAAAAATGCTAAAATATTTTTTGGGTGAAAGTGTCATCTGCTTGAATACGTTTTTTCATTTTAAGATACATTTAGCTTTTCTATCAAGCGGTATTTTGAAGATCTCATGGAAGCGTGTGTTCACTTATGTGAGCAAAAATGGAAAAGCATTTTGTTATACAGGAAAAGTTCAAGCGCAGAGCAAACTGCAGTTAAATGGTGAAAGCACTTAAACAAATATAATCTTTGCCGATGAGCTTACTCAGGCTGTTGTGGTAGTGCTTGACATACACACGCTCAAATAGCGTAACGGTTATCGTTGTAGGAAATAGGATCGGTGACTTGAATTCAAATCTGGGACGAGGCTGATTATATTTGTAAGGGCAAATGCTCTTGAAAAAGACATGAACTGATCTCCCCCTCCAGTTATGGATAAATAGTATGACATACTTGGTTTTTTTCTTTTACTTTTGGCTCAGTGGAAGGGTAATAGTCAGAGTAAATGGAATAGAAAACCCGAGTTCCAATTTTTAAAGAGGTTGATTGCGTTACACTTTTCGCTAATGCCCTCTGGAAATATATGAATACCTCAAATGCCTAAAATTATGGGTAAATCTTTTGACAGACAAAATCGTTAAAACTGATTATGTAAACTGTGTAGTAAAAGAAAACTGGATTTAAATCACCAGTTATCTGCTTTAAAAAAAAGGTGTGTCATATCCTTCTTTTAGCGGAATGGTTTCGTAAATACTCATTCGAAGCCTTTGGAATTAACTTGTAGTAAGCCATGTTTTCAGGTCTGAGTTATAATTACAATCAAACTGGGATCTCAGTTATACAACACAATACAAACAGATTTTGTTTCTTTTATACTGAAGTATGTGAATATTAGATCCATGCTTTTATATCTTGGAGTCTCTTGATACATTTCAGTTTTTATACCGGTTATCTGTGGAGATTTGTCAGAAACGCCGATGTCAAATTAGCCAACATCCGACTTGAATAGCGAATATATTGGTTGACCATCTATTTTTATTAATTCCGTTGGCGGATGTTCGTACTTTTACAGAGGATGTGCCTAACTGATGCATTCAAACAATATTTCCACGAAAGTAAGTGTTAATTCAATAATGATACTTCCCTTCCCATCATATTCATTGTGGTTGAATATGATAGATAATCGTTTTAAGGTCATGATAAGGTGTTAAAAATTGCTAACTCACGTGAAAATTACACGAATGTGACGAGGGATAAAAGCAGGTCCACTCTGATGGAGAAGATACCCTCTGGAAATAATCCGAGTTTTCGCTGTGCTTTTCAGTAAATCCTTTTGCAGTAACTGAATAGAACACAGGATATAGAGATGATGTTCAAAATCTCTTGAGTCGACGTTGGTTAGTTGGTTGGTTGGGCTTATGGCGGGGCTCAGTAATAGTGTACGGTTGTCGTTTTTCGGGCCGCTTTTCTTCGTAGGCTCAGTCGTATCTTTGCCGTGACAATTCAGTGATCGGAGGACACACCTTTAAAAGAGGAATTTGCCTCACGATTTAATGCACTATTATTCCTTTTCTTATTAATAAAGACGATATCTATCTGGGCTTTTGCATTATTTGTGTAGGTGTAGTTCCATAGTTTTCTCTTTCTTTTCAGAAATTTAGTATTGAGGCATGTTAATCTATTTTCTAGCGTGAAATCTGTTAGACTTTCCCCATTTCTGTTTGACGAGTTGTGTAAGTCGAATTTGTTGTTTACGTTTTTACCAGTCTGGGCATTCATGTCTCCACCGATGACGGGAACATTGTGTTTCGGGATACGACTAACAAGGGAGGATAGCTCGTTATAGTAGGCGATGATTATTCACTAACATTGGTAGGTTTGCAGCAGATGCTTATTGCGCTGGAGCTGCCATCATGGAGATTCTATCATTCTCGGTTGTATCTTCTCGATGCTAATTAGTGAGTTCAGGGCCCGTGATCTTATAAGCATACCTGCATCACCTATCGTGGTATTCATAAAGTTTTTCCATGCAAATGTCCATCCACTGTCGGTATTGTGACATTTAATATCTTCGCTATTAATGTATATGTGTTCTTGTATTCGTATTAGGTGTATGTAATGATCGGCTGTCAGCTCCGGTAGTTGGCCTATTCTCTTTACATTTCTAACGCTGAATGTCGCTATTTGCATTTTGTGTTTTTGTTTTTTTAGTTTTTTTTTTTGTACACTTTAGTAATTTTAGTTTTAGTTTGAGCTTTGTAGCTGATTTTTCGAACATTGTTGCCATGGCTCCAACCTCATAAGGACGCGCCTCTTTTTTATCCGCACGAAGAGCGATGCGGTTTGGACAAGTGATTTGAGTTTGAGACATGGTAATCTTTCGATGGCTGTATTTTTATTCTCATCTGTAGAAGCCGCCTTTATAGAGGAGGAGCAGTAGTTCCCCGATGAAACTATTTCATCGTGTCAGTTGTCTCGTAGGATTTGTATTCCCAGAACCTGGTTAGGCATGGCGTTGAAGCGTATTTGGGTTTGTTCACTTGCATTTACGTCCACCCTGCTGCTTCCCATGGCTTTCAAGAAAAATCCTTCCTCTGACTGTTTTAAGTTTTAACTTAGTAAAAGTCCACGATTACTTTTTTAAAGATTTCATCGGAGTCCTTATTTATGGTTCATTGCATCCTTATAGGCATTCTATTTTTACACTAACTAATATTTTCAAATTCTAATAAATTTTAAAAGTATTATCATATTTTTCCTCTTTTTACAAGGTGCAACTGTTACTTCTAATTACAGTGATTTTCGTTTTGCATTTAAAAAACGGATGAGATACAGCAGCGATTTTTCGAAAAATCTTTCATGCATTTTAAAATGATAATATAGTAAATAACAAAAATATCTAACCGTCCGTTGACCTCTGCCAAAGATAATGTAGATTAGCCTTGCATTTGGTGGTAGATTTTATCTTTTTAACACGATCTGTCCAATCTAATGTCACCGGGGGTCCTAAATCTTTCCATCTTTTATATAAATATACCCGTGTTTTCTAGCACTTGGGAATGGGAAGAGTCACTCAGTTATTTTGTTTCCATTTTTCTGTCTTTGTCTCTAAATATTTCGTCATATGATCAAACGGTTCTATTTCTAATAATTCAATTTAAAATTGGTCATTTGTTTTGCCATATTTTATTTATCAAACAGTTTTATTTGATCCATAGATAGGACACTGTCAAGTGCTACTACCCCGGGTCAGAACACTGCACTAGTAAGTGTAATTATAAAACCATAAGGATAGTATATTTCTTTTTCAAATATCTCCAGGAACGTCTCCTTCTTTAATAAAATTTGTTTTTGATTTTTCCGACAAAATTTTCTTGGCAGCTTCAAAATTAATTTTCGTTGCATCGGTAATTATCTGCGACTCTTGGTTGTATCTCCATTATGTATCGTTTTCTAATTGCTGTCTAATGGTGCATTTCAATTTCAAAATATATTAAAATGAAATTATTTCAGTATTTTATTTTTCTGTGAAATAAGTTTTGTTCTTAAGGTAGTCCCCATGATGTAGAGGCGAACATGCTGGACAAGATCTCGTAGTAATCAAGTTGAAACTCCAGTTGGCCTGTTACGTTCATAGCCGAAATAATACCCTAAAGAAACGTATAGAACCTTGTCTCTACCCAGTTATGGGTGAAATTGTACCGTTGTTGATGTTCTAAAAGTAAAGATCCGGGATTAAATTATCCACGAAGGTCGACATGCCCTTAAGCAAAGAACCAAAACATTTTTTTAATATTTAAGAAAGAATTTGGTAAAAAAAAGGCAATTTTCTCCGTAGGTCTATGTTGTCTTTTTTTCTTTTTAAGGATTCAGCATCACGCGCTGAGGGCTTTCGATTCATGTGCACTTACTGAACCGCAGAAATCAAATGTTTTACTGATCCCTGTCTTTTATATTTTCATATAAGTGATCTACACAACTAGAAAGTGTGTGCACTATCCTTAGGCTGTATAGGAAATTAGGAAAGAACATTTTTTTTGTTTTTTTTTATTGCATGCACCTTCATATTAATCTAAAGAATATTTCCTTTGTCATTATTTATAAATAATACATCTCCTGGGTTCACAAAGTGAGATATCGATGGAACTGAGTCTGATGATTTAGAAAAGAAAATTCTTATTATTTGACGTACTGATTATTTGAGGTGAAAAGAAATGAAAACCAACCAAACAAACAAACAAACAAACAAACAAACAAACAAACAAAAACAAACAAAAAACAAAACAAGCAAAACAAAATAAAACAGGGCGATGAAAAATACACGAAATCAAAATTAAATACAGATGTGAATATTATCGCCTCCCATTTAATGTGTGTACAAATAAGAAAAATCAAGCGTAAGCTGGAGAAGCCCCAGTCGTCGTAGCTAACATGTTTCTCATTTGCTCCTGTCATCTCAGCAAGCACCCATCGTTATGTTAACTATTTTGATATCCAAGTTTTGATGATGGTTACTGAAACCGAAACGTTAACGTTGACTTTACATCATAATAAATTCACCTATTTGGATTATGTTTTTTTATGTTACTTTCATACTGTCGGATTTTATCCATATTTACTCTCATACTGTCTTTTCGGAAAAAAAAAATTTCAAATACAATCTTAAATAACATTTAACATGGATGATTCCAAACGATCTATACATATGAAAATTTATTGTTGCGTATTTCTCAATTAACGTGTGGTTTTGTCTCTTTTCTTTGGGAAATTCAACATTTTCAAACATTTTTCCATTTTCTAAATCTGAGGATTAAGAAAAGAAAATTCTTATTATTTGAGGTACTGATTGTATGAGGTGAAAATAATTGAAAACCAACCAATCAACTAAAAAACAAAACAAAAAAATGAATAAACAAGCTAAAAAAAAATGAAACAGAGCGATGAAAAAACACGAAATCAAAATTAAGTACTGATTTGAATATTATCGCCTCCCATGTAATGGTTCACAATCAGTATATACAAATAAGAAAAAAAAACGAGCATAAGAAGGAGACGCCCCAGTTGTCCTAGCTAACATGTTTGACTGAGACATCATCGTAAGTGGGTTCGAAATCCTGTGATGATATTACGTACAATTTCGGACTCACACCCACTGGAGAAGTATGTATCATTTTATCCCCAAAAAGCTTTGGATTAAATAGTACCACTACTGTTCTTGTACTTTGATATCAAATGACCAACGAGATTTTATTTGCCATTGATGAAAAACAAAACAAAGCAAGCGCATTAATTGTTTATCCAATAAAGACCGTGTTTAAATAGAGGTAGTTTTCCTCATTTACAGACACGACTATGTCCTTCCTCTACTCTTAAAATCTTGGCTGTGATCATCCCAATCGATGATCATAAAATATTATTACATATCCATTTACATAAATGTTTACGGTGGATATTAATATATCAGAATTCATGAAAAATTAAAAAAATAAGAGAGAGAGAAAGAGAGAGAGAGGTTGAAAGCCTATTGTTACTGAATAAGTTGTCAATCATGAAAAAATCTCAGACATTTAAATTTCTCTGAGAGGACACTTTAAATAAAATAAAATAAATAAATAATATATCTTTATGTATTTCAGATCGAGGAATGCCTCGTGTCATCGTAAAAACATAATTTTTCAGTACTCTGTCCTGATTTCCTGTTTTCGTGACTTCACACACACACACACACACACACACACACACACACACACACACACAATCACACAGACATACACACAAACACACACACACACACACATATATATATATATCTATCAAAATGTAGGTTTCATGCAAATTTCTTATATAAATGCAATGAATATGATTTTGCCAGTAAAAGGAAATTATCACTAATATCTAAGTGAAAACATTTTAAAATGTCATAATTCACATACTTGTAAGGCCGTTGGTATTGTTGCATTTAAAAAAATTATTTTTGTTTTCTCGTGATATTTCGAGGAAACCTTTCCTATTTGTCTGACGATGAAAAATGACCAAGAAATCGAATGGTGTATTATGTTAAATGCAAGATGGAAATGAATTGTCTTTATTTAAAAACTACTTAAAACCACTTTTTAAATCGAACTCTCGTCACAAGCGTTTTAAAATAACTACCTCATTCACTGTGCGTGAGACGTTTGTTTAAATGAAGTTTGTTATCCCAATTTGCAAGTACCGTCTGTTACTCGCTTCGTCCTCAAAATATAAGCGGCAATAGTCACAGATGGTTCTAATGAAATGTTAAAATTCATTCTAATAATGCATTTAAACTTTCTTTTTTTCTTTCAGTCAAGAGCTAATTAAGACAGGTTCTTATGTCCTTTCCTGAACTTGCGTTGATTTCCTCGTAAGATGGTCTTCTTTGGAAAATGTTTGATATAAATGTTTCTTCAAACAAAACGTCCTGTTCCTCAAACCTAAACTATCCCTTTTGATCTTTTTACATGTTTGCATTCTACAATAAATCATTTATTAAATTCGTATTTGAAATATACACACACATACCGTTGGGATCTTATAGTGGTAACATATTTTATGGCTGTATAATCTTTGTTTTCATCTCTGTTGTGAATACAATATATACTTGGACCATTATTGGTTTTCACCATACGTTGAAAAACAACACCCTCCATCAACAGACATATATATATATATATATATATATATATATATATATATATATATATATGGGGGGCGTTGGTGTCGGGTGTTTGGATGGAGATTCGTTGACATCATATCTGACAAAATTAGTAGAAATAATTTTCTGTTTTGAAGAGCTTCAAAACAAATGTAAACATGATTTTTATTGATTTTCTACCAACGTTAAAATACCCTTCAACAAACACGAAGCGAATATATCATTTTTCATGAAGAACATTGCTATAACCTTACAATATAAAGAATATGAAATCAAGTATATATGTCTTTGTTGAAGTAAAACGATATTTTGTTCAGTCCTAGTTATAAAAAAGGTTCATTCAAATTGCAGGTTCTTGAGTCCGTGAATTGATCTGAAAGAGGCCATATCTGGAGCGCTTTTCAATTTGTTTTGGAAAAAGTCAAAAGAATATGGATTATGTTGCAGTGACAAATCAAAGAAAACTTGAACATGATAATCAAAAAATATAACGGAAAAATAATTTCAAATAAAATCCGATTAATAAGGTTAAGTTGAGGGTGAAGGTTTTCGAAGATAATCTCATGCACGATGTTGGTTTAATTTGCTCCAAATCCTTTTTATCAATTGAAAATATTTTATTCATCTAAATATGCGCGCTGAAAATTAAAACAAATGACATTCAAGAAAATATTATTATTTCTATAAATATGTGTGCTAATAGTAAAAGCAAATGGTAGAGAACAAAAATCACGATAACCTTTTACAAGTAAATATCAACCAGTCAGGGTTGATTAATTGATGAATTGATTGATTTTAACGGCATGTCGACTTGTCAATGACTATAGTATTCTTAGAGATTATAAAATAAAATGCATTGTACGTTCATATCAAAATTATTGTGCAGTTGTAATAAAGGGTTTATTTTTATAGGAAGCTAGATCTAAATGAATCAGAGCATCTACCCAAACAAGTTTTAGCACACCGGGCAGAATACACCAAGGAGTATTGACAATGAAGCGGTACTCCAAACTACATAGATCTTCAGAACTCTCAACACCAGATTCAATATAAGACACCTCGTTTTCCGGGGTCTAATTTTTTTTCTTGAATGAGATACAGACAGCGTATTCTTTGTTTGTTTGTTGTTTGTTTGTTTTGTTTTTGTTTTTTTTAATGGCATATCAACCCTTTTCGGATTTTTTAATGCCAAATCCAGTCATTTTAATAAAACATCGTTTCAGTTTGGTTTGATTTGGTTGGGTTTAATGACATATCAACCATTTTAGATTATTTAATCAGCATTAAATAATCTACAATGGTTGATCTGTCCATTTATGTACATATAAACATTTCTATTTCAAACAATTTAGATTAACTTAAGAAGGCAGTTTCAAGGTCAAAACCCGTTCTATTCCAAACTATTCGGATTAGTCAACAAAGTTAAATTGTTCCAAGGATTTTTATGTATTATTAACCATTCAATTAAACAGTCGTTTGTTACACACTGTTTAATTAATAAACAGTTTTTTTTTAAATCAGTTTAGATTAAGTACGATGTTTAAATGTCAAAAGAGCATATTTCAAACAATCTAGTTTAGCATAAGAACACAGTTTAGTTCAGTTTGGCCCATAAATAGGACCCTACGAACTCCAATCACTTCGGGCCAGGGTGGACCCGGAAGTGATGGTAGTAAAGTGTTGATCTGCATTCCCCAAAGCCCCATCATTACTGGAGCCTCAACATCAAATTGTTTGATGTCATATCCAGGAAACTTGTTGGGTGAGTATTATCCCTCTATAGAGATGCATTCGGTGTATTCTGCAGCCACAACCGACTGGACCAAGCGTATTTTATGCAAATCTAACTGGGCGGAGCAGTTATTAGTCAGCAAGTGATTTTTTCCTCGAAAGTTTTATTCTGAATATTCTCACCGAACTTCAATATATATATATATATATATATATATATATATATATATATTCTTAGCCTCTTACAGTTATCATTTGAACGGCCTTCTTCGCATAAGACTTATGAACACGCTATACTTTTCATTATGATTTCATTGTACACTGATCATTCAATACATAAAATGAATTTTGCCTCAGGACTTAGCAATAGGAAGCACAGTGTACAACCGAACCTTTTCAAGTGGAATCAATAGAGAGGGTTGTTTCATATCCCATAAGTCTGCCATCGTGATTTTCTTGACTTACCGATGCGCCCGGGAATTTTCTTTGCTCGAGATTCAGTCTATTTCCACTCCATAGAATGTCTATCGATTTAGGCTTGTAGTGTCAAAACCATGTAAAGCTCATTTGTAAATATATTTTGTCTAAAAAATGCTGCTTTTAACACATCACATATCCTTCTATAATTTTCACATCGTTTGTTTTTCTCATTTATCAAAATTTTGATGTCAGACCTCTATTCAAGCCTACGGCAGTCTGTTTAATTTGCTTCTAAACTGAATCCAAACAAAATGATTTTCCCGAGGTGAGAATAACATTTACAATAAACCAGTTGTAAACAAAAAAAGTGTTTTCACTTATGGGAAAAATCTGAACAAAAAAAAGTTGCTTTGCTACTGACAAAAACATAATTTTTGAATGACCCTTGCTTTTCCTTCTTTCCACATCTTAATACCAAAGAATGTGTCACAACTATCCCATCTATAAAGTTAGAAACATAGTATATCATTATATTTACTATTTAGGTTTATCTTTTTTTTTCCCTAAATCAGTATTGAAAATCTGGCAATTTTGAGGCTTTATTTAAAATTAAGACTCAGACCCACAGCGGCAGCTCAAATGAAGTCTGAAATCAGAAGGAAACTAACCAATTTAATTTATCATCCTTCAAAATATCAGTAACAACTGAAAGCACAATACATACACAGATGGAACAATGATATATATTCTAATGGTTAAATATCGTAAGGGCGTAAATACATTTTCATGAAAGTCCCAACTAATATAATGAAGAAATGATGATGTCGGATAACTGCAGAAAGATGAAATCTGAATTGAGTTCCCCATGTCAAATTGCATTTTCCAAACAGATTCTCTTTTACCCGGAAATGTCCATATTATTGAAATAACTCGAAATTTCCACTTTTCAGTTGAGCTGTTGTAACTCTGTGCGAATTCGTCCGGTAATAATTTTTAGTCAAACTATCAGAATGCAATTCCGTTGCGAGAAATGTACAAGGATGATGCTGGACAGTGAAAAACGGAAAATAGCTGAAGAAATTCAATTACGCAACAATGAATTCATCAGGATATTGAACAAAAAATAAATGCACTTATCCAGAAATATTCAAAGCAAATTTGATTAAGCAGCATGGGATTAAAGAAAATATTGGAAAATGATATTCCAGGAACCCAAAGCAAGATTATGGAAATTATGCTGAACAACAAACAACTAATATATAAAATATAAAAATATAAATAATGGGAAAGTATCCATTGTAAAATATTCTCAAATATTTCGAGACTAAAGATTAAGTGAGAAATTCAAAAAGTGGAAATGAATGAATACGGATAAGGCTTGCATTACACTATATGTAAATGCAAAATAGTTAGAAAGGATTCATTGTATAGATTAGGCTAAAAATAAATGTGAAACATTCATGACAAATGTATGTATATTTTTCAACTTCAAAAAAAATCTGACCCAGTGTCACATCAAGGTAACTTAATGTGACACAGAGTCAGATTTTAGTGACAATTTACTTGTTTAAATAAAGATATTTTATTTGCATAGACCGCTTGATATACCCCGGTTAAAGACCACAATTTACCCACCTACTTATCTATACCAGGGAGGAGAATGCTTGGATGCATATCTTTCCTAAGGATACTAGCACTACGTGAAATGCAAACAGCTTCGTCCAGGAATTGGACTCTGGTCGCATGTACATTTCCTTTGCCCACAACCGTTTTTCCACTCGCATATCATAGTAGATTGTAAGAAAAGTTAATAATGATTGTAACAATTGGTGAAAAATAACAGGAAAATATTATACGAGTTGAAAGTCGGAATATGAATTATTCCAATTAATTGAAGCGAAAATGCATAATCAATGATGCGGAGAAGACAGCTGAAATTAGAAACTGGATACCTATTAGTAACAGCCCAGCTCGATCGTATAAGAAAGACATATTAATACTATGAAGGAGCTCGTGTCGTATCAATTATATTTGAAATAAGAGGACTCAGCAAAGTGTGTTCAAATCCTGAAAGAAGATCTTTTTTCTCGTATTGCGTTGACCCTTGTAAAATATATGTTTACAACTATTTGCCTTCCAAAGGGTTAATAATAAGACCGACGAGGCTTTTAAAACGTGGCCTCGTAGAAGAGATTTTATTTCAAACAATTTGTAGACCTACAGAAAGAGATTCCAACGGGCTATTCCCGCTCAAAACCGATTACATATGAGGTACTCACATATCAACATTTCTTTTAAGAATATGTGGGTGATGTGAAAAACATAAACGCTAAGAAAAACAATGCACCACCGAATATTAAAATCTATTAAGACAGGATTAAAAACTATTTATCATCAGGAATGACTGCAAGAAATTTGCTCTGTAGAAATACAAAAATAAACAAAAATGTTTTGGGATAAAAATATATTGGGAAGCGCACACACCACCGCAGTGTGAATAATGTCGATAAACGAAATAATGAAATTAAAAGAGGTACATGTAATGAATGAAACAATTATAAACCTGAAAATCAAAAGTCTGTTTGTTGTTTAATGACTTATCAATCTTCTTGGGTTATATAATGCCAAATCCATCTTTTGAGGACTGTTGTGGGACAATTTTACCCATAACTGGGAGGATAAGAGGGTTCATATTTTTCCCAAAAGTATTTGTCCGAAATTGAATATGATAACGCAGCTGGAGTTTGAACTCGTTTAATACGTTTCTGCAGTTAAGTGCTTTAACCATTACACCACAAGGACACCCCACCCGGTTTGAATTTCTCTGCCATCAAAAATGTGATGCTCAAAACTAATGAATTCTCTTTGGTTCATTGTGATTTGGAAATGCCTCCAACACATGTTTTTGTGTGATTAAATAATTTTACTATTATCCAATTCTATACAATGCAGCGTTTAAATGTAAAGAAAAAAGTTATTGTGTTTTTTAAGAAATACATCATCTTATTCTCCGAATGTCATATATATATATATATATATATATATATGAGAGAGAGAGAGAGAGAGAGAGACAGACAGACAGACAGACAGAAAGACGGTTTTGAGAATCAGCTTACCATGGTTCGGTAGTAGTATAGTCTGAAAATAATATATATGGATTCATTTACCAAAAAAAAGGAAAGGGTAAAACGTTTTTTTACTAAAACATTTTCTTTTTACACATCATATTTTTCTGTAAAATTCTCATTTTCTTACCAATGAGTCAGTGTGTTTCTACTCCGTGGACACAATTTTTATTTCAGTAAAAACATGCTTCTTCGTAAATATCTTACATTATATTGTAAATTTCATATTGCTGGCACTTCACAGCAGCCACCAACTTGACGACAGAAATCTGCTCAGTCTTGAGAACTAGTTTGACATGCCGATTTTGAATACTCTTATGATACATTTGTCGATGGGATTAAAATATTTTTCTATAAACCAATTCGAAAGTATTCGGTGATTATAATCATAAGAAAGAATTCCAAAAATGCAAAACAAGGATTCTTTGAAACTACCTCTTATTTATGAATTGGCTCTCATATATTATTGTAAACGTTACACCCTCTCGCCCCCACACACGTTAACTTTCTTCTAACCATGTCACTTCTTACGGCCGGTGATCAACTAGTGGCCCGAGGGGTGTAACGCACATTTCTTGCCACCACACAATAATATGATCGAGGGAACGGAGAAAATAGAAGGACAAACGAACAAACACGAACAAAGCTTGGGGTTAACCAAGAGCAGAGGAAGGTATGCAACACTATATGCATGTGCGGACTATCGCTAGCGTGGGTTACTAGCGACAATTCCACAAAGCTACTGGAATCAGACTCATCTTGACTCACTGTCGCTGGACCCTATCTTCTCTGCTACTGTCTCCCGAGTCCGGTGTTGACTGCCCCTGTCCGTGGTTCCACGCCAACTCTCTCTGCTGTCCAACGCCAACTGCTCTCTTCCGAGTCCCGTCGCCAACTCTCATTCGCGTCCCCTTCCCACTTCCGGATACGGCGAGATTTCATGTCCAAGAATCCTTTGTCTGGTTTCGCGCCAAAACAGACAAAGGAATCGTCTGCTTTGGCGGCCCACCCACATAGTGCTACATTATTTCCTTTTTTTGTACCTAAGTATCCAGTATATTTTGAGTATTTATCTTTGAAGACAGTGGGTATGTGGTAAAAACCCGGGTTCAGTATGCCACTGTAAGTTAAGGAATTTTTAGCACGTTTTCGTCTTGGTAAATTGTATAGTTTGTTTGTTTTTTTAATTTCAAAATTATTGTCAGTAATAATATAGCTGTATACGATACAATTTAGGGTGTTGCTTATTTTCAAACATTTCCGATTTCCTTTTTTTATATTTCAAGATGTTTTGCCGATTTTATTTTTTTCAGACTCTAGATAAAGAGATTTTTGTTTGTATATTGCTACTTTGCACGAGAAATTCGTTTGCTTTGTTTTGTTTTGTTTTTCTTATTTGTTTATTTCCTTTTGTTGATGCATTGGTCAAGGAGAAAGGGAAAGACAATGGAGAACCTTTCAGCACTTTAAGTAAACATTATAAATCAGCCTCCAACGCAGTTTCCACATCTTAGTAGAAGGAAATTAAGAAACAGTTCATAAATGACTCAACTTAATCCTTTTCAGTATCCTTGAATATGTTTATCTTCCTCCTTCATGTTCACAAGAAAAGAAAAAAAAGTTTGAATCAATTAGACTATAATCAACTGATCAAACCTTTTCCACTAAACCATTTCTTTTTTTTTTTTTATCACGAAGCTTGTGTTTTTATTTCCTGTCAATTACTGTCTTTTGCCTCAACTACGGAGCATTGAACTCACACACACAACTCTCGCACACACATGCAAACTAATTCACACACACACACACACACACACACACACACACACACACACACACACACACACATGCATATAATAATATAATATAATTTGATATAATATATATTGGTTTTATATATATGTTTCTTGACAGGCCTGCTTATCTGCAACCAATGTTTTCATGCATGTCAAAATACAGCAATTATCAAACAGACATTATAAATATTGAGCACACTTTAAATTATACTACATTTGGAGTACCATTAACCTACAAAGTGAGAGAGTGATAACTATAAACTATTGTTATATATATATATATATATAACGAAAAAATCAACAACTAATAAAGCATGAGCTTTTCTATATGTTTGTGAGGAGGCGTAATTCTGGTCATCACCAATATAAGGAAAAAGACAAGATCAAATTTTGGGAGTTAATACAATACATGTCCCTATCTCAAATCCACAGACGGGTAAAATTGCAAATCCATACCAAAATAATCCCCTTAAAAATGATGTGATGTGATATATCATCATCATCATCATGTCGCGCCGCCTGCGCGGATATCCCTGACCGTCTCTCGCCATTTCTCCCTATCATTCATCGCCTCCGGCAGGTCTTCAGGATTACAACCCGTGTCCTCACATAGCTGCTGTATGTAAGTTCGTGCTGGTCGTCCCACTCTTGCACATCCATGAGTGGGGGTCCACAGGAGTACATCGCTTATGAGCTCGTCCTTGCTTCTCCAGCAGTGTCCTGCGTGTCTGGTTCGTCGAACTTGTATAGTTTTTGTGATGGGGGGCAAGTGTCCGTATAGTTGGAGTCTCGTGGGGTGTTGTCGCCAGGACTTGTTTAATACTGCTCTCAACATTCTTGTGTAATTTCCGTCCAGCCTCCTCTCCAGCCGTTTTGTAAGCGTCCATGTGGTGCATCCATATAGCAGTATCGACACAACCGCTGCCTGGAAGAAACTGCGTTTCATTTTATCTGTTAGGTCCGACTTCCATATGATCGAGAGCCTATCGATAGCTGTCCATGCCTTCGTCAGTCGTGTGTCGATGTCCTTCTCGGTTGATGAGACGCTGCTTCCTAGGTAGGTGCACGGACGCCGACTACGCTGATGACTTGGCGTTACTAGCGAATACGCCTAATCAAGCAGAGACACTACTACACAGTCTGGAACGAGCTGCAGCTGGCATTGGCCTACATGTCAATGCAAACAAAACCGAATATATGTGATATATATATATATATATATATATATATATATATATATATATATATATATATATTCCAACCCACTCCGCACACTAGCTGGATGCGACGCAAACCATTTTTAGCGGGGTTTTTCAAATGTGAGTTTTCCTTCTCTTTGACCTAGGATTAGGTCTACTATCTTGATATGCCTTTCATACCTTTCCCAAATGGTATATGTACCATGTGAAATGTAAAGAGGAACGTTCAGGATTCGATCTTGTGTGGCCGTGTCCATTTTATATGCTAATCATTGGACGTATGCTAATAATTCATATAAACAATTCTCTCTCCCTCTCCTTCTCTCTCTCTCTCTCACTCTCTCTCTCTCTTCTTTCGCTCCTCTTTCACAATAAATTGATTAACCGATTTTAACGGCCTGGCAATCGGTCTTGGGTTATTTTATGCCTAGAAGTTAGGAAATCGCGTTCATTGTAAAATCATATTTACGTTTCTGTGTTTTTTTTTCTTTTTAGATATTTTTATTATCATTAAACTGTCCTATCGGATATGAATAATTTCCAAACAGAACCATGTAACCCATAGATAGGACCTTAGAAGGTACTATAGCTCCGGGTCAAAGCGAACCTGTAAATAATGACATAGAAGTTATCCGTTATATTCCCCAGAGCTCAAAAAAAAAGAGCCTCTCCACTGGTGACAGTTATGTGTCATAATCAAAACATTCTCAGTATGTATGCCTATACTTCAGTCTTCTTTTCTAGCAGCATATTTTGTTCTTTAGTTTCAATTTAACTTTCATTGCAAATAATTATCTCACTACTTACATTGCTTCCTGCTTTCTTTTTTTCTATTCATCTATGTGATTAGAAAAAAATTTCAGACAATCAAAGGTCCTATATTTTCAACTTACCAAATGTTATTCCCCAAGCGCCAATGCGTATATGAACTGCTGTTATAAATCAAAAACGTCAAAGATTTTATTATAAAACCTTTCAGGTGTCAATCCGGAATTAATAGATTTATAAAGGTTCTCTAAAGACATCTGTTCAAATTTCATTTAGTTTTTCAGAGACAATAATTTTAAAAAGTATCTAACCATTTGGAAGAAGTAGTGAGACGATTGGCGAATAAGTTGCCAGAGTGTTAATAGCTATTTTTTCAATTTTACTTATCACATGTTTACATTTTCATCTCTATTTACTAACATCTGCTGCCTTCTGCAACACCTTGTAGTTACTGACGGCATTAAAAAGAAAGTTCTGTGACGTAAATATTGATAATACCCAAAGAAAAGACACGAGCAGCCTGTTTGTGAGCGAGAGACACCATGGCTTAGTGGTCAACGTGTTTAACAACATCTTTGCAAGCGAGTTCAAATTCCAGTCGTGATATTAAATTCACTTTCGTTTTTTATATCCTAGGGAAATTTACGAACCCTCTTATCCCACCAATAGGTATGGATTAAATACCATAACTACTGTTTTTTGAATAACGCACACAGGTTGATATAACATTATACCATGGAACCAAACCAATGTATATGTTTCCGTGAGTGTTGTAATCTTACAGATCGAAAATATAAGGGACAAGCCGCGATCAAATTTAAACTGGGACTCTTTGCGTTTGCTTGGCACCAATTCCAGTGAAAAACAAGAAAGGAGTATTTACAGTGTTACTAATGTGAAAGAATGCCACCTCCAAACTGAAATTTCTGTTAAAAAGTTATTCGTAAGCGTAGCGGGGTAAGAGAGACAATAACTATTCATGTCTTCCACTCAAACACACATGCACCCACGTGTGCGCGCACACGTGGGTGTTGATGGTGTAGCGGTTATTTTCGTAATGAAATTGACTCTGCAATTAGAGTTGAAATCCAGAACGCTGTTGTTTGCGTTTTACCTCGCTGTAATTTGGATGAAAAAAAATCATGAATATAACTGCACTTTCCTCATCTATTGGTTAAATAGTAGGTCTCTTTTAAGAAAAGACTTCAAGAATAGAATAAAAACTAAATTCAAATTCTATGGAGAATTATATCGTAGAGTCAGTGGCAAGAAAAAACACAATCTTTCAATGATCAGCTCAACCAAAGGGTAATATTGGTTCTATACAAGCCCTCCTGACTATAAACAAAACACATCTGGAAGCTGACATGTAATTCACATTTCGCCTAAACTGCTGAGAAATCATAAGCAATATATATATACACTTATACCAACGGAGTCAGAAGTAATCTATCTAGGTTTCATCTAACCAGATTATCCGGTTAATTATGACTCATCAAGGGTTTGGGAAAACTACATATTATTGATAAAATGGCCCCCAGAAAGAATTACACATTAGCATAGAAAAGATATGATATTTTACCTACCACGAAAACGAGCTTTTTTATGCCTAAAAATATCTCCAACCATTGGTAAAGTAATTCATTACAATTCTTGCCAGAAGCTATGGCTAGTTTTTCCTCCTTGCATAATTGTCAATATTTATCACTTGCCTTATATTTACGACTTCTTTTCCTCTCTCCCATTTTTTGTAGAGGATCTGCGCCAAGTTTCTATTTCTCTCGATAAGATTTCTATTTCCATGTAATAAAGTGTTGAAGTTGACGTTACATTAAATAAAGAACTTTGCATATTTTTTGAAATTTTGTAAAAAAAGAAAATGACGAATGTTGCTGAAGCTTTAAATTATCTGTGATATATTTGATCAAAAATACGTAAGTTAACCCCCCCCATAATGTGGCAGTAGTAAGGAGAAAAAATAAAGGAAATGAACCATTCAATGTGAATGAAAATACAACAGATAGTGATACAAAACGTTATTTATTAAAACAATCATTCAACAAGTTTTAAGAATCTCGAATAAATTCAGACAGGGAAATGAAGGTAAAAAATATTTGCGGTTTTGGAAATTAAAAAAAAGTATTCTAAGAGGTAAAAGAATTCAAGGCAGAAGAGGGGAAACATTTTTATTTTTCTTCTGAGAAAAAAAACTCATGTTACCAGAATCATACACGAATAAAATTGGATATGCATAAATCTACAATAAAACCGGATAGTTTAAACAACACCATATAAATTATATACCATCTTATGATTGGTTGAGAATCTGCGAAAGAGAGGAATATAATGCATAGCATACCCAAATATGTCTACATATTCTTATATATATATATATATATATATATATATATATATATATATATATATATATATATATAGTGCTTTGTCGGAAAACACACACACACACACACACACATATATATATACATATACATATATATATAGAGAGAGAGAGAGAAAGAGAGAGAGAGAGTGTGAGAGATGTATTTGGGTATACACATTTCTATATATAGTAAGTAAAGTTAGCGACCATAGTCGAGGGTGACCCGAAGGCTCCCTTTTCGATAGCTACTACACCAAGGTGTAGGGGAGGGCGCTACTCCATTCCCAGGATTGCTCCACTTTACCCTTGAACCGTACCTTATAATGCTGAGTGTTAAGCAAGGTGGTATCAAGTACCATTTTTAAAGTCTTTGGTATGACTCGACCTGGGATTGAACCCAGGTCTCCCGGGCCATTGGCGAACACTCTAACCGCTGGGCCAATGTCCCACTGCGTCGTCTTGTCAAACACGGGGATACTCCACTGACAGTCCGCTGAAAGTGTCTCGATGAAAATATTTCACAATCACAGAATAATTCACAATCCATCCACGTTGTGATTTTAAGATCCGGACAACGAATCATCCGCTAATAAGAGCAATAATAATAATGTTCTAGCTAATAATAATAATGTTCTAGCAAAAAAAAGAATCCGCTCTACAATTAAGTAGGGAAAATAAATTTTGACCCAGACATAAAACAACACACCTTTGTAACGCTAATAGTATTTTAGTATATCAAAGAAAACGTCATTCAAAAGTTTTTCAATAATAAAGTTTTTTTTTAGGAGAGCGCCAGGTATTAACTTTTCTTTTTCTTCCACCCAGGCACTTTGGTACAAGGATAATAACATGTAGAATTTGATTAGCTGTTATCACCTGCTTTCGATCTAGTCTCCTATAAAATCTCAATTCTAGTCTCTTTTTCCTGGTCTCGCTAACCCTGTTCTGACTACATCTCGCCTAGTCATATCTCAACCCGATTGCCAACCAATCTAATTTCGTTTCACTTTCAATTTAATTTATGTATATTCCTTGCTAGGTCAACGACGTATAGGAGTTACTTCAAAAGGTTCTCAGCTTACAATAAATTTCACACCGAATTCCGTTGTTAAATTAAGCTCTAAAAGTCGTTTTTTATCGGCCGGTTAAATTCAAAATGTCAACACATTATTTGAAAATGTCCCTTTTTCATCAAAAAATCGTGAATTATTTTTCATAACTATGATCTTGTCAACATTTTGTTTTCGTTATTCTCTCTCGTCCGAATAATTCCGATGTTGACAAGTTCTTTTGATCAAGACACATTGTAATTTCTTTTTCCTTTGATCGAAATTTCATAATACCGGTTTCGTTAGAGAACATTTGTGAGAAAATAAACAACGCGATTCTTTCTACACGGCTGGTTCAAAAGCGATTATATATTCGCAGTGTATTTTCTTATATCTTAATAAATTCACCTTCAGATAATTTCTGAAAACCTCCGTAATATATATATATACATATATATATATATATATATATATATATAGTGATGTATTTGGCAATACACACTTGTATATATACAGGTATATAATCTGTATATAGACGCATGTTTGTGCATATGTACGTATATGTATATATTTATATATCTCTCTCTTTCTCTCTCTCTCTCTTATTCTCTCATTCTCTCTCTCTCTATATATATATATATATATACAACCATACATCGTTATATTTATATATGTATATATATATATATATATATATATATATTCATGCACAAAAACACAGTTACACACACACACACACACACACATTGGCTGGACGTGTAAAGTGTTCACCACTGACCTGCGTGGCCGGGGTTCAATCCCAAGTTGAGTCATATCAAAGATTCAAAAATGACACTTGGTTCCTCCTTGCTTAACTCTCAGTATTATGAAATGTTTTAATGTTAAAGTGGATCAATTTCGGGAAAGAAGTAGCGCCCTCTTCTACACCACAGTATAGTGGTTATTTGAAAGGATGCCTTCGAGTCGCCTTCGACAACGGTAAATAATTTTATTCACTATATACATATATATATATATATATATATATATATATATATATATATATATTTCTTGAAGAAAAAACAAAACCCGGTCACATTATGATTATAGATTTATTTCCATCCTGTTATGGGGTTTTATATAAATCAAAAACACCAAAAATAACATGACTTCTTCAGATCTAATGGATAAAATAATTCAAAATAGACATCGGAAAGAATGGTGGGAGGGAGTAAAAGATGAGTAGAGAGTTTTCTCCTCATGTAGCCCACTTCCGGTTTTTTTTTTATTGCCAGTGGGAATTTTAGTAAGTTACATTTTTAATTTTTTTTTATTTTTAAAAATCTAAATACATTTCAACTTAAAACTCCAAATTTAATACTAATTTAGCAAAGACAACTTTCTTTAATAACCTTACGTAAGGATACAGTAATACTTATATTAAATTAAATTCAAAATTTAAAAATAACATTTTTTACTTCAAATTTTATTGTCGAGCCTATTAACTCAGTTACCTTTCCATTGAAGGGTACGTACACATCACATGGTTTCTTCTCATTTTTATTTTATTTTATTTTATTTTTATTGATTTACCTTAAATCTTTTTTATTTAAGCATTATATATGAAAATTTGTCTATAGTTTAAATTTATTCCTATGTCTACATCTAGCTATTCATTCACATCGCAGATTTAATAATTTTTCAAGGTCTGGGTATAACATTATTTGTATTTTTTTTATATTTGTAGTTTTTCATATGTATTTTTTATTTTAATTTATATTTGTATCTCTTTTGTATTTTAATATTTCGATTATACATATATATATATATATATATATATATATATATATATATATATATATATATATATTGCATTTATATATATTTTTTTTAGAATATGTTTTATATTTTCTATATTTTAATTATTATCCTATGATATATCCAGACCCTGAAAAATTATTAAATCAGCTATGTGAATTAATAGCTAGATGTAGACATAGGAATAAATTTAAACTATAGACAAATTATCATAGATTGTACTTGAATAAAAAAAACTTGTGATTGAATTGGCACTTAAGGGGAAATGAATAAAGATAAAATAAAATTAAAAAAAAACCATAAGTAGAAACCATGTGATGATGAGTAGAAACCATGTGATGTGTACGTACTCTTCAATGGAAGAGTAACTGAATTAATGGGCTCGAAAATAAAATTTTAAATTGAAAATTCTAATTTAAAATTTTGAATTTAAGTTCATATAAGTATTCCTGAATCCTTACGAAAGGTTATTAAAGCAAGGTGTACTTTCCTAAATTAGTAATAAATCTGGAGTTTTAAGTTGAAATGTATTTAGTCTTTAAAAAATAAAAAAGATAAAAAAATGAATGTACTATATTTCCAACCGGCAATAAAAAAAACCCGGAAGTGGGCTAAATGAGGAGAAAACTCTTCACCCCTCCTCTACCCCTCCCACCCTTCTTTCCTGTGTATTTGCTGAATTATTTCATCCATTAGATCTGAAGAAGTCCTGTTATTTTTGGTGTTTTTGATTTATATCAAAACCCATAACAGTTTGGAAATATATCTATAATCCTAATGTGATCGTTATTATTTCTTAAAGAAATTATTGCTCTGTAATGTCAGTTACATTGAGCTCTTTACCAGGAAAATTTAAATGTTCACTGATGAATTTTTTTTTTGTCCTGCTGGAATTATTTCCAACTGTGGTTTAACTAAACCGAATAATACAATATATATATATATATATATATATATATATATATATATATATATATATATATATATATATATATATATATATATGAGGGATGTACATAGGTGTATATCTATGAATATATTTATATTTTAAATACGCATATATATAATGTACATTTACATTTATATTCATATTCATATATGTATCATGCTTATAGGTGTGCACGTGTGTGTATTTCTGCATTCATGTATGTGTATAACCTTACATTGATAATCTTTGTATGTATATACATATAGTTGTGGTTGTGCACGTTTACATATACGTTACGTATGCATATAATAACTGTCTTTATATATATATATATATATATATATATATATATATATATATATATATATGTGTGTGTGCGTGTGTGCGTGTGTGTGTGTGTGTGTGTGTGTGTGTGTTCAAATAATGGAGTAAAATCTGACAACTAACAGAAAAAAATGACAGCTAAGTTATCGAAGCAGAGATTTATTGAGAAACAAAATCGACTCTATAGCATTCTGGTTCTCGTGAACCATCATTAGGACTGCGAGGAAAGATATCAGTGATGTTAAATCAACGATGGATGTTTAAAAATTGAAAAACCTTGGGAAAATCAATATATCGGGAAAGAGTTGGCCGTTTAATCAGTAAATCAGCATTTGTTATTAAAATTACGTAAAGTGACTTATTGCGAATATTATAGAGAATTTTATGTGACATTTGGTCTTGGAGAAAGATTTTTAATCCAAAGGAAAAAGAAAAATGGACAGAAAAGAAAAAGAAAAATTAAGATGAAAGGGAGAAGACAATAGAAGAAATAAGAGATGAAAGGATAGAAGAAAGTTGCGGTGAAGAAGAAAGTAGAAGAGAAGATAAAACAAAAAAAACATTTTATTGCATTTTATTCATATCATTTATATTATTTAGTTACTCCGCTATTCATGTTTGATTGACTTGTTTTATCCTTTCTCTTCCTTTCGATTTTAGCGCGCCTTTCTTCTATCCACTGACCATCTATTTCTTCCGTTTTCTTCTTCTCTCTTTCTTTTTCATATGAGAGTATTCTACCATTTCAGAAGGTTGGTCTATATATATATATATATATATATATATATATATATATATATATATTCAAAGAGAGAGAGAGAGAGAGAGAGAGAGAGAGAGAGAGAGAAATTTTCTAATGCGATGTTTTTGTGTACATGAATAAATGAGCGTTTTATGAAATAAATCTAACTTTCTAACTTTATATATAAAATCACGTTATCAAGCAAACATTTTTGAAATAATTGTATTTATTTATTTTCACATCTGAAAAATAAAACATGAGACCTCATTTATCAACTTAGCTCAGCTCAGATGTAAAAAAAAAAAAAAAAAAAAGCACAAGCCTGTATAAAATGCAGACAGATGTTTGCGAGATCGTAATATATTAATACATTAAAAAGGGAACAAATACAACCATTCATATTATTTAATAGAAAATATCAAAATCCAAAACATGTTTACAATTTCTTGAAATAAATCTAATTTCTTGAAATAAATCTAAATATCTTTAGACTATTAATTCTGAGGAATAAAAAAATGGCATCCAACTTAACATTGACTTTTCTGACGCAAGTTAAATCTAAAAATTAATTTCTTGAGAATTTTACTGACTCTGTGTGTGTGTGTGTGTGTGTGTGTGTGTGTGTGTGTGTGTGTATTCTTGCCTGTGTGATAATGTCTCTGCTTCTAAATATTCATGGTTAGATATGTAAACATTTTAGAATATTAGCAAATGATTTTACGTTTGTTTGTTTTTTTTTTTGTTTTTTGGGGTTTTTTTTGTATTTTTTTTGTTTTTACTTAAAAGACTTCAATACAATTAAAGATTCTTTTAATTCTTAAAGAATATCATTGCATATTTCACCTTATTAAAAAGTTGATTAATAATCTGAAGTCGATTTTGAGTGGTTTACGTAAATTTTACATCACTGATTTTTTTTTCCAAAAAAATAAATGTGCGCATTTCATTTTAACATTCAGCAACATTCAACCACCTGTCATTAGTAAGTTGCATTTGTTGCTTTCTATTTCATATTAGCTGGGTTCTAAGAAAGCAATGTTTTTTTTCTTATTTTGTACCCGGTCAGATCTGTGACAGTGCTACAGATAGTTATCAACTCCTGCCTCTAGTATAGCAACAGTATACTACCCATGAAAAATGATACATCCAAATCTAAATTGCTGTGGGTCTTAGATGAAAAAAAAGTCTGAGTACCATGATCGACAGTTGCTCCTCTTGTTATATACTCATATGCAGATTCATGCAGAAAGAATCACAACGACACAATGATAAAGGACGAGCAAAGACTTCTTCAGAAAAATATGTACCTCTCATTTCATTGTAAGTTTTGGGTGAGAGAGGGAGTTGAAGACCGAACAAAGACTGAAATATATTGACTTCCACCTTTATGGTCGTCAGCGTTGTGTCTTTCTCGTTCTCCAGGACTGCTCAATCAGAGGCCGGGGGGCTCAGCTTTCTGCTGAGTGCTGGCTTTCTCTACCACATTTTGTCAACAACTTCTTTGGACCCCAACTCAATCAGGGGCCCCGAGCCCCTTCGGCCTGGTGTTGCTTTCCCTACCACATCTCGTCTCTAACTTCTCCAACTCTAACTCTCTGACTCCTTGTCTTTACGAGTTATATATTAGTTCAACGCCCACTCAATCGCCCACTCAATCTTTGGAATGGAATGTTTGAGTGTCATCAAGCGTAAATAACTGTCTTGCAGTTCAGAGGTCACTCTCTTCCGGTGCGTCAGTCTATGAGTGTATCATGGCTTTTACCTTGTCCCATTTCATCAGCCAAATCCGCCCAAGCGATCTCTTTCGATTACTGGCCATTGGAATGTGTCACTTCCTTCCGGTGTATCACCTTGGAATGACATTTTTGTCCGGGCCGAAGTTCCAAATACAACACTGATATCCAACAACAAAGAGGGTCTGCGGCATCCTACGAATGATCGTTGTTCTAATTTTAGGTACACATACCATGACCAAAGGAACTCTTCAACTTAGACATACCGACGAAAACAAGTTGACAAGAGAAGACAATGATCCCTTATATCAGGGTTATTTAAAGAACAATCTCACGCAAAGAGTCTATATAAAATGAATGATAGATCTTTGGGCAGAATCCGCTAAATTTAATACAAAAACATTTATGCTCATGTCATTTTGTGGGATTTTACAATTCCGAACTTTGCAAAACGACTTGCTAACAAAGCGATAATCATAGCAAAAAGGATGCATTAATTCTGACCTTCATGTACTGGAAATATGTGGACAAGTAAATCGAGAAAATATGAATAAGATCCCTTAAACCGAATTGAAACACTAAACAGTGAAAACGTAAACACAATAGTAAAGCACAGTAAAACAAAGGTTAGTACAAAAAGACAAAATAAGTCTATAGTTTATAAAGAAAATCGTGACTGAAAAGAAGGCTACATTACCATCTTTCAGGAACTACTATATGTAAAAATTCAAAATAAAAACCGAAAAGGTAAACAATCATTACCAAATATTACAACATGCAACATCACTGAATTAAACGGGATAATTCAAGAAGGAGTGCAACGAGTCAGAAAAAAATCGGGGTTCCCCGAAAGATATCCGACCAGAAACCCAAAATCTGGATGGAAAATTAGGCTAAGAGGACAGGTAAAAAAAACAGAGTCAAGCAAAAATGCTAAGGAAGGAAAAACACACGAGTATAATTTGGAATGGAAACACCAAATCAAAACAGTAAGCGCGTCTAACATTACAACGTGAAGCGATTGATCAAATACATATTTGTAAAAGGATGGAGACTTACAGGATAGCGAGAAAGGGTTAAGCAATACAAACATAAGAAGATATTCCAAAATGAAAGAAAAAAATCAATTAAGAAGTAGGGGGAGATTGCTCGAGGACAAGCAAACAAATGGATGCAATGAAAGCAAAACAATATTAGCGTAGAACATGAGAACAGAAAGAATATAACAGAAAGAATATAACAAAAATATTCAATAGATAGATAACTATAACAAGAATTTCAAGGACCCGAGAAAGGCCCTGAGGTGACAGACACATGGAATTATGCCGAGAAACATGAAAAAAAGTACCAAATTGGAAAATGATTGGCTAAGATGGCATACATGGATTCTAGTTTAACAAACTCACGTCTATCCATGGTAGAATGTCTCTTCAACAGAGCATATGTCTAGAAGAAGTAAAAATACCCAAATGGATGATTAAGGGGAACATCTATCCTGATCCAGAAATACTTGCCAACACCAACACTATAAGAACCAACACTAGCAACTATAGCCCAAGAACATATTTATTTATGTTGAGTTCTCAAACTGTTGTGTTCTGGTTTGTGAACACAAGTAGTAGTAATAATAAGACAAACCACGATATGTGAGGCAAATAGTTATATTTACAGGAAAGAGTATTTACAAGAGAGAGACTGTTAGTAATAAGAACATAGGATTAGTGATTGAGTAATAATATACTTCAACAATAGGAACGGCTCTTCTGGTCTGACTCGTAGGCTTATTCCAAGACTGATCTCCGCTACTGCCATATATGGCAGATGGAACAGCTCATTATGCTGAAAAGGTGGGTGATACCCAACAATTTATGATGTGGAAATGCTTGGAAGAATGATAACTCGCTCATATACTGCAGACTATTTCCCAAAGTAGAGAGAAGATGGCACAAGAAGAACTTGTGATTTGCGGATCATGGATCAGAAGATCCCCAAGAACCCTAAAGCCAGGCAGGAAAATGAATCCAAGGCGCTCATGTACTTCAAAAAGACCTATGATATAGTCCCGAAAATTTGGATTATAAATGTTCTGAAAATGTACAAGATATCTGACAAAGTTATTATGTTCATCATTGAAGTCGAGCAAATTTGTAGAGTGAAATTAACTATAGGATAAACATTCAGCGGATGTAAAAATTCATGTAGGCATCTTTCATGGGGGGATGCGCTTTCGCCATTATTATTTGATAACAATGATGCCATTTACTTATATACTTAGGAAGTACAATGGAAGCTACAAATTTAGTAAACATTTGAACTAAGAAATAGACATTCTGATACAAACAATAAACAAATAGGGTTAGGATACAGAAATGGAAATCGACATAAAAAACTGTGTCATGCTAATAATGAAAAGCGGAAAAATACAAATAAAGGAAGGAATGGAACTGACAAATAAAGAAAGAATCAGACCGATTGGAGAAAAGGAAAATTACAAATTCTTAGAATGTTGGAAGCATAAACGATTAAATAAGAGAAAATGAAAAATGAATAAAAAAAGGTTACCTCAAACAAATTTCTTGAACCTAAACTCTGCAGCAGAAATCTCATTTAATGAATGAAAAAAAAAGAGCAGTCTCCCCTTCTAAAATAAATGGAACTATTCTTAAAATGGACAAGGGAAGTACTCAGATATATGGAACAAAGGACAAGAAAGTTAGTGACGATGCACTAAGCCTTATACAAAGAGATGGTATAGAAAGACTATATGTGACAAAAAAAGAAGGAGGAACAAGATTCGGTAGTATTGAATATAGCGTGGATGCATCAATAGAATGACTCGAGGACTATATTAGAAAAGAAAAGAAATACTTATTACAGAATCCAGTAATACCACTGATACCAAAAGCACAAACACAACTACAACAGCAACTAGGAAGCAGAAAAAGGTAGAGATAAATCGGTATAGATGTTTCAAGCCACAAACTGATGAAATCTCATATAAAATCTGGACGGCTAAAAAAGTGAAATCTTAAGAGAGAAACAATCTCTTCTAAATGCAGAGTAAACAAAGGCATTAATCCAATTATATCGACGCAAAAAATGCTAAGACACAGCAAGATATTTGTAAGTAAGTATGTAAGTAAGTAATGTTGACGATCTTAATCGAGGGTAACCCGAAAGCTCCCCTTTCAATAGCTAAAACACCGAGGTGCAGGGTAGAGCGCTACTCCTTTCTCTGGATTGTTCCACTTTACCCGAGATCCTTACCTTATAAGGCTGAGTGTTAAGTAAGGTGGCATCAAGTACCATTTTACGATTCTTTGGTATTGAACCCCGGTCTCCCGGACCATTGCCGAACACTCTACTCATTAAATGTAACATAATTTTAGGTCAAAGACGAAATGATTAATCTCAAAAGTATATGTAGCTAACGCGTGACTGGGGAAAAAAAATATAGATCCACTGCGATTGTGCAAGAAATTGAAATTCGAACTAACAAATGGCATATGTACAAACCAGAATCTGTCATAGAGAATATTGGAATTTGCCTTCCTAAAAAGAGTGAAAATCAAAGAAAGTAAAAAGAGAAATACGTTTGAGGGCCTTCCTAGAAAACTAAGAAGACAGCTGTGGATCATTTGGATGACGGTGAAACAAATTGTAATAAGTGTGCCAGGAACGGCCCTTAAAGATTGGCAAATGGTCTGGAAGCGTTGGAAATGAGACGATAGATCGAGACAATCTAACCTCCAGCATTGTTGAGATTGGGCAGAATAGTAAGAAGAGTTCTGCGGATCGGAGGAGTCTTGCTGTCACTCAGACTCCAGTGAAAAACCTTCAGCTAACTTGCAAGGAATGTAATAATAATAATAATAATAATAATAAAAGGAATAAATACTTGGGCTGTGCCACTAGTCAGATATTCGGGACCCTTTCTCAAGTGGATCCGAGAGGAACTTAAACAAATGGACCAAAGGACAAGAAAACTAACGACCATGCATAAGGCATTGCATCCCAGAGACGACGTTGACAGGCTATATGTATCAAGAAAAGAGGGAGGAAGAGGACTTGCCAACATTGAAGACAGTGTTGACACATCCATACATCGACTCAAAAACTATATAGAAAAACACGAAGGAGGACTCATTACAGCCACCACACGATGAACAACAGAATGACACTAACTAGGAAACAAAAATGGGAAGGAAAACAACTTTATGGGGGCTTTAAACGACTAATAAACAATATCTCACACGACAAAACTTGGACATGGCTAAAAAAAGGAAACATTAAGAGAGAAACAGAATCTCTCCTAATAGCAGCACAAAACAACGCCATAAGAACCAATCATATCAAAGCGTGAATAGATAAGACGCAACAAAATAGCAAATGCAGACTATGTGGCGACAGAGATGAAACCATCAATCATATAATAAGCGAATGCAGCAAATTAGCACAGCCGGAATATCAGGCGAGACACGACTGGGTGGGAAAGGTGATCCACTGGGAAATGTGCATGAAATTTCAATTCGACCATACAAACAAATGGTATATGCAAAACCCAGCATCTGTCCTAGAAAATGACTCGCATAAACTCCTATGGGACTTTGATATACAAACGGATCACCTAATCCCGGCCAGGAGACCAGGCTTAATAATAATCAACAAAAAAAGAGAACTTGCAAAATAGTCGACTTTGCAGTCATGGCAGACCACAGGATAAAACAGAAAGAAAGTGAAAAGAAGGATAAATACCTCGACCTTGCTAGGGAACAGAAAAAAACTGTGGAACATGCAGGTGAAAATTATACCAATTGTAATAGTTGCGTTTGGAACAGTAACTAAGGGATTACTAAAGGGACTAGAAGATTGGAGGTTGGCAGACGAGTGGAGACCATCCAAAAGACAGCATTGTTACGAACTGCCAGAATACTAAGAAGAGTCCTGGAGACTTGAGGAGACTTGCTGTCACCCAGACTTCGCTGATGTGAAAAGCTCTAATGAGTGAATAATAATAATAATAATAATAAGAAGAAGAAGAAGAAGAAGAAGAAGAAGAAGAAGAAGTCGGAGTGTTTTCTAAAACGTCTTTGCCATTCTATTGAAGTAAATTTTAGTGTTTTTAAAAGCCTGACAAATTTGACAGTTTGTTAAAAGAACAAAAGAAACTGACAAAGGAATTTCGGTATTAGTAGCATTCCTCCCTAGTCATGTGAAGTTACTTTTTCTTGATGAATGCCGTTAAGAAATAAGATAAATAAATAAATTCTCTTTTAAGAAATTAAATAGTTGTGGTTAGTCATTCGGTCGTTTAACAAATATCAGGCTTCGTGAAATTCCACGAAATGGCTGGTACGTAAAAGGATAAACAGTATTATCAGTCATGAGCCAATTCACGCAAGCGTAGCAGTTCAAATAAGGAGTTAAAATTTAAAATCTAACCAGTAGTAAATTATCCAACAGTTTCTTTTTAAAACTACGTTGAAGTCTCAATAGTTTTAAAGCTGTAAGTGTTTTTATGTATTTATTTATTGTAGTCGACTGAAGTGTTCCCTTTCTTGGAAAATTACTTAGTCAAAGCTATTTCGAGAATAAAAATATAAATCCAGATTTGGATCTTGCGTAGTTACAATATAATACTAATAAAAAGATGAGAAATATAAATCCAAATAAACGCTGGCCACAGGTGGTAAGTCTGAGTGTCATATTCGGCAGGTGTTCCCTCGATAGGTAAATTTAAGGACCCGATCGGCCTCATATGAATGTTAACCGTTGTTATTTCAAATACAGAAACACCAATGCAACGATGCACTTGAAAAACACCAATGTTTAAAAGGGGCTATAGGAGACCATATAAATTCAAGCCACTGCTAAAGTGAAGTTGATTTTAAAGAATAGTTAGTTTTCTGGTTTTTAGTATTTCATAAGACTAAAAATATGCAAACAGGCAAACCGTGAAGTTTATACTAAAAGAGAGCGTTCAAACGGATTTAAACACAAAATATTGAAAATCAAACCATCACAGAACCCAGCACCACAACATAAATTTTAACACGAGGGAACATGAAAAATGTTTCATTGATATTTTTTTTAAAATCATGAACAGATGACTCTATTGCAATGCCTAATGAACCGAGCTGAAAAGTCATAGTTGTAACCTAAAAAAGTAAAATTTTGAATGGCAACAGATCACGACGGTCAAAATAATCGAACTGAACACGTTAATCTATGCAATAGTTAAATTAATCAATGATAAAACTGGATTTCTACAAGGATATCCTAAGAAAAAGGCAAAACTTTGTTAGGACAGAACGTCAGATAAAAAATCTGCAATGACAAGTGAAACTGCTATTAAAAGGTAAACGCACGAGAACTCAAGGGATGAAAATACTCCAAAAATATAAGCGCATAAAAGTCTGGTAACAACGGGAAGAAATAAATCAACAGATAGAGGTGAACTAGAGAAAGTTCAAAATATACGTGGAAAGGGAGAAGTATTACAAACAAAAGACGACATTCCAAAATAATAAAAGAACAATTTACTAACAGATTAGTGTAGTTGGCTCAATGGCAAATAGAAAAAAACGAGACAATTTTGGAGTAATATATGGAACCGTAGAGAACATACTAGAAATCCTAAATGGTTAAATGATATGAAAAAAAAGAATTGGAAGTAATCAAAGAAGGCCCTGGGGCAAATACATACATGTACATGCTATGAGCAACATTCAAGAAAATACCACATAGGCACAAGCAAGTTTATGATAACATACATTGATTCTGGTTTTCAAAATCAAAGTCAGACAACCACAGATTAGCCAGGGTACAGGTTAAATGTTTACAAGTGTCACAAGGTATCCCACGGAGACGATAGAAATAAGATTAATACTATTCCCCGTGTTCGAATTAACAGTAGCAAGCCGCCAAAAAATGACCGTTAAGGAAGAATGTAGGTCACAGAGGGGATACCAACAGATGTTGGTACTTGGTAACCTCACTCAGGTCGCCGGACACCAGGGGGAAGGAGAGAGAAGCCAAATAATTAGCTTTGACCCTAAAACGGAAGTGGGGACTCCTTCCCGTCAACGGAAATAGATAGTAAGAAAGTCAGTTTTTGGACATGGTTCGGAGGAGACAGAACCAAAAGCCAAGTACTCCGGGTGAAAAAGACGAAAAAATATCTGCGAGACACGAAGAAGCCATTTTCTTCAAGCCAGTGTTAAAAATAGCCTAAAGTCTATTAGCCCGTAAAAGAAGAAAGATTCTCCAGTGGAACCCCGTCGAAAAATAAGATAAGTAACTTTGGGACCATTTCTCCTTATACCCGAATTTTATATACCACTCAATTTCTCTCTCTCTCTCTCTCTCTCTCTCTCTCTCTCTCTCTCTCTCTCTCTCTCTCAATTTGAAGAAAAACGAAAGAACAGAAAAGAATGAAGACATTTATGTTCATGGACTGTTCAATTATAATATATTTGACACTTTGAAGGTGTATATAATTGGAGTAAAAGATTCATGTATTTTAATGTTACCACGTGGTCTAAGTTGTTATTTGCAGTGTCTTTTACGAGTTTTTTACTTCATGCTTCCTTTTCAGCTTCTGTTCGCTTTATGTTATCTTGCTTAGTATTGTCCTATAAATTCCTTTAAAATATCACACGGGAAACTGGAGTTGCCGACTACTACAATATAATAATATTACGACTAAACCTATAGGTCCATTGTCTAGGGGAGGAAGTCTAGTGGCCTTGGTGTGTGTGTGTATAGTGTGAAATTTGGAACCCCTTGCAAGCCCCGGTCAGTCTAGCCCTAAATTATTCCGTCACATAATATGCCAGTTCTTATATGCCCGAGAGAAAAACTCTGAACGAGGACTTATTCTACAAGGGATCAAGTGCCAACCTGCCCCGTCTTCACACGTGCAAAAATAAAGTCCCGTTTTGGGATTTTAAAGAATTTGCCGTCACAGACTTAAAATGGGGGCTCACGTCCGGGAATAGATATTATTATAAATATTAATAATATTTATTTCTTGTAGTCGTATGACAATTCCTGCCGTCTAAATCTACCCTGGGAGACCGTGAAAGAAAAAAGGAATATCGTCGAAACAGTCAAAATTATCCGTTGAGATAACTGTTTGGGAAAATTAAAGAAAAATGGACAAAATAGGAAACTTCTAAAAAGAACCCTCCATGGAAAAGTTGGAGAGGCTGAGAAAAAGCGAGATAATGAAAATTGGCGAGAAGCTTGAGTTAAATGTTCAGAAATTTATTAGGATGCATGAACTCGTTAGAAAAATAGCCGAGCACATGGCGAACGAAAATATGTTCGAGGAAGCAGTATTAGAAGAGCTACCGACAGAAATATTAAGAATGACTCCAGAACAAATTGAACTGGAGAAAATTAAAATACAAGCCCAAATGGAACTTCAGAGAAATAAGATGGAACTGGAGAAAGCAAAAATTCAGCAAGAAATGAGGTTGCGAGAAGTCGACTTGGCGATAAGCAGACGCGAAGGAAGCCATAACAGTTTCGAAGTAACGAAGCAAGCGAGGCTAGTCTCAAAATTTGAAGAAGCCAACGTGGACGGATACTTCGCACATTTTGAGCGAACTGCACTAAATCTCGGATGGCCGAAAGACTGTTGGTCAATGCTACTCCAGACTGTACTGACAGGAAAAGCACAGAGAGCATACGCAACTCTGCCGACAGAAAATTGTGCCGACTATAATTTGGTGAAAGCAGCGGTTCTTAAAAGCTTAGAGTTGGTTCCAGAAGCTTATAGACAGAAATTCAGAACACAGAGAAAAACGGAAAACCAGTCTTATGTGGAATTTCTGCGAGAAAAAGAGAATGCACTGGATAAGTGGTGTGACTAAGAGGATAGACGGAGACGCTGAGAAACTCCGGCAGCTAATATTAGCTGAAGAATTTTTAAACTGTGTGCCAGAAGAAGTTAGGGTTCACCTAAGTGAAAGGAAAACTGACGTGAATTATGAAATGGCCGCACTTGCAGACGAATACATCCTCACAGACCAAAAGACGAAGGAAAAAACGTACACGGGAAGCAGAGTGAAATATAAAGCAGAGGTAAGCCCAGAATGAAGACCCAAGGAAGAAAAGAGAAGGACCTTCCAAAGTAGCAGCAGAACAGTCTGCTACAAATGTGGAAAGGCTGGGCACATAGCCGTAAGGTGTAAGCTTGGAAATGGTCCTGAAAGAAACCAAACCCAGTCGGGAAAACCTCAAGGAGCTGTAACAAGAACTAGAGGGAACAAGTCTTATCGACCTTGGACGAAGAGAGATATGATAAGAGGTTCACATGGGGGACCAGTGGAAGTATCAATTTTATGTGATACAGGAGCATCTCAGTCGTTACTTCGACGAAATAAATTACCTAGAGGGGTAACAGAAGCAACACGCGAGACTGTGATTGTTATATTCTCATATGCCGTATCATAACAACACAACAATAATTAAACAGACGCCCGATGATAAACAGATGCAATGATAAGCGACGCACGCAAGGAAGACGCAGGAGGACTTCTTTATAAAATATTTTACCTCTCATCTTTATTTGTAAGTTTCGAAAGGGTTGTTCAAAGTTTGCGTGTGAGCTGGAGACCGAACATTACAGAAATATTTTGACCCCGAAGTTATGGCCGTCAGCGTTGTGTCTTTCTCGTTCTCAATGGTTGGTCAACCGGAGCACTGGCTTTCCTTACTACACTCGTCTACTTCCTCAACTCTACTCGCCTGTCTCCACTGGCTCGTTGAACCCAACTGACCGGAACTCAACTCCTCTGTTCAATTCGTCGGCCTTATATTACTTTCAAACTCCCACGCAGTAATATAGACACGCCTCAACGCCTGCGGAACCTCTTCCGATTTCAAGCGACCGGGATGTGTCACTTCCTTCCGGTGCACTACCTTGAATGGCATTTTTGGCCGGGTCAACAGGTGAAAACATAACATGATGATAGAGGGTACTGGCGGAAAGATGGTAAAAATACCGCTATGTAAAATAACCCTAAAGTCCCAGTGGAAAAATGGACCAATTCAAGTTGGTGTGGTAGATAAGCTACCCATGAAAGGAATTTCCCTCATACTGGGAAATGAAGTAAAAACTAAAAAGTGTCACCCGTGTAAGATGGCGAAAATAAGCGCCAAAAATGAAGAAAGAAAGATGGCGAGAATAAACGCCAAACATGGAAAGAAGATGGCGAAGACGAACGCCAAAAATGGAGAAAGAAAGATGGCGAAAATGAGCGCCAAAAATGAAGAAGACAAGATGGTGGCAGAGCCACGTGCGAGATATAAATGACACAGTCGCTCGCAGAGTGAGAAAGTGGAAAGGAAAGAAGCGAAGCTTCCACACCTCAATAAACAAAAAGACAAAGGGACCAGTCATCAGGGAAAAGATAAAATTCCAAAGAATAATGGGAATAAATTCCCTGATACTTATCGAGAAGATAAGAGAAAGATGAGAGGATCCTCACAAATGGCTAAAGAAGAATTTGAAAAGGGCGACGAAGTCCTGCTACTATCCTCAAATAAAGGCCCACACTGGGGTGGACGATATATAGGTCCCTACGTAATATCAGAGAGAATAGACAAGAGGACATATAGAATTGATACGCACGAGGGAAAGAAGGCACAAGTGTGTCATGCGAACAAATTAAAGAAATATGTCCGTCAAGAAGGCCCACCTCAAAAAATTAAGAACTCGAATAAATTCGAGGAAAAATTAAGCCAGTTGTCTGTTTCAGAGAGAGAGGACTTAGAGAAATTAATAAAAAAATACCCAGGTTTATTTCTCTAACGTCCTACGAAAATATAGTAGCAGAATATTCTTTCATAGTTGTTGAGAGAAAGAAAGAGAGAGAGAAAAAACTAAAGGAGAGGAATTCTCGTCCCCAATGTGGAAATATGAGAGGGACAAAGAGGTGGTTCGTCAACAAGTGACAAAGAGGGGAAAGAGAGAAAAGAAAAGGAAATTTTCTCCCCAAAGCTTGACAATTAAGAGTATAAAGTCGTCTAAAGTGACGAAGAAAGAAAGAAAAAGGGATTTACCTCGTTATGGTTGAAACATAATACGGCCAAAAACATCGGGGGTGAAAAAGAAAGAAAGGAAGACAAGATTAAAGAAAAAGAAAGGGAGAGAGAGAGAAAGAAAGAGAAGAGGAATTGTCTTCCTCTACGGTGAAAATTAGGAAGGACGAAAAAAGGAAAAGGAATGAATTCGTCAAAGGGTGAAGAAGAAAGGGGATAAAAGAAAAGTAAAGTGAAAAAGAGGGGGAAAGAAAAGGAGAGAGAACAGTGAAATGAATTACCTTTTTTTATGGTATTTCTGTTATCCCTTTCTTCTCTTAAGTGGGAGATGTCACGTGGTATCCCACGGATACGATAGAAATAAGATTAATACTATTCCCCGTGTTCGAATTAATAGTAGCAAGCCGCCAAAGAATGACCGTTAAGGAAGAATGTAGGTCACAGAGGTGATACCAACAGATGTTGGTACTTGGTAACCTCACTCAGGTCACCGGACACCAGGGGGAAGGAGAGAGAAGCCAAATGATTGGCTGGGACCCTAAAACGGAAGTGGGGACTCCTTCCCGTCAACGGAAATAGATAGTAAGAAAGTCAGTTTTTGGACATGGTTCGGAGGAGACAGAACCAAAAGCCAAGTACTCCGGGTGAAAAAGACGAAAAAATATCTGCGAGACACGAAGAAGCCATTTTCTTCAAGCCAGTGTTAAAAATAGCCTAAAGTCTATTAGCCCGTAAAAGAAGAAAGATTCTCCAGTGGAACCCCGTCGAAAAATAAGATAAGTAACTTTGGGACCATTTCTCCTTATACCCGAATTTTATATACCACTCAATCTCTCTCTCTCTCTCTCTCTCTCTCTCTCTCTCTCTCTCTCTCTCAATTTGAAGAAAAACGAAAGAACAGAAAAGAAAAAAGACATTTATGTTCATGGACTGTTCAATTATTATATATTTGAAACTTTGAAGGTGTATATAATTGGAGTAAAAGATTCATGTATTTTAATGTTACCACGTGGTCTAAGTTGTTATTTGCAGTGTCTTTTACGTGTTTTTTACTTCCTGCTTCCTTTTCACATTCTGTTCGCCTTATGTTATCTTGCTTATAAATTCCTTTAAAATATCACACGGGAAACCGGAGTTGCCGACTACTACAACATAATATTATTACGACTAAACCTATAGGTCCATATCTTTCATTGTCTAGGGGAGGAAGTCTAGTGGCCTTGGTGTGTGTGTGTATAGTGTGAAATTTGGAACCCCTTGCCAGCGGCAGTCAGTCTAGCCCTAAATTATTCCCTCACATAATATGCCAGTTCTTATATGCCTGAGAGAAAAACTCTGAAGGAGGAGTTACTCTACAAGGGATCAAGTGCCAACCTGCCCCGTCATCACACGTGCAAAAATAAAGTCCCGTTTTGGGATTTTAAAGAATTTGCTGTCACACAAGGAAGAAAGCATACCTCTATTGATGAAGAAAAGGAAACTACTCTATTAAAAAGAGCCTCCCAAAAAAGGACAACACACAGTAACAATAAACCAATAATATGTTCCCTATTTAGGTAGAAAATCCCGGCAAAACAGATAAAAAAAGAAATATATTACTTGTTTGTATGCATCAAACTATTTCCGAAAAGATAAAAAGGATTCCACGGGTAACTAAAAAGAACAAATAACCTACTAAATAAAGACCAATAAATCATCAAAAAAGCCAAGGCAAGGCTTAAAATGTAGCCGTGGCACGGATTGATATCATAAATGCATTTAGAGATGGCCACGCACTCTTGGATAATTAACCATGTGAAAATGAACAAAATATCCGATAAAAGCATAAACTTCATCTTGAATGTCAAAGAAAATTGGAGGATGGAAGAGACAGGTTGAAGGTAAACCTTAGCAACGGCAACAATCCAAAGCTCTATCTTCAAAGTAGACTCTCTTTCGTCTCGTGCCACTTACCTATGAATTTGAGAAAAAACAGAGGAGGCAACAAATGTGAAAATTCGCAAGAGAAGATTACTTAACTTATTTGCATTGATGATGTAAAGTTATTTCCAAGAAATAAACAAGAACTGGAGATCCTGAAAAGAATATACAAGGATAAACACCTGAACAGTTCCCTTTGTAAGATACGTAGAATAATTCCTAAAATGCTAAAGGGAGAACTAATTCACCAAAGGACAGAAAAAGTTGTTGACTAGTCATAAGTTATTACATCGGGAGAGATGACATAGACCTTATGTATTAAGAGATAAAGAAGGAAAAGCACTCTCCACCATTAAAGATTATGTTGATGCATCAACCCAAGAACACGAGGACAACATTGAAACAGTTAATTACTGCAGCAAATGTCAATATTCCCAAAATACATATAGAGAGCAAAGCAAAAAAAAATTGGAAGCAGAAATGGAAAGAAAAAGAACTGTATTGATAGTTCATGTCATAAAGTGGGGACACTGCATATGGGAAGACATGAACATGGCTGTGAAAATAATCCCGAGAGAGAAAGTAAATCCCTTCTAATAGCAGCACAAAACCGTGATATAAAAACAACAATAATATGCAACGTAATAGCAAGTGTATGTTATGTGAAAAAAAAAGCTGAAAGAGTTCATTTAGTGTTGCGATCTGGTTAGTGAACGCTTGTAATGTTAAATAAAGGACAAACCACGTTATGAGAGGGTATAGATATGTATATATGGCAGATGGACTAGTTCATTGTGTGGAAGAAGGTGGGTGATACCCATCATTTAGCAATTGCAGTAAACTAGTAGACGAAGTATTTCAACCCGAATCCTTACTATAAAATTAAACTCATGAAATTATCAGGGATTTAGCGATACGAACATATCACCTAATTCTTGCCTAAAAACTTGGTCTACTGCTTATAATGAAAAAAAGAATGAGTGAACTTGCCGTCTAGAGGATTTTGCCGATGTTGAAGACTAGTAGTAAAGTTAGCGACCATAGTCGAGGGTGACCCGAAGGCTCCCTTTTCGATAGCTACTACACCAAGGTGTAGGGGAGGGCGCTACTCCATTCCCAGGATTGCTCCACTTTACCCTTGAACCGTACCTTATAATGCTGAGTGTTAAGCAAGGTGGTATCAAGTACCATTTTTAAAGTCTTTGGTATGACTCAACCTGGGATTGAACCCAGGTTGCCGGATTACTAAAGAAGAGTTGAACATGAGACTGCCTATGATACTTGATGTAGTTATTGGCATTGGAACACAAACATTTTAACGCAACGACTAGTTTTTACACAAATCTATGTATTGGGTCAAAAGAATTCTTACACACATTGATTCCACTCAATGTGCTTGAAAAAGAAAATGTATATGTGTATGTATATATAAAATAGATACATATATACGTGTGTTATCATAGACATGGAGACGGACAACACACACACACACACACATATATATACATATGTGTGTGTGTGTGTGTGTGTGTGTATTTCGGCAACATTGCTTCATTAATGCATATTTCCTTAAACTGTGGAGACATCGTTTATATACACATTTTTGTATATGACCTTTTGAATTGCTGCATTGATTTTAAATTTTCTTTACATTTTTCCTGACCTCATTACAAATTTCATGTTTTAGATAATGTTTACTCAAATAATATTTATAAAAATGTACTTATTTACTTGTTTCATGTTTGCATTTCGTTAATGTTTCATATTTTGCTTTTCGATGTTTGAATTTTTTTCATTACCTACACCAATTTTTTTTTTCATCTTACTAATATTTCATTTTGTTGAAATGTTCTTTGTAGTTTTTTGCTTACATTTAAGTCAATCCGAACTGATAATTAGAAACAGGTGATACTGTTGCTTTTGTTTCAAGACCTAATGATTATCTGAGTTGATAATGTTTTTAAAAGTTTGTAAAATAATATATCATCGAGATTTTCAAATGTGACGGTATGCACAAATAAAAAAAAATGATAATCTGATACACAATATCGAAAGACTGTAAGACCCTAAATAATTTACAATCCAATTAATTTCTTTTGCCATAAATCAATGCAATTTTCTTCGAAAGGAAATTGTTTGTTAATTGGCAGGAAAATTTGTACACACTGATATAATATAGTTTTGTTTATAACTTAACTCCTCAACAGTAAAACACTGTTATCAGGTAAAAGGCTGTCTCAACTCTTTTGCCAAAATTGTTTTTTTTTTCTGCTGCCTAGTCAGCTAGAGCTGTAGAATATACCTACAGCTTCTCTGCTGAAGGGTAACCCCCCACAAAGATTTTTCTGGATATGTTACTGAAAGATTTGATGAAGAGCCTTTAATAATACTGGAGCTTTGGGAAATGCGGAGTACTCCTTCATTGCCATCGCTGCCAGCTCCACTCTGGCCCAGAGTGGTAGCACCTGATAGGGTCCTCTGTATAGGTCAAATAAAACTAAACAATATATATATATATATATATATATATATATATATATATATATATATATATATATATATGTCCTAAATTGATGTTCTCTAAATAGAACTATTTTGACCTTTAAACTGTGTATTTATACTAAACTGAATTATTTTAAATGGACCTGTTTTTTTTACGATGAACTTAACTGTTTGAAATAGAACTGTTTTGACATTTAATTGCGTGTTAACAAAAACTATACTCAATCTAACGTGCATAGTTTTAATTTAAACTGTCCTACTAAACTGAATAGCATGAAATGAAAATGTTTTTGCTAAACAGAAATATTTGAAAAGGAGGGACGGGAGGAATATGGGTTTAAAACTAGGAACCCCCCCTATATTAGAGGGATGGATAAGTTTCAGGCTGAAATGATAGGAATGGTTAAGGAGATAAAGTTTAGGAAAATGCGCAATATATCCAGCAGAAAATGTATAATGATATGAGGAGAATTAAGGAGTCTGACAGCATATTTGTAAAGTCTGACAAGTCGGGCAATCTGTACGAAATGGAAAAGGGAAAATATAAGCAAATGATGTTTAAGGAGGTGGTTAAACATTATAGGAAAGCACCACCAGATCTCGAAACGGAATTGAATAGCGAGGCAAAAATGTTGGCGCATAGATTAGGTATTGTAGATAGAGTGGAAAAATATAATACCAAAAATTGTTTCATTACTATCAAGGATCACAAAAGTGATTTCAAGACTAATCCTGAATGTAGGCTTATTAACCCGGCCAAAACACAAATAGGTAGGGTTAGCAAAATAATCGTGCAAGACGTATGTGCTTCGCTTAGGCTAGCATTAAATATTAACCAGTGGCGAAGCACAAAAGATTGTATTAAGTGGTTTGAGGAATAAGATAAGGATGATAGGTATTCCTTTATCAAATATGATGTTAGGGAATTTTACCCATCGATAATCGAAAGGGCATTTGATAGAGCTTTAGATTTGGCTAAGGAATATATGGTGATACCTTTAGACAAGGTGGAGATAATTAAGCATTGTCGTAAAACATCGCTATACTATGAGGATAGTATATAGACAAAAAAAAGGAGAAAGTGAGAACTTCGAAACGCCAGTAGGAGCATATGATGGGGCCGAAATTTGTGAGCTCGTGGGTTGAGTATTATTGTATAGCATTAATAAGATTATGGACCCTGGTAGCCACGGGCTATATCATAGTGATGGCTTTGTAATCGTGGATAAAAGCACACCGAAAAAATGTGATGCTATTAGAAAAAGATTGCATAGGCTATTTGGCGAATTTGGATTTAAGTTAGATATACAAACAGACCTTAAAATTGGCCGATTATCTTGATGTTACTTTAAACCTTTACAATGGAACCGTATCTCCGTTTAGAATAAGGAACCAGGACCTGCGTTATGTGGACAGGGGATCCAACCACCCCAAACCGGTATTTAAACATATCCCTAAGGGAATAGAGCATAGGTTATCAAATAACCCCCTCTAATAAGGAAATCTTTGAACGGAGCAAGCAGGAGTATGAGGAGGCATTGAAGAATGGCGGATATAGGATCAAATTGGAATATCGGGATAGAGAGAGAAGTAATACGCAAAATAGAAGAAATAGACATAGGAAAATCCTATGGTTTAATCTCTCGTAAAACGTGGAGGTAGTCAATAACTTAGGGGAAGAATTCTTTAAGTTGTTAAAGGGAAATTTCCCCAATGAGAACCCGCTACATAAGATATTTAATAAGAACTGTGTTAAATTAAGCTAGAGTAGTATGCCCAACATCAATGGCATAATAAATAAGAGTAATATAGCTAAACTAAACAAAGAGAAAAATAAGGTGATTGCTAAATGTAATTGTTGGGATAAGGTTAAGTGCCGACTAGAAGGCAAATGTAAACAGGAATGTGTGGTGTATAAAGTGGAAGTGTATAGTGATCCGAGTAATGATAGAAATAAAAAGGTATATTTTGGGTCGACGCAAGGGGAATTTAAGACTAGGTACTATGACCATAGAACGAGTTTCTCCCACGAGAAATATAGGCATAGTACCCCGTTATCTAGTTATGTGTGGGAGGTCAAAGATAAAAAAAGGAATAGATCCAATACTGAAATGGGAAGTGATAAAGAAATGCCGTAAATATAGGGCTGGCGACGGTGACTTTTTGCTTTGCAATGAGAAAAAATTAGCAATAGCTTCTTGTAAAAGTGAGGGCATGTTAAACCAAAGGTCGGAGGTTTTAAACAGTTGTAAACACAAAAGGGGTGGCTACTCAATAATTAGAGATAGGTTTCTACGTATTTATACCAGAGGGTTTTTTATAAACTAGATATAAAAAGAAAGGTTTTTTGTTCTTCTTATTTATTTATTTTTTTCTTTTGTTATGTAAATTTTAAGCTGAGTAGGTTTTTGGTGAATATATAAAAAATGGTGTTTTCCTCCTTTGTCGTCGGTCGGTGCGAGACTCCCCGATGATCCGTTGAGGTGAAACTTTAGTAGGAGAATTCCAACTCACGATTTAAGTTAATTTTATATATATATATATATATATATATATATATATATATATATATATACATATATGTGTGTGTGTGTGTGTGTGTGTGTGTGATGTGTGTGTGTGTGTGTCTGTGTGCGTGTATGTGTGTGTGTGTATACACGAATATGTATATATATGTGTATATATATGTTTTCATAAGAAAAAGAAAAACCGGTCACATTAGGATTATAAATGTATTTCCATCCTCTTATGGGTTTTGATATAAATCAAAAACACCAAAAATAACAGGACTTCTTCAGATATAATGGATAAAATAATTCAGAATAGAAACAGGAAAGAAGGCTGGGAGGGAGTAGAAGAGGGGTAGAGAGTTTTCTCCTCATTTAGCCCACTTCCGTTCTTTTTTATTGCCAGTTGAGATTATAGTAAGTTAAATTTTTATTTTTATTTTTTTTTAAATCTAAATACATTTCAATTTAAAACTCCAGATTTAATACTAATTTAGCAAAGACACCTTTCTTTAATAACCTTAAGAAAGGATACAGTAATACTTATATCAAGTTAAATTCAAAATTTAAATTTAAACTTTTTAATTTCAAATTTTATTTTAAATAACTCAGTTATTACCTATTAACTCAGTTACCCTTCCATTGAAGAGTACGTAGACATCACATGGTTTCTTCCCATTTTTTAAATTTAATTTTAATTGTATTCATTTACCTTAAATCTTAATGTAATCCTATGTTGTTGTTTCTTTTATTTAAACATTATTATTTGTCCATATTTATATCCAATTTATAATTCATAATATTTTTATTTAAGCAATGTCTATAATAATTTGTCGATAGTTTATATAATTTATCGGAATAAAGTTAAACTATAGACAAATTTATATATATATATATTATATATATATATATATTTATATATATATATATATATATATATATATATATATATATATATATATATATATATATATATGAGGTTATACAGGAAATAGTAAGTATATTATTTTTGCTTTATAATTTTATTTTCATTTAGAATATGAGAGGCAATACTCTAATTCAGCAAGAAAGAAAATATAAAGGAAAATAATAAATTTATTAACATGAAAATTTCTTCATTGAAAATGTATGAACGATATAAAAGTTAATCAATCTAGAGAAAAAAGAGCACGTATTACTCTCCTGCAGTACCAATCTTAAGATGCATCAGGAACACAAGCAAATTGAATAATGTAGCATGCATTTACGTGATAAACTTGACAGATGAATATGAATTGCACCATTGTAAGATTTTTTCATCAAGTGAAAAATATTTAGGCTTTTTCAGCTTACAAAAATAGGAAACTGCTTGTCTAACACTGGTTTTTTGGGAAGGAAATGTGGTCCTTATCTAAAAATTAATGGTAACGAGTAAATCATTTCTATGTACGTGAGTAATTAATTTGGTGACCGTAATCGAGGGCAACACAATGGCTCCCTTTTCATTCGCTACAACACCAAAGTGTAGGGGATGGTGCAACTCATTTCCCTAGCTTCACCCCCATTTACCCTTGATCCGTACCTTTAATGTTGAGTATAAAGCAAGGCAACATCAATTACCAATTTCTGAGTATTTGGTATGACTTAACTTGCGATTGAACTTCCGTTTTACAAGGATGGATTTGTCATTAAATAACCCACCAAGGTTCACATGTCATTAAACAAAAAAAAAAAAAAAACAAAGCAAAAAAATAGGTAAGAAATTATTTGATTTCTTTTAATAATTGTACATTTTATTTTCTTCATGTTTTTTTTTTTCGGGGTGAGATATAAAGAACCAATAAATAATGTTGCGTGCAAACATGTGCAAAAATCTTCAGTTCGATCCCCGCTCACGGGAATCACAATACTATCCTTATAGTTAAAATGACTTAACTATACATATTTACCAGCCCCTCCGCTCGCGCAGAATATAACACAGGGTCAATCTTGAAGCGGAGTTTAACAGGTTTGAATTCAGAGTTTTCCTTCTCCTAGACTAATTGCCACAGCAAGGCAGAAGAACCCAAACTGCCCTACTAGCTGGAGGGAGAATAATTGGATTCATGCCTTTCCCAGGGGTATTAGTGCTATGAGAAATGCAATCAGCCTCGTCTAGGATTTGAACTTGTGTCGCTGTGTCCATTTCCTACGACGATAACCATTACACCACGGGCACCTCCATCTATTTATTTAACTATATTTATTTAACTATAAACATTAACAACACAAACATTTTATATATAAAACATTGGATTACAAAGGAGCAACAATCAAATACCTTGAGAGATCGAGACATTTTACTATTTTTTTCTCATATAGTGAATATTTAAACTTGAGTTCATTGAAAATAAAACAGACGGCGGTTATTGGTAATGTTTGCTTTATCTTTTCTTTGTTTTTCAAAAGAGAGATTAGTTCGTAATCGATAAATTCTTAGCCTCAAACATTTAACCTAATAAGGTGTGACATCTTCAGAAAGGACGTCAAGCTTAATTAGCTTGAAGGACAAAGAGAAAATTAAAATTAAAAAGAATAAGAAGGAAATTGTAACTTTCGGAATGAATGACACATAAAGAACATATTACAGAAAATGAAGAATTAAGAAAAATATAAAGAGAAGAAAAGAAGGAAAATTTGGAAAATGATAAAATAATAATAAGAGAAAAATCAAAAAGAAAAGAGAAAAAGATTAAAAAAAAAAGAATGAAAATAAGTGAAAAGAAAGGAAGAAAAATAAGGATTAAAACGCAGGATATTAAAAACAGAAAAAAGTTGGAAATTAAAAAGGTGAGTACAATCGAAACCCCCCCCCCCCAGAAAAAACGATAAAGAATTGTAATATGAACATGATGCTTCAAAGAAATTAAAAGAAATAAATAAATCTTCAAAAAAGGAAGAAAATATATAAAAACAAACAAAATTACTGATGAGAATCAGGGGAAATAGAAAGTGTATAATACATGGATAGAGTTACATGAAACGACCAACCGCATAAAGTGAATCCAGCAGATTAGTATTAGGGAACAAGACGTGGCATAACTGGTTGTGCATGTTGTGCTAGTGAGTAATTTTGATAATAGAGACAAATGTTATAAGTACAGGCTAGAATATGTTTAAGAAAATATGGTACAGAATTATCTAGGAATTTATGAGAAAAATTCATCGCTCACTCACATAGGAATTTGCTTTATGAATATTTTGAAAAATATATAGAAAATTAGATCTAATATGATAATTTTTGAATAATAAGTAAATACATGAAAAGAAAAAGTTAATAGTAATAAAAAGAATGAATGAAAGAAAAGTGGAAAGAAAAGTTAGGATGAAAAAATACAGAAAAGCCAAAAATGAAAATGAGAAAAAGATAAATTATGGAAAAGAAAGTAATGTCGATGGAAAATAAATACAGAGAGAGAAAAAATAGATGAAGGAATTAATATATATATATATATATATATATATATATATATATATTTATGAATGAATAAATAAATAAAGCAGATTAGAAATAAAAACAATTGATAAATAAAAGGTTAGGAAGAAACAAAAGAACACATTATTGAGAAAAAAGTAAGTAAAAGTGATGGCAGGGAAGTCACTACATAAGAAAACGGAAAAATAAAATGATGCAAAGAAAGAAATGTACACGGGAGAGAAATAAATAAAAAAACTAAATAACGCAAGCAAGAAAGAAAAACTGAATTGGAAAGCAGCAAGAAAAAGAAAATGAATGATTTAAGTGTTGATGGAGTAGTATATATATATATATATATATATATATATATATATATATATATATATATATATATATATATATATATACATATATATATATATATATATATATATGTATGTATATGTATATGTGTGTGTGTCTGCCTGAGAGACAAAGAGAGACAGAGAGAGAGAGACTGAGATAGAGAGAGAGAGTACAATTATAAAAAACTGTGCAGCTACAACTTATTTTAGACTCCCCACCAAGTCAGATTAGACATGAAGTTATTTTAAACTGGGGTATGTGCGGAGATATGAATACCTCTCTCTCTCTCTCTCTCTCTCTCTCTCTCTATATATATATATATATATATATATATATATATATATATATATATACGCAATTTCTGGGAATGATGAACTGTGAAGCTAAATCATTCTTGCTATTATTTGTCTTTTGACAAGGAGAATTATAATAATTTTCAACCTCATAGCATACATTTAATTTTCTTCTACCCCTATGGGCTTCATTAATTGACAGATAGATAGATAGATAGATAGATAGATAGATAGACAGATTGCTTCGTCTGTTAATTGATGGCAAAATATCGAAAAAAGTGCTTATCTGAAGTAACCATCTGTATAATTATGAAACTGTCTGGTGTTAATTAGATTATTGTCCGCATCAAGACACAAGGAAAACGATGTCATTATATGTTGAATCCAGTGTATGCGTGTGGGCGTCCCAAATCGCCTTAGATTTCTGTTCGATGCTTTGGAAAAAGCGAGGTAATAATATATTTGGAAATCGGAAGGAAATATAAAGGACCAGTGGTGGTAACGATATAAATATTCCTACATTTTCAGATATTTTTTTCTGAATTCGAAATTACGTCGTTATCAATTCGTCCTAATAACTTTTATTCCCTTGCCTAGATAGATAGATTGATAGATAGATAGTTAATGATGAATGTTCAGTAAATCTAAAATGATTGATTGATTTATGGATTGATTGATTGATTGATATAATGTCATTTGAAAACTTCACAAGTTTAGGGCATTGCGTACATTTTTCGCTAATATTTACATTTTCTGTTTACATTTTTTGCAGCTATTTTTCCCTGATGGTTACATAAAATCAGGTATTTATATCTTATAAAGAAGACTTGAAAATAGATCTACTTTACCCAACAAGTACTGCCACTCAATGTCAGAGAGGGTATTCGAGTAATTGCAATGAATGGGAACTCCATATCACCCAGATCTTTAGAAGTGAAACCTCACCACCAGATGCAGTTTAGTGTTATCCAAAAATTACGTCTTTTTTGGGAAGTGCGGTATCACTAGGCAGTGGATGCAGTCAAAGTTTTCTTAGTCAGGATGACAGTGCTGGACAAACATAGAAAAGTTGATTATATATATATATATATATATATATATATATATATATATATATATATATATATATAAATAAAAGTTGATTATTATTATTATATATATATATATATATATATATATATATATATATATATATATATACAACAATCAACTTTTCTATGTTTGTCCAGCACTGTCATCATAGAAATGTTGATTATATATATATATATATATATATATATATATATATATATATATATATATATATATATATATATTATCAGTTACATGCATTTTGGTTGCATTCATTCCTTTCAATTTTTGTTCTTTATAAGTTTTAATAACCATATTCACTCAGTGCAATTTTGCAGAAAAATTGGACATGTCCACAAACCCTGGCCGTAAATTGATAGTTGGATATCTTTTTTAGTGAACCCCTCTCAATAAGCAACATGTTATTAAGATTTTATTATTATTATTATATTTTTCTTAATCAAACACTTTTTTCCTATTCGAAATAATAATCAAAGATTTTCTATTGGTCTGCCATGACATTAAACTTGTCACAAATTACTCTTTCCTTTTAGTTTCATTCATTTATTCATATATTTATTACATTTATTTATTACATTTATTTAATACATTTATACGATACATTATGCAGAAATTGCATACTAGCTATTTTATCAATTCCTACATCGGATAAGAAATCACTTTTATACTTGCTTTTGTATATACTTTTATTGTTATAGACAATATCTATGATATGATCCATTAAATTGTTGGTTATGGTATTCGTTAGTAACATCACGCATTTGGTATTTATCTTCTCCTTCATGATGCTATCTTTCATAATTATATTTGTAATTTTGGGGTTTTTGTTTTTCTATATTAAGGGATTAGGATATTTTGGGGTTTTAAATGAGTATTTTATTAATTAGAATCAGTGTAAGTATATATATATATATATATTCTTTCTTTGGACCTACAGCAAGCACACACACACACACACACACACACATACATACACACACACACACACACACACACACACACACATATATATATATATATATATATATATATATATATATATATATGCTTGCTGTAGGTCTAAAGAAATAATAAAACTATATTTTAAATAGGTAGGTCCACGAAGAGATTTGTATCTTTTTAAATCTATTTAATTTGTTCTTACATACGTGTTATATATGTATATGTTTCCAGCTTGTTGCTTTCGTCAGAGAACATATGTGGCACAAGACATTGTTAATGGGGTCCTCAATGAGAATTGAACTTACACTAATTCGCTGTTTTAGAAACCAGAAGAAAAAACTCAGGTTCACGTCGTCGATCCTCAGTATAAAAAATGTTTTTTCTGTTGAATCCTACAAGCTTCAGGAGAGTTGATACTGGCTCATCTGAGGATTGGCGTCATGAGTTTTACGCTCTCTTTATTCTATTTATTGTAGAAAATAATGAGATATTGCCTGCAATATTTTTGCCATAGACTACTCTATTTTCCAGATTTTAGCATTGTAATAAAACGAAACAGGATGCCTGTAGATGAAAATATATATGCTCCCCCTAATGGGTTGAACGCAGATGTGAGTAATTGCCGCCTTCGACATACACGTAAATCCAAAGTTCATATCATTAATTGAGGACTCCGGTTGCTGATAGCGTATCAGTGATATATACAAAAAATCAATTGCTTGGGAGGAGAATGACAGTACTCTGGTGGTAAGATATCCGGATGACGTTACGTCAGTCGAGTTAGATCTCTGCTTGATGCACCTAGTATGTCTAGCCATGGGGACGAGTTGTGATTCAACGAAACAGTCTGTCTTGAGGATGCCTAACACAGTTTTGATCGCAGCTTGATGCGCCCTGTGTATCTAATCACACTGAAGAGTTGTGATACAACGAAACAGTCTTTTCGTGGATGACAATATATTCGTTCCCCTAACGGAGTTGAACACCCTGACGAAGGAATTAACGGCTGCCACATGTTTAAAGCAAGGCTCTTCTTTTGAACTGAGCAACCTGGTATCTGACAGCACGAAAATGTAAATAAACAAACGCTAATACTTATGCATTATAATTCCCAAACTGACAGATGGCACCGAAAGGGCGGAGCGGTTAGATACCATGTCTAGCGTAAAGTTAGGCCGGATTTGACCCAGCATGAAACATCCTACGACTCTAACAACACTGAAGATCTGCGATACAACGAAACAGTCTGTTATTCAATGACATATAATATATATATATATATATATATATATATATATATATATATATATATTATGAATCTCGTGAAAAATTAGTGTCATGTCACCAGACATCACACCCGGGTTTGGCGCATCTTCTGGCCAAGGTTTTTTTTTGCTCTCCCTCTGTAATTGTTTAGATATTTCGTTTTTATTTTTGTGTTCTTTTTAACGAATAAGAATATATTCTTTTTACTTTCTCTTATTGAGTGGCGAGCTGTAGTAAATATATAACAGGTAAATGACGGCCTGTTGAGTTTTTCTTTCAATCACACACACACACACATATAATATATATATATATATCATCATCATCATCATCAAGTCATGCTGCCAGCACGGATATCCCTGACCCTCTCTTGCCACTTCTCCAATCATTCATCGCCTCCGGCAGATCTTCAGGATTACATCCTCACATAGCTGCTGTATGTAAGTTTGAGCTGGTCGTCCTGGTTTTGCTTGGCCATATGTGGGGGTCCATAGGAGTACATCACTTATGAGCTCGTCATTGCTTCTCCAGCAGTGTACTGCGTGTCTGGTTCATCTAACTTGTATAGTTTTCGAGATGGGAGGCAAGTGGCCGTGTAGTTGGTGTCTCGTGGGGTGTTTTCGCCAGGACTTGTTCAATATTGCTCTCAACATTCTTGTGTAGTTGCCGTCTAGTTTCTTCTCAGCCGTTTAGTTAGCGTCCATGAAGTGCATCCATATATCAGTATCGATACAACCACAGCCTGGAAGAAACTGAGTTTCATTTTATCGGTCAGGTATGATTTCCATATGATCGAGAGCCTATCGATAGCCGTCCATGCTTTCGTCAGTCGTGTGTCGATGTCGTTTTCGGTTGATGTGACGGTACTTGCTAGGTAGGTGACTTTGTCTACTAGTTTCAGAGAGGCTCCGTCTAGTGTGGTAATGTTGCCCATGCACACAAAACTGAAAATAATACATACATATATATATATATATATATTATATATATATGGAAAAACATACAGACGGAGAGACATAGTGATTGTTTATTCTTGTTTGTTTGTTTGGGTTTTATAGCATATCAACCTTTGTAGGTTTATTAAAGGCCAGGTCCATTTTCATGCAAATAAACATTTCTATTTAAAACATTTCAGTTTAGCATGAATAAACAGTTTAATCGACAAAAAACATTTCTTTTCAAGCTATTTAATTTTGTCAAACAATTCTATTTCAAACAAATCACTTTAGTATAAAAGAGAGAGTTCTATTTATACCAATTGATTTTAGGGTAAGTACGTAGTTTAAATGCCACAACAGTTCTACTTCAAGCAATTTAGTTTAGCGTTGGTACGCAGTTTAGTTTATTTGACCAATAAATAAGACCATGTCTGGTGCTACCACTCCGGCAAGAGAGGACTTAGGATCGATGGCAATAAGGGGGTACTCCACAGTCACCAAAGCTCCAGCATTACTGAGTCTCCTCATCATATTGTCTAGTGTCAGATCCAGGACACACGTTTAGCGTGGGGGGTTATCCCACAGCAGATTTGCAATCGGAGTATTCTACAGCCTCCGTTGATTGGGCAAACACAAACAGAAGTAAGGGAATAGAGAAATAGTTTGTGAAAGAAGAGACAGAGACAGATAAAAATCGAGGCGGGGGATAAATAGATAGATAGATAGATTAAAAAAAACTGAGTTAAACAAATATATTTCGATAGGTTTATATATATATATATGTGTGTGTGTGTGTGTGTGTGTACGTGTGTGCGCGTGTGTGTGTTGCACGCGCTTCCACGTGCGGCTGAGTGTGTACATGCAAGTTTGTTTATGTGTGTGCAGATAGATAGATAGATAGATAGGATAGATATGCATTAATCGAGAAAATAATGTGTATTTAGTAAGCTAGATAGACTAGCAGTAGAAATAGTACTATTTTTACCAGAATTGCCCATAGAAAATAGAATGAATTAAAGAATGAACTGAACAACTTTTCTAAACAGCTGCATATCTTACATTCTACATTCACTTAATTTTATCCATTGTTTTTATCATACGTTCAACTCAGCGACATTAGCGACCACCGATCTCCAATAATGTTCTCGGTAAATTTTCTTAATCTAAATGATTGTCATTGTTTTCTTCAGATTTTTGAAATGATAACAATTTCTTGTGAGACACATGACTAATAACACTGGTTTACAAAGAAATTGAGGCAAGCACAAAAATACCCGTTTTTACTAATTTGAGGGTGCTAAATTCAAATTTGAATCCGTTTTTACTCATCACTTCTAGTTTTTTTAGATATGCATAGTGTGCATTTTGTGCATATACGGTACATAAAGGAGTGTAGGAATTCAGGTTAATTCTAATATTGTCACACTTATGGCGCTTATATCTTAGTTATTATGCTCTAAATGTAAAATAGCATTACATTATAGCATTACATTATATATATATATATAATATATATATATATATATATATAAGAGAGAGAGAGAGAGAGAGAGAGAGAGAGAGAGGAATGCTGCGAGCTATCTTGAACAAGTCTAGCGGCAACACCCCACAAGACATCAACTGTACGGCCACTGCCTCCTATCACCAAAACTATTCAAGTTAGACGAACCAGACATGCAGGACACTGCTGGAGAAGCAGGGACGAACTATAAGTGATGTACTCTTATGGACACCCACACATGCCCGTGCAACAGCAGGACAGCCAGCACGACATACATTCAGCAACTATGTGAGGATACGGGATGTTGTCCAGAAGACATGCCTGAGGCAATGAACGATAGGGAAAAGTGGCGAGAGAGGGTCAGCGATATCCATGCTACCAGCACGACATGATGATATATATATATATATATATTATATATATTATATATATATATATATATATATATATATATATATATAAATCCGTCTTGATACATTTTTATATATATATATATATATATATATATCAAGACGGATTTTTTTTATCTGGAGCGTACTTATAACAATGAAGTGTAGCATAAAAGCTGAAAAAAATGATAAATTTCAAGTAATATAAAGTAAAAAGGAAAACAATTTGTCTAAATACACTGGTTTACAAAGAAATTGAGGCAAGTACAAAACTACCCGTTTTTACCAAATTTGAGGGTGCTGAATTCAAATTTAAAATCCGTTTTTACTCATCACCTCTAGTTTTTTTTAGATATACCTAGTGTGCATATACGGTACATAAAGACGTATATGAATTCAGGGTTAATTCTAATATCGTGTGACTTATGGCTTTTTTTTTGTTATTATGCACTAAATGTAAGTGATAGCATTACTATATATATATATGTCAAGACGGATTTTGACAGTTAAGGCAGCAGGTCTAAATCCACACTCCGTCCGTCATTGGAAGAGGTTGTCTCGCTGGTGGCGCAGGAATTTGGAGTCCCTCAACTATCGTGTTACACATCTTTTGTGTTACTAAATATTAGTATTACATTTTCAAATGCACATTTAGTTTTACGTTGTTATATTTTCAGATTCTTCAATGGCTTTAAGCACGTCAAAATGTCGAGGATGCCTCAACGGCCAATTCTTTCTGCTACGTCTGTGAGAATTTCACAACAGTTGCACAGCGTCGAACCACCACTTTCTCCTCAGAACCGCCTACTTACACTATTTTGACGGTAAAATTGGTGATCAGGACAAGTCTTAGGCTCCACACACCTGCTACAATGGACTAACTGCATGGTTTAATGGCAAAAAATCGGCTTTTAACTTTGCAGTCCCGATGGTTTAGAGAGAGCCGCGAAACCACGCAGATGATTGTTATTTTTGTTTAACTAACATAACTGGTTTCAATGCATCTTCTAGGAAAAAGATAAAATATCCCAACCTTCGATCTGCTATGAGACCCGTTCCCCATTCAGATGATCTTCCTGTACCCACACCTCCAGTAAATAAGGATCTTCTTTTCTTCATCAAATGAAGAAATGCCTTCAAGGGAGGATTCTGCCGAGTCAATATCTTTGGAAGATATTGAGTCTACATATTCAGGAACAAGTGGCAATGAGCCATACTGGATCACGCAAGAAGACCTGAATGATCTTGCTCGTGATTTGTATCTGTCAAACAGCAGTCAGAGCTCTTGGCTTCTCGGCTTAAACAGTGGAACCTAGTCCAGGAAGATGTAAGGGTCACCAGTTTCATTAAGCTTCGAAAGTCAATAGATAATATAAAAGAAAATGGTTTCACATTAAGAAAAGCAAGAAGCAGCATATATCTTGCAGGAACTATGGTAGACTAAGACTAAGCAAACCATCCAGCGCTTCTCGTAAATACACCAGCCGAAGTCGAGAACCTAATGTATATCCTAGATCAAACAGTTGATTCATTTGCCTCGACGAGAAAGTAAATAAATCAGACTACGTATATTTTACACAAAATGGAAACAACGGAACCCTAAGTCGCAAACATCTATAATTAAGAGATTAGTTCCCATACATCGGCAATAACATATCATCTACAAAAATAGACGTCAACAAACGCCTAGCAAAGGCTACCGAGTATATGGAAACCTGATCTATACGATAAAATAAAACGGGATTTCTTCCAAGCTGTTGGTTGGTTGGTTGGTTTGGTTTTATGGCATATCAACATTTGTTGGCTATTTAACGCCAAATCTATTTTAATGTAAATAAGCAGTTCTATTGAAAACAGTTTATTTTAGCATGAGTACACAATTTAATTGTCAAAAACATTTCTATTTCAAACTATTCAGTTTATTCAAGCAGTTCTAATTCAGCTAATTCAGTTTAGCGTAAGTACAGATTTTGTTTAGACAGTAAAATGTCAAAACAGTTTTATATACAACAATCCAGTTTAGCGTAAATACAGTTTCAATGTTAAAAAACAGTTCTATTTCAAATAATTCTATTCAGCATAACCATGCAGTTTAAATGTACGTACGGTTTAATTGTCAAAAACCTTTCTATTTTAAGATATTAATTTTGTCAAACAGTTCAGTTTAGCATAAGTATGCTGTTAGTTCTATTTAACACATAGATAGGGCCCTATCAGATGTTACCACGCCGGGTCAGGGTGGACCTGGGAGCGATGGCAATGAAGGGGTACTCTGCATTCCCCAATGATCCAACATTACTTCAACCTCACCATCAGATTGTTTAGTGGCAAATTCAGGACACTCGTTGGGGGTCTTACCCCTCTGCAGAGAAGCAGTTGATGTATTCTACAGCCCCAGCCAACTGGAACAGAGTGGACCTGAGGGCGATGGCAATGTAAGGGTACTCAGCATTCCCCAAAACTCCAGCATTACTGGAACCTCACCATCATATGGTTTAGTGTCATATCCAGGACACTCGTTGGAAGGCGGGATCCTGCCTCTCTGCAGAGAAGCAGTTGGTACATTCTACAGCCACAGCCGACTCGGCAACCTAAGCTGTAACTATGTATATACTATTATATTTAAGCAGTATATATTCGCTAAGAAAACGCAGAGAGAAAAAGGAAGGGAATTACATATTAATTACATATTGCGCAGTGTCTTGAACAAATTTTGAAAGCAACACGACACAAAACAGCATCTGTAGAGCCACTTGCCTCCCATAGAACTCACTGTTCGAATAAGACAAACGAAACATCCAGGGCATTGCTGGAAAGGCAAAGACTAAATCTTTCTCTAATGGATTCCAGCGCATCGACGTGCCAGTGTTAGCCGATTATCAGTCTTACATAAGTTGTGTGAATATAAGATGCAACTAAGAAGACCAGTCATTAGCGATGTATCATAGGGATGGATGGTGAGTGGAAGGTTCAGGGGACTCAGTCCTATCAGCTTGGCTTGATGAGGATGATGATGAAAGGTTTTAGAGTTTGTAAATTTTTCCCTGTTGTACGGTCAAATTAAATGTGCCATCAAAACAGCTCTTCAAGTAAAATTCTGTTGTGGGGAAACATTTTAATTAAATGTACAGTGTTGATTGGTAAACAAAGTTCTTGATTCCTGAAAACATCGAACATATTTTTGTAAAATATATTTTTCTGGAAATTATAAAGAATCAGAACTGAACAGATTTTCTTGAAAAAACTGAACATTCAATTCAGCTAAAATGATTTTCTTTACTGTACAGTGAAAAAAGGAGAATTGAGATAAAAAAAAACCCGTCAACGACGGTTAGATAAAGAACTTGCCATCCCTTTAACAGAATTAACAATATATAGATGTACATTTGTGTGAAATACATCTGGAAGATCCAGTTGGCTTCATCGAATGGATTACTTTGGTCTACAGTTCCGCGTGGTGGTAGTGGATACTATGTGAATTCCATTTCCTGTACGAATAGCTCAATTATATATATATATATATATATATATATATATATATATATATATATATATATATATATAAGATCAGACAAACACACATCTGCATATAGTCAAGATTAAAAGTTTGTTAAAAGTAACCCGGAGCCGATCCTTTTAGACTTAATTTTCCTGATACAATTTGGTTCATTAGTTGAGTTTGATTACCTATCAACAATCTTCGCTTACTTAATGCCAAATCTTCTATTTAAATGTATTAAATAATTCGTAAATGCAAAGTCTTTAGATCATATTTCAAACGAGGCAGAGCTCGTTTTCTTGATTTGGTTTTGTTTGGTTTGGTTTTATGCCATGTCAACCGTTGTTGGTTATTTAATGCTAAATTCTGTTTATAGAAATGAATTAAATAAATATGATTTCTTAACAAAAGATTTGAAATCGCCCTGTCCCAATGTTTTTCAGGCAGTTAAATGGTTTCAAATAGTCCAATAAAATACAAACTTTTCTATTTATTGCTAATCAACAGATAGTTTACTGTCATATCCAGGACTCTGCAAAGAAATATAGTCGGTGATTTCTATAACACCAGCAGACTGAGCTCTAGACGCAAGTATCATTGAATAAAGATAAAACTTTGTTAAATAATATTTTTATTGGGGAAATAGAAAAGTTTTCTCGTCCTCTAATAATACAAGTATTTTCAAAATAGTGATAAAAAAAAGGTTTCGTTTTGGGTTCTCTTTACCACACTTTCAATCTGTATTCATATAGAAATGCGAAAAAAACTCTCTCTATCTCTCTCGTGCGCGTGCGCGCACACACACACACACACACACACACACACACACACAAGAATGTATATATATATATATATATATAGTCATCCACAGACAGATCTGTTTCGTTCTATCAGAACTCATCAGAGAGGCTAGACAGTAACTTCCCGTAGCTGGGATCGAAAGCCGGTTGACTGAAACGCCATTCAGCCACGAGGAGCCATTAGCAGCGAAGTAAATTTTAAACGGTTATGAATCACAATTACTATTGTTTACATACATCCGTTCAACGTCTGCCAAGACCTCAATTCATATACGAAGGGACTTGCAATGAATGCTAATGGCAACACGATTACTTCTTCGCATGAGAACTCAACCATACGGGGGTAGGGGAGTATATATATATATATATATATATATATATATATATATATATATATATATATATGTATTGTAACAGCAGCAACTGGGACAAAAATCAAAGACACGAGTGTCGAACTGATGAAGATGTATATCTTTATTTGCGTAAAGCAAGCATCCATTCCCCAACGTGAAAACTGAAACAAATCAAATGCACTCATAAATGTTCAAAAAAAAAGATACACCACGAAAGTGATGATTGATATCAAATTAGTCAAGAAAATCCACGTGCTTACCTCTTTTGGCCTGGCTAGTGACCCACAAAGAAAAACGTCAGTCTCGCATGCTGGTCAATTTAAAAACGACCGAATTCACGCCAGCCAGTGCTCAGGCCGGAAGTTCCTCTCGCACCTTCCATTCAGAAGCAACCGGTCTGGTAGACAAAGTTCTAACTAAAAAAACTCTACCGGTTGAAACGCAAACTCCTATATTCACACACACACACACACACACACACACACATATATATATATATATATATATATATATATATATATATATATATATATATATTAATGAACAAACAAGTCGTTAGTAGAGCATCTTTTTCTTTTATCAGAAAAGTGCTAAAATACTGGTGAGTAGAGCATGATGAAATCTGAAATGAAAAAGATTTTCCTGAACACATCATGTCAGTTATATAAGTATGAGTATTTCATACTCCAAATAAAAATACAATCTTCAGATGATATATACTGGCGAAATTTATATATATATATATATATATATATATGTCTTTGTCTCTGTGCATGTGCATCTGTTCTATGGTTAATTCGTCTTTGCATACCTGACTCCAGCAGAAAAAACAAATAAATAAAAAATAGGAGAAACTGAGTCAGGGCAGACCTGGTACAATCACATTGTAATGTAAAATCAACAAACAGCGATGAACATTTTCCTGTTATAAAGGGATTTTTAATTCACTCTCTATTGACTCCTATGCATTTATTCATCAAGGAAAAATTTCATTCACCGACATGGGTCTATAAGGAACACTTTGAGAAGCTCTGAATTTCTTGATCATACATTTTATGAATAAATTTATTCAGCCTTTATCTTTAAATGATCATTATTTTAAATCAAATTACAAAGATATTAAGTGACAGGATTGTAAACATCAACATTTCTATTGCAATAATTCTCCCTAGCAGGATTGAAAATGGTAAATGAAACATGCATTGAATGTTAATCAGTCCACTTCATCATTTTGTCGTTCCGATAAAATCACTCAAATAGTGTTGACTATTAAATGCGGAAAATGATTAAGTATTGAACCTTCGTTTATACTGTAATCAGTTAATTCCATGCTTAAAAAGAAATTAGGCTGTCATGAATGCTCCAAGAGAGTCAGATAAATATTAATTGTATTTTAGTTTTCGTCTCTTGATTTTATAATTTTTCCTGGAAATTACGTTACTCTATTGTATTTTCCACCGCATTGTTTTGTTAATTTAACAATTTTTACCTAATTTGATTAGGGTATATTTTATGGAGCTACAATCTTTAGCTTTTATAAGAAAATGGTTTCATTTCTTATCTGTTATTAGTTTATTAACTGCTAAATAAATAAATAACAAACTGAGGATTTTCAAAGTATAATTCTATAATTTTTTCAAGGGGAGGATGTCAGATGGCGTCTCTCTCTCTCTCTCTCTCTCTCTCTCTCTCTCTCTCTCTCTCTCTCTGTTTATGTGTGTGTGTGTGTGTGTGTGTATTCAAAAGTCAAATCCGACACAAATTCTGAGTTCGTTTTTGTTTTGGTTTTATGACACATCAACCATTGTTGGTTATTTAATTACAGATCTATTTTATCCACATAAACAGTTCGATTTCAAACTATTCATTTTAATATAATTATAGTTTGTTTTCATACAGTTAAATGTCAAATCAGTGCTATTTCAAACAATGCAGCTTAGCCTATGTACATAGTTTCAAAGTAAAAACAGTTCCATTTCAAACAATTTAGTTTGGCAGAAATACGCAGCTTAAAAGTAGAAAATGTTCTATTTCAAGCAATTCAGTTCAACATAAGTACACAGTTTACTTCTATTTCACCCATCGAAAGAACCCTATCATGTGCTATCACTTCATGCCAGCATGGACCTGGGAGAAACAGCAATAAAAGGATATTCCGCATTCACCAATTCTCCAGCATTACTGGAACCACACCATCAGATTTTTTAGTGTCATTCTAGGGCACTCGTTGAAGTAAGGTGTCTTACCCTTCTGCAGAGAAGCAGTCGGTGTATTCTACAGCACTAGCCGACTGGGCAACCTGATGTTAAAAAATGAACAGGTTCTTCAAATATCGAAAAAATACTAACTGAACATTTATCCGGTTTTATGATTAATCTTTAGACTTAATAAAAGCAAATTCCAATAACATATAAACATATGCTCGATCACAATTTCAAGTAAGTTCTGTTTAAATGCAAACACGAAAACATTTGTAGAAATAAAATGAAATCGCATCGGTTTTTTTCTCATTTGTCTTACGCTTGCAACTATAGCCTAGTCGGCTGGGGGTATAGAATATACCGCTGAATCTTTGTAAGGATTAAGACCCACCCCCACGCCATAGCCACAAATGTCCTGATATACTACACAAAACCATCCGATTGTTAGATTCCATTCTTGGAACTTCGGGGAAAATGGAGAATTCGTTCATTGCCATTGCTCCCTGTTCCACACTGATATTAGTGATAGCTCCTGATAGAATCCTATCTAAAGTTCAAACTGTATTCTTTGAAATTTGCCGGCAAACAAATGACTTATGCTGAATTGTTAGAAATAAAACTATTAGATGATCTATTTGTGTATGAACAAATAATCGATGAATAATTGAATTGTTAGTGATACATTTTAATACTTCGAAAAATGTAACTGTCTCCTAAGGAAGGAGTGTATTGGAATACAATTATTGGTGTTAAATAGCAATAATTAATTCTCGTTCACTGAGTGGCTAAACTGAAATATTGGTATAACATAGTAATACTTGGAACTATTTGACTGTGTGCAAATTAATGAATATTGTTGAATAGAATAATTAGTGTTAAATAGCAAAATTTATAACTACTTCGCTGAGTCCAAACAAATGATTAATATAGGATAGAATTATAAATGTTGGATACCAATAACTGAACCCATTTAACTGTGAAGAAACTATAGCAAAATTTGTGTTCTAAGTTTTTGGTTCTGACTTATTTATAAATAAAATTACCAACAATCTATGCATAAAAAGAAATGACTGATATTAACTTGTGACTTTTTTTTTGTAATATTTTATATCCTTTAACCATGTGCAAAAAACGTGCTCGTTTAAAAATGTTATCAATGAGATGTGTTTACAAACCAAAGATATTTAATATATATTGTGACGTGGTATACCACCGAGAGAGGAAAAGTAAGATTAATTTCCCCTACCCTTCTGTGTTTGAACTAACAAGCCTCAAGGATTGACCGCTAAAGCAGTCATTTTGAAGGTCAAAAGCTACCAGCACTCCATGACTTATAATCGGTTGGACAGAAAAGGGAATGTAGGTCACTGTAGAGGCATGACCAGTGGAAATAGAAGAAGAAAAGGCAAAATGATTGGCCAGAACCGTTAGCGCCAAAAATAATATCTTTTCGTCAGAGGAAATTTGGAAAAGGATCTTTAGTTCTGGACAGACATTGGAAAGAGATAGACGCCAAGTTAACCAATCTCCGGGAAAGAGTAGAACAGAATCTTTGGACAGAAGACAGCAGAAAGGCGCCTTCAGCCAGATTCTAGAGAATGCCGCTCGCTCGTAAAAGAAAGGAACCTGGGAACTAGCCTTCACAAAGATAAGTAAAACTTAATCTGTTTTTCCTTCTACCCTTCATAAATATTGGAATTATATGCATTCAGAAAAGGAAAGAAAAAAACTGAAAGGATTTGTTTCATCAACCGCAAATGAATGAATGGACTTAGATAGTTTCTCAAGTAAAAGAAAGAAAATAAAAGAGAAGAAAAGAAAAAGGAAGAAAGAGAGACATTTGTGTTTAAGACTGTCTGCTGGTTTAATATAGCTGGCACCTTAAAAAGAAAGAAAGAAAGAAAGAAAGAAAGAAAGAAAGGAGAAAGGAACTGTTTCTTAAACCTCATAATAATTTGTTTGGTCGTCACTTATTAAAATTTTGTTATATTTTAAATGCACCCTTGTGTTGAAATCTATTAGTTATGTTTTTTTTATCTTCCGAGACGCCTTCTTTTGCACATATCTTTTTCAGCTTCGTATCGCTTTCATTAATTCTCGCTAAATGTTTTATTCACCTTAAAACGTTATAAGGGAATTTTGGAAATTTGACTCCAGTGAATGATATTTTGTTTTAACCTAGAAGTCCATGCTTTCTGTTACCCGAGGGAGTAGGAAAACGAAGGGCTTGGTGGGGTATGTTAAAGTGAATTGGAAACCCCCTTGCCAGCGTTGGAGATGAGTCTAGCCTCAAATTAACACCCACATTATTTAGCAGTACCACATGCCCGAAATAGGAGTCTTGACTTGGACTTATTTTGTGGAGGGTCAAGTGCCAGACTGCCCACGACGTCACATGTGCATAAAATAAACTCTCGTCCTGAGATAATTATTTATGCAACATCACAATATATATATATGTATATAAGAAGGATTTGTCGTTTAAAACTCTACTTTGGTTGATATGCAATAAAATTAAACCATACAGAATCAAACCAAATAAAATAAAACAAAACAAAACAAACTAAGCTTACAACCTAGGCAACTTAAACTTATTACAAACCCACATGTACAGATACAGGAAGGATATGTAGAGAGGGGGAATTGGAACAACGCAATCCAGTTTTCTCCGATTTTTGTCTCTATTTGTTTCTTTGTTTCTTATATATATATATATATATATATATATATATATATATATAAATATATATATATATATGTATATATATATATATATATATATATGTGTGTGTGTGTGTGTGTGTGTGTGTGTGTGTGTGTGTGTGTGTGTGTTTAACATTTCCGAATTAGTTAATTTTCATCCCTTTATAAACAAACTTCATGATACTTTCAATAAAAATGGTGTGCTTGTTTAGATATTTATGAGCAGGATATTCTACAGAATAATAACTATAAGGATTACAAAATATATGAACAGGCTAAAACCTGTTTCTGTTATCTAACAATCAATGAAGACCAGCCAATCAGAAACATTCAATTCAATTGTAGTGAACAGATTGAAACTGCCGGAACCTTACAGGTAACAGAAAAAAGAAACAAGAAAATATAGTATTATGCCAATCACTTCGTGGCATTCTATATATTTATATAGTGTTTCTCAAAGAAATTAAGAAAACTCGAACACTGAAAAATAAACTGATCATAGAGATATCAGTGTTGTGAGAGTGATTATGCATACTTCCGCTCAACTTCAAACAAGACATGTAAGTTACTATGTAAAAACACAAAAACTATAAATCAACATACGAAAATAGAAAAATAAATCTTATGTACGTGACAAACTTTTTTCCCTAAATAATGATAAACTGTTCGTTAAAGCTAGACTTGGAGTAATAGGTAGTGAAGGACATGTGGACCAGGAGAAACGAAACAATAAGTCGCAGACAGTGAATTCTGCAAACGCGTGTACTATAGCAAACACGGCTGGGCGAGAAATTTGATCCTTTTATCAACCATTTTTTCCTATGTCTGCAAATATTAGATATTCCAGACCTTTGGTTAAGTAATTCCTTGGGTTTATTATATATAGCTAAGGTAAATTTTTCTTCCCTACATAATTTAAAATATTTCTCCCACATTATATTTACTAAATATTTTCATGATTTCCCATTTTAATATAGAATCTATACCAGATTTCTTTTTGACTTCCAATGTGTAGTTGGACAAACTAGATTTATGTATTTATATTTGATGTGCTAAGCTACTTTTATGATTGTATTATCTTTCTTTGAAAGGGCCTTGCGTTGAACCCACATACACTTTTTTTTAATCATTCCTATCGTTACCGTCACTGCTCGGGTTGAGTACTTCAGCCTTATACACTACACTTGACGCGGTGGTTTTCTTTCATAATACAGTTTCAATTTGGAGGTGCACTATTTTTATTTCTCTTGAGCTTTTCTTGAGTTGTTTCAACTAATTAATGTGGAAATGTTAAGCATACAGCTGTAACTTAATTTCACGCTGTTTTTATTTAATATTTTTCATAAATTACTTGTTTTAGGAAACTTTCTACTAATATTAAAAAAAATCTTCCTATTTTTGTGGTTATAGTCATATTATGTAGACGTATGAACAATAAGATTTTTTTCTATTACTACTCCTTTTCTGTATGTTTGTATTGTCTTCCGTACTTATTTTTATCTGAATTTTTCTTTCTATCCACTATTTTTAAGGCAATTTCATAATTTTGCTTATCTTAAGGGAAAATATCCTCGTTTAATGGATTTGTTGATAACCTTATGATAATGCTATTAGGGATTTGTTTAAAGACCTTCCTAAGGTGATTAGATCATACATTTATGTAGCATGGATATTGATTGTTTTTTTTTTTGTAAATGGGGACACAGGACCATCGTATAAGTTAAACGTAACATCTAAAATTTTCAAATTAGATTAAATATCTAACTTGAGTCCGAATTTATTAAATAACCAGTGTAGTTTCTTCCTAATAATATCTCCTTTTCTCGGTGTGCAGTTATCTAAATATAATCAATCCGCCATCTCGATAAATTCCATGACAGCCAGAGTCGATTATATCATTAAGTTTGAATAGCAATAAGCTCCCTATTACTTCTGATATCTTGGCTGAATTACGTGAACCCACTGGATTATAAAAAGATCCCCTAACTCCTTTTTTAATCCATAATTCCTCATAATGGTAGAGTAGGGATTTGCTATGTGTTAAATTATATTAATTTTATCATCGGGTATTCTCTTATATTCTTTAGCTAATTTTAACGCTTCATTTACTGCTTTTTCCATAATCGATGGGTAAAATTCTCTTATATCATATTTCAAAAAATAACATTTATCATATTTATCGAGGTTGTTAAACCATTTAATACAATCGTCTGTTCTACACCATTGATTTATATTTAAAACTATTCTCAATGTAGCAAAAATGTCATGTGAAAATATTTTACTTATTTACCCATTTGGTATTTAGAGGGATCGATTAATCTACAAGTTGTGTTACTTCGGAAGTCACTTTTATGATCCTCAAGTGTGATAAAACACCTTTTATTTTATATTTGTATATTTTACCTTCTACCTTAACTTTGATCGGCAATATTTTTGCTTCTTTATTTCAATTATTTTCTAATTTTAGTTGAGTTTTTAGTAATGTTTAATGACTTCTTTTTGTAACATTTTTTTGTAATGATTAGGGTTCGATTTGTATGCGTTACTCAATTTATCAGCTTTGACTAAAATATTTTTGCTATCTTCAATCTTTTCAAATCATTATTGATTTGTTATTCTTCTCTATTTAAAATCATTGTTATTCTTCTATATTTAAAATCCTCCTTTATTTGTTATTCTTCTATATCTAAAATAATTGTTTTTCTTCTATATTTGAAATTGTCCTTTATTTGTTATTCTTTCCTATTTAAAATCATTGTTATTCTTCTATATTTAAAATCGGTCTTTATTTGTTATTCTTCTCTATTTAAAATCATTGTTATTCTTCTATTTTTAAAATCATTATTCATTTGTTATCTTCTCTATTGAAAATCATTGTTATTCTTTGATATCTAAAATCATTCTTTATTTGTTATTCTTCTATATTTAAAATCATTGTTATTCTTCTATATTTAAAATCATTCTTTATTTTTTATTTTTCTCAATTTAAAATCATTGTTATTCTTCTATATTTAAAATCGTTCTTTATTTGTTATTTTTCTATATTTAAAATCATTTTTTGTTTGTAATTCTTGAATATCTAAAATCATTCTTTATTTGTTATTCTTCTCTATTTAAAATCATTGTTATTCTTCTATATCTAAAATCAGTCTTTATTTGTTTTTCCTCTATATTTATAATCATTGTTATTCTTTTATATTTAAAATCATTCTTAATGTGTTATTCTTCTATATTTTATCACCCTCACTAGACTTATTAATTCAGCCACAAAGGTATCCAATTCATTTATATTTGTTTTAAATCCATAATTTTCTTTTATATCTTGAGATTTATTATGGGAATTGTATGTAAGAAAAAGTAAGCTTTCCACCACATGTTTGCGATAAAAGATTCTATTTTATTCAGTTATGCTAATTCATACAGATGTTTGTCAGGCAATGTAATGTTTTTAAACAAAGAAGGAATATTTATTCGTTCCATTATGCATTTAAAGTTAAAAGTGTTCAATAATAACAAGAGCTATCTATTTTAATCTCTATATCAAATCTATAATTCTGTTGGTGTGAAAAAAAAATGCGACCCTGACAAGCCGTTTGGGTGAAAACTAGGTAGAGTCGCTGTTGGCCATGATGGACATATTTTCATAATATTATCTGTATCTCATGTATTGAGCACTTTATTACGTTTTTTAGCATAGGTAAATTTGTGTGGTTTTTCCTTTCACGAGAAGTACGTTCTACTTGATTATTTTCAAGTAGCACGAGTATTTTTCGTCTTTTCTTTTTTAATGATTTTTTTTTCCCGGATATCCCTCAGTAGAATTTGTAAATTGTACAATCTGTGTTTTTTTTTACATCAACATAATCATAGATTAGATATAAACATTATATATATATATATATATATATATATATATATATATATATATATATATATATATATATATATATATACATATGCTCCCCCATGGGGGTTGAGCTCTCTGGCGAAGGAATTGCCGGCCGTCGCTAGCGTAATGCAAAGCTCTTCGAAAGAATTGAGCACTCTGGTAGCCGATAGGGTATAAAATAATGTAAACAAAGGCTGCTGTTTCTAAAAATAAAAATACCTTAAAATTCCCTTAACGTGGTCAGCTTGGTGGACAAATGGTCTGAATCACAGTCTAGCGTAAAGTTGGACGGGTTTCGATCCCGGCTCCGGGCGTCCTGCGTGTCTAGCCACACTGAAGAGTTCTGATTGAACGAAACAGTCTGTCTGTGGATCGGTTGTAGAATACGCCGACTGCACCTTTGTAGGAAGGTAAAACCAACATCGAGACCAGCTGTAGGCTATAATTGGTGACTGGTTACGCTTTAGACAGCATCTTCGTGGCTGGGCTGTCCGTGACTCGGATGCTGACCAACAACATTCCACTTTGGTGCTTACTTGGCTAAACAGATGGTCGGAGAATCCCGATCTGACCAGTTGGCTAGATATCTGAATGACTAGTACTTATAATTCCCCAATCGTATGTACTTCAATTTTTTTTCTTGCAAACAAGCACTCAAAAATGCTAAAATGTGTCGGCTGAGGTTCCATTGCGTAGCGAAAAACAGAACTTTCAGCGTACTTCGTATGACACTAAACAACATATAATATTTAGATTCCAAACCATAAAGTTTCAAGTATGTAAACAGCCCCAGCATTAAAATTAATTTCAGGTCCCCTCTGACACTGAAAATTAATGTAGTTAGGGTTACATATTTGGGCCAAATAGAACTGGATAATAATTTACGAAGGACTAGGATCACGAGTAACTCGAAACAATACAGCTCTGTGAAAGTGTTTATATCAGAAAAGAATTCTGATAAAATAGAATTGCTAATATTAATTAGCAGTATTTGTAACCATTTATGTGCAAAAAAAGAGTAATATTATATAGAATTAATGGCGATTGTAGGAATACTTGCAACTATCTAAATATCTGCGAAAATTAGACCTAACTGGTTTAAAATTAATGTTTTCAATAATTTGTTGTAATTCCTTATTTTTTCTTAAACCTAAAGAGTTACTTTAAAATTAAGTGTGAATTGTTGTAAAAATTAATTTAAATTTTAAGTTTCTACATTATTTTTTTTTATTGTCTCAACCGGAAAAGAGAGGAGACCGGAATTAATCTTTAATGTGAGAATGATCCTCCCTCCGCTTTCCTCCTGTGACCATCACTATTCTGGCTGAATTTATTTATCTCCATGTTGGATCTGAAGATGTCCCGTTAAATTTTTGGAGGTGTTGATTCATATCAATGCTCTTTGAAGGATGAAAATATATTTATAATCCTAATTTGACCGAAGATTGTTTTTTTTTCTTGAAATTATATTATTTGCTCTGTGAATATATTTACATTGAGCTCTTTAGCGGGAATATTTAAATATTCGAAATTTGAATAATTGAATTGTCTTGATGGAATTGTTCCCTACTCCGGATATACTGGATTGAAGAGAATATATATATAATATATATATATATATATATATATATATATATATATATATATATATTATATATATAGGTTTTGGCATTAAATAGCCTACAAGGTTTAATACCTTTTAAATACCACCCTACCAACCAACCTACTAACCTATATATCTATATATATATATATATATATATATATATATATAAATCTCTATGTGTGTGTGTGTGTGTGTGTGTGTGTGTGTGTGTGTGTGTGTGTGTGTGTTCGTGCTTTTATATATTTATATGTGTGTTTCAACGAGTGCATTCTGCGTATTGACATTCTACCTTTATATACAAATGTGTGTGTGCATGTATATTCAAACTGACAAACATGTTCTTTTAATGTAAATGTATAAATATCGTACTAATTGACTGTTTGGAATTGAATGCTACAAGAACAAACTGGAAATATAGCAGCTAACTGATCGTTCCAGCAAGCGCATAACATGTCTTATTATGGAATCAATCAAACTTTTGTCAATTTTACTTCAGTTTTTTTAAAAATGTTTTTATTCCTTTTGTGGCTTTTGTTCACTTACCAATATGCTCAGCCAACTGAATCCAGTATTTCCGATTCATTTTGTGTTTGTTTTTTTTTTGTTTTGACGAACCACAATAGGACACAATATGTCCTAATTGAATCCTCTTCCTTTACCGGTT
>OY757911.1:102827813-103010313 GCA_963585895.1 Sepioteuthis lessoniana
CCGCCATCTCGATAAATTCCATGACAGCCAGAGTCGATTATATCATTAAGTTTGAATAGCAATAAGCTCCCTATTACTTCTGATATCTTGGCTGAATTACGTGAACCCACTGGATTATAAAAAGTTCCCCTAACTCCTTTTTTAATCCATAATTCCTCATAATGGTAGAGTAGGGATTTGCTATGTGTTAAATTATTTAATTTTATCATCGGGTATTCTCTTATATTCTTTAGCTAATTTTAACGCTTCATTTACTGCTTTTTCCATAATCGATGGGTAAAATTCTCTTATATCATATTTTAAAAAATAACATTTATCATATTTATCGAGGTTGTTAAACCATTTAATACAATCGTCTGTTCTACACCATTGATTTATATTTAAAACTATTCTCAATGTAGCAAAAATGTCATGCGAAAATATTTTACTTATTTACCCATTTGGTATTTAGAGGGATCGATTAATCTACAAGTTGTGTTACTCCGGAAGTCACTTTTATGATCCTTAAGTGTGATAAAACACCTTTTATTTTATATTTGTATATTTTACCTTCTACCTTAACTTTGATTGGCAATATTTTTGCTTCTTTATTTCAATTATTTTCTAATTTTAGTTGAGTTTTTAGTAATGTTTAATGACTTCTTTTTGTAACATTTGTTTGTAATGATTAGGGTTCGATTTGTATGCGTTACTCAATTTATCAGCTTTGACTAAAATATTTTTGCTATCTTCAATCTTTTCAAATCATTGTTATTCTTCTATATTTAAAATCCTCCTTTATTTGTTATTCTTCTATATATAAAATAATTGTTTTTCTTCAATATTTGAAATCGTCCTTTATTTGTTATTCTTTCCTATTTAAAATCATTGTTATTCTTCTATATTTAAAATCGGTCTTTATTTGTTATTCTTCTCTATTTAAAATCATTGTTATTCTTCTATTTTTAAAATCATTATTCATTTGTTATCTTCTCTATTGAAAATCATTGTTATTCTTTGATATCTAAAATCATTCTTTATTTGTTATTCTTCTATATTTAAAATCATTGTTGTTCTTCTATATTTAAAATCATTCTTTATTTGTTATCTTCTCTATTTAAAATCATTGTTATTCTTCTATATCTAAAATCATTCTTTATTTGTTATTCTTCTATATTTAAAATTATCCTTTTTTTGTTATTCTTCTCTATTCAAAATCATTGTTATTCTTCTATATTTAAAATCATTCTTTGTTTTTTATTTTTCTCAATTTAAAATCATTGTTATTCTTCTATATTTAAAATCGTTCTTTATTTGTTATTTTTCTATATTTAAAATCATTCTTTATTTGTTATTCTTCTCTATTTAAAATCATTGTTATTGTTCTATATCTAAAATCAGTCTTTATTTGTTTTTCCTCTATATTTATAATCATTGTTATTCTTTTATATTTAAAATCATTCTTAATGTGTTATGTTATTCTTCTATATTTTATCACCCTCACTAGACTTATTAATTCAGCCACAAAGGTATCCAATTCATTTATATTTGTTTTAAATCCATAATTTTCTTTTATATCTTGAGATTTATGATGGGAATTGTATGTAAGAAAAAGTAAGCTTTCCACCACATGTTTGCGATAAAAGATTCTATTTTATTCAGTTATGCTAATTCATACTGATGTTTGTCAGGCAATGTAATGTTTTTAAACAAAGAAGGAATATTTATTCGTTCCATTATGCATTTAAAGTTAAAAGTGTTCAATAATAACAAGAGCTATCTATTTTAATCTCTATATCAAATCTATAATTCTGTTGGTGTGAAAAAAAAATGCGACCCTGACAAGCCGTTTGGGTGAAAACTAGGTAGAGTCGCTGTTGGCCATGATGGACATATTTTCATAATATTATCTGTATCTCATGTATTGAGCACTTTATTACGTTTTTTAGCATAGGTAAATTTGTGTGGTTTTTCCTTTCACGAGAAGTACGTTCTACTTGATTATTTTCAAGTAGCACGAGTATTTTTCGTCTTTTCTTTTTTTAATGATTTTTTTCCCGGATATCCCTCAGTAGAATTTGTAAATTGTACAATCTGTGTTTTTTTTTACATCAACATAATCATAGATTAGATATAAACATTATATATATATATATATATATACATATGTATATATATATATATATATATATATATATATATATATATATATACATATGCTCCCCCATGGGGGTTGAGCTCTCTGGCGAAGGAATTGCCGGCCGTCGCTAGCGTAATGCAAAGGTCTTCGAAAGAATTGAGCACTCTGGTAGCCGATAGGCTATAAAATAATGTAAACAAAGGCTGCTGTTTCTAAAAATAAAAATACCTTAAAATTCCCTTAACGTGGTCCGCTTGGTGGACAAATGGTCTGAATCACAGTCTAGCGTAAAGTTGGACGGGTTTCGATCCCGGCTCCGGGCGTCCTGCGTGTCTAGCCACACTGAAGAGTTCTGATTGAACGAAACAGTCTGTCTCTGGATCGGTTGTAGAATACGCCGACTGCACCTTTGTAGGAAGGTAAAACCAACATCGAGACCAGCTGTAGGCTATAATTGGTGACTGGTTACGCTTTAGACAGCATCTTCGTGGCTGGGCTGTCCGTGACTCGGATGCTGACCAACAACATTCCACTTTGGTGCTTACTTGGCTAAACAGATGGTCGGAGAATCCCGATCTGACCAGTTGGCTAGATATCTGAATGACTAGTACTTATAATTCCCCAATCGTATGTACTTCAATTTTTTTTTCTTGCAAACAAGCACTCAAAAATGCTAGAATGTGTCGGCTGAGGTTCCATTGCGTAGCGAAAAACAGAACTTTCAGCGTACTTCGTATGACACTAAACAACATATAATATTTAGATTCCAAACCATAAAGTTTCAAGTATGTAAACAGCCCCAGCATTAAAATTAATTTCAGGTCCCCTCTGACACTGAAAATTAATGTAGTTAGGGTTACATATTTGGGCCAAATAGAACTGGATAATAATTTACGAAGGACTAGGATCATGAGTTACTCGAAACAATACAGCTGTGTGAAAGTATTTATATCAGAAAAGAATTCTGATAAAATAGAATTGCTAATATTAATTAGCAGTATTGATAACCATTTATGTGCAAAAAAAAAAGAGTAATATTATATAGAATTAATGGCGATTGGTAGGAATACTTGCAACTATCTAAATATCTGCGAAAATTAGACCTAACTGGTTTAAAATTAATGTTTTCAATAAATTTGTTGTAATTCCTTATTTTTTGTTAAACCTAAAGAGTTACTTTAAAATTAAGTGTGAATTGTTGTAAAAATTAATTTAAATTTTAAGTTTCTACATTATTTTTTTTTTATTGTCTCAACCGGAAAAGAGAGGAGACCGGAATTAATCTTTTATGTGAGAATGATCCTCCCTCCGCTTTCCTCCTGTGACCATCACTATTCTGGCTGAATTTATTTATCTCCATGTTGGATCTGAAGATGTCCCGTTAAATTTTTGGGAGGTGTTGATTCATATCAATGCTCTTTGAAGGATGAAAATATATTTATAATCCTAATGTGACCGAAGATTGTTTTTTTTTTCTTGAAATTATATTATTTGCTCTGTGAATATATTTACATTGAGCTCTTTAGCGGGAATATTTAAATATTCGAAATTTGAATAATTGAATTGTCTTGATGGAATTGTTCCCTACTCCGGATTTACTGGATTGAAGAGAATATATATATATATATATATATATATATATATATATATATATATATAAGGTTTTGGCATTAAATAGCCTACAAGGTTTAATACCTTTTAAATACCACCCTACCAACCAACCTACTAACCTATATATCTATATATATATATATATATATATAAATCTCTATATGTGTGTGTGTGTGTGTGTGTGTGTGTGTGTGTGTGTGTGTGTGTGTGTGTGTGTGTGTTTGTGTGTGTGTTCGTGCTTTTATATATTTATATGTGTGTTTCAACGAGTGCATTCTGCGTATTGACATTCTACCTTTATATACAAATGTGTGTGTGCATGTATATTCAAACTGACAAACATGTTCTTTTAATGTAAATGTATAAATATCGAACTAATTGACTGTTTGGAATTGAATGCTACAAGAACAAACTGGAAATATAGCAGCTAACTGATCGTTCCAGCAAGCGCATAACATGTCTTATTATGGAATCAATCAAACTTTGTCAATTTTACTTCAGTTTTTTAAAAGATGTTTTTATTCCTTTTGTGGCTTTTGTTCACTTACCAATATGCTCAGCCAACTGAATCCAGTATTTCCGATTCATTTTGTGTTTGTTTTTTTTTTTGTTTTGACGAACCACAATAGGACACAATATGTCCTAATTGAATCCTCTTCCCTTTACCGGTTGCTATATGCCCAGCGTGTTGCTGCCATTGTCAGAAGCAATGAACGGTTTGTTGCACCAATAATAGCTTTAAACTTTTCTTGTTAAGAAAACACGCTTTTATTTCGATCATAAATATTGCTTATTTGGGAATGAGACATTCACACATTACTAGGACAATTTTTAACTCCATCTGAATATATTAGAAACATGTTCCGGTTAAATCACTTTACTACTGACAGAACAACTACTTAATTATATACAGGACTTTCTATTCTACCTTGTCCTTCCTCATCATCTCTTGTTTCTTTCGGTTTCGAGAAATACTTTTGACTTACCCTTTGCTGATGCTATTTACATATACTGATATACTCATCAAGTTCATTTACACTTTACCGACCCAGTTTCTCTGTTATAGATTTTGAAAATAAGACACACCATTCAAATTACGATTATAGCATGATAAAAATAATTTAATAGCTTCATAAGAACCATCAATATCTATCAACGTTGATAAAAAAATGCTGAATTTAGATGTAATTTCATCAAATCAATAATTTCCAGGAATATTATTACTATAAATAATTCTCAATATTTTTTGTTAAATAATGCGATAAATTTATTTTATCAAAGGTCAGTTATTTTTTTCTGACTGGTCAGATCCTTTTTGGAATTTGAAAAGTACATTTTAATATCATTATTTATATAAAAAAAAATGCAAATTGACACAGTCCACTTTGCTTGTTTTCGCTCGAAAAAGAACATTAATATTTTTGATTTAGATTATTAATCTGATATGCAAATGCAAAAGGGCTTATGTGAAAGACGTATTAACAACACCAGGCAACAGAATCTTTGTTGAGTTAGAATTGACACTTGTTTTTCCTGACTTTTATTCTCTAAATCTAAAAAATGACCTCGTCTTTTCTGCATTATATTAAATCTTTGAATTACAGTAGACCATTTCTTTGTCAAAAAACTGTCAAGATTCCACTAATTCTTCCTCTTTTGCAAGAACGTTTTAAAAGTTATATAGAATTTCAAGTAATGAGTTATTTCTTCGATATATTTATACAACTTTTTTTTGTTTCTGCAGAGGTACTTCTTACTCTAGATCAAATTGTGTGAAAATAGTTACGACAAAAAATTACGTTTAGATCTTTTCCTAAAGTGCTAAATATGTGAGCCCTTATCCTTTATGCTTCACCAATAGTCACTCGTGATAATTAAATGATATTGACCCTCATAGCTTTCATCTATGACCAACAAAACGCAATTGAATCGTTCAACTTTTGCATGGCTGAACTCACCAAGATTAACCGGCAAGTTTGAAAAACAGCTAAGCAAATTATGCAAGTTTATGTACAAGTTGCAACTGATCTTTTTGTATCTCTCCAATAATGTCGGCTAAATCTCGATGTGATTCTTTGTTAGTGAATTTCCCCCAAAAAATTATTCCCTATAATAACCAATTATATTTCATGTTCTAACATTGTCCAGATGAAATATTCATTTTGAATGAGGTACCGAAATATAGTCTATCAAATACTAAGGTCTTGACTTCTTTCAAATGACCAGCAATGACAAGCTAAAATGAATTTTACAGTAAGTTTCACTAGACAACGCTTTCTTTAATTGTTCAACAAACTCAGTTTTAGCAGTGGGGTGCAAAGATAAGTGTCTTCATGTTAACAAGTGATTCATGTTGAATCTTGGGATCACCAGGTCAGATACTGGAGGCTATTTCCTCTCTAACCAGTTTTTCTCTCAGGTTCTGCTATTCCATACACTCAAAGAAAGACAAGATACTTGGTGTAACCACGTTGCTGACCAAGAAGGAAGCATATTTTTTAAGGTCAGCATAGATGATTCCATTGTGCTTGTGATATTACAACGACTCCATAACTCTCTATATCTAATCCAGACGGCCAGCCTGTAGAATCCGACGACTGCATCTCTGCCAAGGGGTGAGACTAGTGTCTCGGATATGAAATTTAACTATCTAATAGCAAATGTCCAGCTCTGGATCTCTGCCTAATACGGCGTACCTCTTCAATGACATTACTACCTGGTTCACTCTTACCCGGAGTAGTAGCTCCTGCTAGCGTCATATCTGTGGGTCAAATTGAAACTGCGTTCAAACAAATGACGCATGTTAAATTGAAATGTTAGAAATTGAACTCGTCAAAGTTTCTGTGATGAATCTTGATAATTATTCTTATTTAGAATATTAGGATTTTTGAGCTTATCTTTATTTTTATACTTACCATATTTCAACAAATGTGTCCTTCGACCTTCTTCAGGTGTTTCAGTTTGAACCTGGGTGTACACAAAGAATTTCAATGAAAACCCTTTATTTGAACCGCAGGGGTAGACTATTCGAAATCTGTTAAACATGACCGGGCATATATGTTTAGATTTTGTAAATATTCGATTTTGTTATTCCTAACTGTAGCTGGGATTGAACCGACAACCTCCAGATGGTCTCACTCACCGGCACTTTCCAATTAAATGTCATAACCACTGGGCCATATGTCTTTGCCGGCTGGGTTGTGAGATCGCAGCAGCCCACTTCGAACACCAGTCAGGCTATTACGATCACTTTGGGTCAGAAGGATGAAGGGAGAGAGAAGCATGGAAACATGTCGTGTCAGCGCGATATGATATAAACGATACGTTATGAGGAATAATATATATATATATATATATATATATATATATATATATATATATATATATAAGAGGTACTGCCGATATCATTATAGTTCAACTATAAAACAATCACGTTTAATTTTTCTTGAACCCGATCGTCAGATTAACTTCTATCAGCCCGTATAAAGCTTACGTTGACTTCATCATTTTCTGAAATTGATCAATTTCATTCATTGATAAGATTTAAAGAGTTATTCCATTGAAGTGATATTAACGATAATGCCAACGAAAGACTGATACAAAATTACGAAGAACTCCAGATCCTCGCCATCGGTTACTGTTTAATACGGTATTCATGACACACAAGAATTAATAATTATTACTCTTAATCTAAGGTTACTCCGCTTATCCACGGCAGTAAACTCTTGTGAATGAAAATTGTAAGCGCTGATTAGAAATAAATCTATTACCGGTTTGACGATAAATCGAGATAAAACAAATTCTCGCCGTTTAGTATCTATTAATTATTAAAAATCTTAAAGAGAGGAACTGATTTAGGTAGACACCCCGAGGAGTCGTAGCTAAATCGCTGGGTTGTGAGATCGCAGCAGACCACTTCGAAAACCATTCAGGCAATTACGTTCACTTTCGGTTTAATACTCTTGGTAATAGTATGAACCGCAATCGTTTGGTTATACATGGAGAACATCATCAACATGACCTCCCACAACACCAAAGCCAGCCTGATTGCTTGTGGAAAAGGCATGCTCCCAGTTCCGGATCCGTATCGAGGCGGTGATTGAGGCTGAAGGCGGCTACATTGAATAGATGTCAGCTGTACTACATAATCAAGTTACCTGAATTGATTTTTTCAATAAAAGTTTTTAAATAAAGCTGTAGTGTTGTTTTCTTTAGGACGACAATTTTATCGTTCCACCCCGTAGTACTGCAATTGTTCCTCTACAAGGATGATTTTGGCATTAATCAGCCAATGAAGGTTGATATACCATTAAAACCAACGAAACTGTTTCAACGCGAATTTAATTTGAAAGTTAGCAAATAAAAGTCTAACTTTTGTCAGAAGAATCGTAACTAGATAGTATATATGAAAATACTTTTTTGAAAGACGTTTTCCTTCAAAGTATAGACAGAATTGAATGTATCTACTCTTTCAATAATACCACATAATCCTTCAAATCTAACAGTGATTTAATAACTTGATTTGGTGTCTATGCCTGTATAGATATTAAACGTTCATTTTTTTTCTCGAAAAATAACCATTTCTCCTTGAAACATAAGTAGACGACATCTCTATGAACATCTGTCATTACACTTGTTAACGAACTAGAGATCCTTAAAAGAAAAGATATTTCATAAGTTTATAATTATTCAGTTGTAATCATGCTAATATTCCCAGACATTCTTATGTTTTACTTCGCACAAAATAAAGAGAGATTAGAAGATTTTAACATCACTTTCGAAAGTGCAACATATAATTCGCTAATTCAAAACAAAAGCATATCTCATTCTTATCTTTCCTTATGGTATTGTATACTTCTTGATATCAATATGCAGTCTAAAATGGTGTCAAAAATAATGTAATTCATCATAAATCTATATATTTCTTAATTAAATGCATTTTTTTTTAGTTGTTGGTGCAACTGTTCATTCTAATCAGAGAGAATCGCCCCTAAATAACTGCACCCTGACCATTTCTATGAAATGTTCATTTTCTTCTAAAGCAAAGATACGAGGATTTTATAATTCCAAATAGAATATTATAAAAATACATTATTGCGTGTTATTTATTTTCAAACTGTACAGCAATGAAATGCAGGAAGCAAACATATGAATATATAGCAGTAAAAAAACCAAAATTTCTGCTTGGTTGGTTGGTTGGATTTTATGGCATATCATCCCTTGTAGGTAATTTATTGTTTGTTCGTTTGTCTGGGTCTCATGTCATATCAACCCCGTTATGTCATTCGATGCAAAATCTATCTTTAATACAAATAAACAACTCTATTTCAAACAATTCAGTTTAGTGTAATTATAGATTTTGGTATACATAGATGAATGTCGAAACTGTTCTATTTCAAACAATTCAATTTAGCGTAAGTATAGTTTCAATGTAAAAAACAGTTATACCATTCTGGACCAGAGTGGACCTGGGAGCAATAGAATAAAGAGGTACTCCGTGTTCCCCAAAGCTTCAGCATTACTGAAACCCCTCTACAGAGATGCATTTGATTTATTCAACCACCCCAGCCAACAGAACATGAAATCCTGATTATATATATAGTCATCCACAGACAGATCTGTTTAGTTCTATCAGAAATCATTAGTGTGGCTAGACATACCAGCTTCCCGTAGCTGGGATCGAAACCCGGTATACTCAAACGTCATTCCGAGACTCTACCCCCTCAGCGAAGTAAATTTTAAACGGTTATAAATCACAATTACTATTGTTTACATACATCCGCTTAATGGCTACCGAGAGCTCAATTCATATATATGAAGAGCCTTGCAATAAACGCTAATGACAACGCGATTACTTCATTCGCAAAAGAACTCAACCCTACGAGGGTAGAGGAGTATATATATATATATATATAGTTATCCACATTATATATATATATATATATATATGTGTGTGTGTGTGTGTGTGTGTGTGTGTGTGTATTATTCGGTCCAGTTAAACCAGAATTGGAAGTAATCCCTTCAGGGCAAGAAAATCATTCAAGACCTGAACATTTAAATTTTCCTGATAGAGAGCTCAATGTAATTAATTTTAAAGAGCAATATTTCTTGAAAGAAAAAACAAAAGACCGGTTATTTTAGGATTATAAATTTATTTCCATCCTGTTTTTCGTTCCTAGTGTGAACCAAAAACACGAAGAAAAGTATAACAGGACTTCTTCAGATCTAATGGGTGTTTTTGGTGCACACCAGGAACGAAAAACAGGATGGAAATAAATTTGTAAACTAAAATAACCGGTCTTTGTTTTTTTCCTTTAAAGATATATATATATATATATATATATATATATATATATATATATATATATATATGTATTGAAAGCCTATAGTTGGAATTCACATTTTTTTTAACCATTCGGAGCTCATTTGCTTGCACACACCTGATGAATTGCTAGTATTGTTTCCTAACATGAATCATTTTATTTACACACTGTTAGATGGCTTTACCTATTACTTTTTAATACTAATAGTTGTATTTGCACACAGTTAAATTGTTTCGAGTATTCCTATCTAGTACTTACAATTCAATTTAACATCAATTATTTTTTTATCGTTTGGCTATTTGTTTTAATGGCATATCAAACCTTCATAGTTATTTAATGCCAAAGCTTGTTTATACATAAGTGTATATGATTTGTAAATGAATCATTTTTTTGTTAATTTTATTCTAAAACTTGTTCGTGCTAATTTATTTACAAACAATCAAATGTTTTTAAGTATTCCTTTTTATTACTCGCCGACAAATAAACGGTTTCAGTTATGGAATTGTAATACCAATATTTCAATTAAATATCAGTCATTAGTTTACACACAGTTAAATGGTTTCATATATAGAGAATGATTACATGCTTCAATTTCGCTTACATACGGGACCTTTATAAGTTCTACTACTCCGGTTCAGAGTGGATCTGTGTAGGGGTAATCTACTTAAAACAAAACTCCAAGACTGAAGCCTGACCGTCAAATGGTTTATCGTGGACATACGAGGTGCATTTTTCGTATGGACACTTTTATTGATAGTACAGACATGAAAATTCAAGTCCCCTTCGAAGTAATATCCTCGGGCTACAATACACTTGTTTTACCGTTCCAACAACTTCTGGAAGGCCCCATTGAAGTCCACTTGTGTAAGCGTGTTAATGCCTTCGTCACAGCCTCTTTCATCTCCTCAATTGTCTCGTAACGACAGCCTCTGAGCTTAGGGAATAACCAAAATCACCAGGAGCCAGGTCTGGACTTTAGGGAGGGTGACAAACTGTCTTGATGTCTATCTTGGTCAAATAGTCTGTGACAAGGATGGAGTTGTGGACTGGTGCATTGTCCTGGTGGCAATGCCACTGACCCGATTTGAAGAGTGCTGGCTTCTTTCGACGGAATCTCTTCCTGAACTTTCTTAAAACCATAACATAGTAACCCTTACCCTAACCCTCTGGCCAATCATCTCTGGTGTATTAACTTCCTTACTTCTCCCACACCTCTCATCATCCCTCACAGTCTCCCAGCCTTCCTTGAATCTCTTATGCCACGTAAAAACTGATGCTCGATTCATGCAAGATGCCTCCAAAGCAGTCTGAAGCATTCCATACGTTTCTGTGTCATTTTTTCCAAGTTTAAAACAGACTTTTATTGCATATCGTTCTTCTAATGTATCAGATTGCATTTTTGAAATTCACCAGCAGTGACACTCAGGTTTTTGTAGGGTGTATTCCAATTGCTGCTGTAGCCGTTCCTTTGGACCTGAAATCATAAATAATTGGTCATCATCTCATACGATGTATGGCAATAACATACTGAATTTTCAAGTGTCTACGACAATTTTAAATGCCCATACGAAAAAAGTCTGGAAACTTATCGTATGCACCTCGTAGTGTTCCAAAAGAAATTAGCGTTCTGTCAAATACAAAGAGACTCCTCCAGGATCTGAAGCTAAGTAGTTGTGTCTATTTCCTATGACGACAATCATAATACCGTTATCGCAATATATATATATATATATATATAGTATTCTTGGTCCAGTTAAACCGGAGTTGGGAGTAATTCCATCAGGACAAGAAATTATTCATGAATGAATGTTTAAAATTTTTCTGGTAAAGAGCTCAATGTACCAATAATACAGAGCAATAAATTCTTTAAGAAAAAAAAACGAAACCGGTCACATAGGATTATAAATTTATTTCCATCTTTGGAAAATTCCAACTTAAAAAAAAATCATCGGAAACATTACGTAACAGGATGGAAATAAATTTACAATCCTATGTGACCGGTTTCGTTGTTTTTTTCTTAAAGTATATATATATATATATATATATATATATATATATATATATATATATATTTCTTTTGTTACAAAAGCGTCGCAAATTTATTTATATGCCTTTGCTGTTTTTAATAGTTACTGGACAGTAGGATACTTCATGGCGTTGTGGTTAAGTTGGTGATCTGGGAGATTGTTGTAATTTTTTTCGAACTCCAGTCACCCTTTTTCACTCACTTTCAAATAAATACCCTGAATAATGCATGAATCATGTTACCTTCCCAGCTATGGGTTAAATATTACAATTATTATCCTCCCAGCTATGGGTTAAATATTACAATTATTATCCTTACACTAGGATGGCTTTGATCTTAAATAATCCACAATGGTTGATATGCCATTAAACAAAAAAAAAACAACCAACCAACTTTTAATAAGCCTGAGTTCGTCTGTAGTTTATCACATGAAGAAGATTTTATATGCGTCGACATTTGCGTAGGTGTGTGACGTCTCAAGATTGTAAGAAAAATAATGCATGGAAATTGCAATACATCTGTATGCTATATATCGCTCTATAGAAATAACATTATGATATATGTGATATTATTTTAAAGAGCGCTCATGGCGTAATCGTTATCTTCGTTGAAAATTGACGTGGTGATCCGGGTCTAAATTGTAGACTAGATTGTTTGCATTTCCCTTTGGACTCATACCCTTGGGACAAATATGATTCAACCTATCCTTACTCAAGCTCTGTGGCCTAGTCGGCTGCGGCTGGAGAATGCAGTAAATGCATCTTTGCAGAGGGATAAGACTTATCCAACCAGTGGTCTGGATATGACACTAAACCATATGATGGTTGGTCTGCATTAATGCTGGATCTTTGAGGAATGCGAAGTACTTCTTTATTGCCATCGCTCATCGATCCACTCTGGCCCTGAGTTGTAGTACCTGATAATGTCCTATTTATGGGTCAAATAGAAGTGTTTTACCTTTAAACAGTACTTATTCTAAACTTAATTGTTTGAAATAAAGCTCTTTTGAGATTTAACTGTGTGCAAACTAAAAACTTAATTATGTTAAACTGAAATGTTTGAAATAGAACTGTTTTGACATCAAACTGTGAGTAAGCAAGGAAATATGCCGAGCTTAATCGTTTAACATATATATATATATATATATATATAGTGTGTGTGTGTGTGTGTGTGTGTGAGAGAGAGAGAGAGAGAGAGAGATTTGGCATCAAATAACCTAGAAAGGTTGAAATGCCATGAAACTCAACCTTGCCAAAATCTGGTAAATAGTAGGGTAGACTGGACTTTTAAAGCTTGGTATCCTAATTAGTCTACTAGAAAGAACACTTCTGAATTTAAACTAGTTATACACTTCCTCTATATTGAATATGTGTTGCATCCTGCTCATGCGCAGGTCTTGGTTAATACATAAAATTTTCTTTTTTAAATATTACTTATGAGAAAACGTCCAACAAATTTTAAATTTACATTTGAATTTGTTGGATGTTTTCTGATAAGTAAAATGCTGTGGTAATAAAAAAAAATATTAATATGTGATAAACATATTATCACGTGTTAAATAATTGTATACATTGCTAAAGAAATATCTTCTACATTAATAAAACTGTCTCAGCCGTCTGCCCAAAAAGCAGACATGAGTGTTCTATAGATTTCCATGCTCATTTGATGGCTCCCTCATGTGACATTGTTCTAGACAGAAGTAATCTTAGTCAATTCCCAATGTGGATTATCTGTCAGTCTGATTCATCTGCGCCATTGTTTGGCTTCAATTAAAAGGATACTCCACTGGCATTTATATGCATGTACCAATGGTTGCCAGGAATTTACTTCGTTACTGGGTAAATTTCAACCCTCCCAATCCAAAAGTGCATATAATCACACACACACACACACACACACACACACACACACATTTATATATATTTATATATATATATATATATATATATATAGAGAGAGAGAGAGAGAGAGAAATAGAGGAAAGGAGAAATATAGGAATACATAACTTTCTAAACAATATGATTTAGAAATTCCATAATTTTACAAATTAATATTTTAGATGCAGGTCTTAAAATAGTACCTGCAGATAGTTAACGAACAGAGTCGGGTCCTCAAAGCACTTGGTTTGGTTTGGTTTGGTCTGTTTTAGTTTGATTTTATGGCATATCAACCATTGTATGTTATTTAATGCCAAATCTATTTTTATGCAAAAAAACAATTCTATTTCATTGAATTCAGTTTAGCATGAGTACACAATTTAAATGTCAACAACATTTCTATTTCTAGCTAATCAGATAACTTTACAAAATTAAACAGTTCCAAGTATTGCTATCTGTCACTAACAATTCAATTAAACATCACTTATTTATTTACGCACAGTTAAATGTCAAAACGGTTCTATTTCAAATAATTCAGTTAAGCGTAAGTACTCAGTTGAAATGTAACAACAGTTGTATTTCAAACAATTTAGTTTAGCATAGGTACAGTTATAATGTCACACACTTATATTTGACCGATTAACAGTAACTTACCAGGTGCTACGACGCGGGCCAAATTGGACATGGGATCGATACCAATAATGGGTTATTTCGCATTACCCAAACTCCAGCAGCACTGGAGCCTCTTCATTAGATTTTTTAAATGTCATATCTAGGACAAGGACACTCGTTTGGGGAGTCTTACCCTTATATAGAGACTCAGTCGGAGTACTCTGAAGCCACACCCGACTGAGCCATCAAAGCTCTTGGAGAAGGAAGAATTCAATTACATTGAATACGTCAAAGGATATCCTTCATGAACATAAGAAACCAATACTTTATGTTTTCTCTTTGAATATTTCCTTAATTTAAATTCTAGTACCAGCATACTGAAGGACAGTAATCAAAGTAATATGCATTTATACTGATTGATTCATTGATTTTAAGGTCACGTCAGTTTATGTTTGGTTACTTTATGCTTGGAAGTTTTGAAATTATGTTGATTTGTGATTTATATAACCCTTTTCTGTATAGTAGTTTCGAAATTTTTTATATTGTCATCATATCACGTATTCCCATCTAATACAAACAATTTGCACAATTTTTTTGGTTTTAAGTTATCGAATTAAATCGAAATAATTTGATATTTGTAATTGTTATTCTGAAGAAACTTGAATAAAATCATAGATTTAAGTGACTATTCTCAATTCGAATTATTTACAGTAAAATAGCATCTATTATTCTTATCTAAAACGAATAATTTAAAAAACAGATCAATTCGACCAGTGGATTATATGTTACCAGGTATTACTACTCGAGGACAGAGTGGAGCTTGGAATAAAGGTATACTAATAATGAAGAGATATATAAGATATAAAAAAGAAATATCATGTTTTAAATGCTCGAAATATTTTACCATGATATCTGCTGTCAAATGGCAGTCGTTGATAATCTTCATGAAATTTTTCAGAGTTTAAATAGAATATTCTTTTCTTCATTAGGTACATTTAGGAAATATTGTTTTATAAAGGGAAGTTCTGTTTATAGTTTTACCAGACCATTCTCTATTGTCTAAAAATGCGACTCATTATAGGAAGAGAAAAATCTATTTTAACCAGAAAATAAGCAAAGGAAGTTACAACAGTAGATTGACCATGTTTTATCGTAAAAAAATATAACGACAGGCAGTTTAAGAATGAAAATTTATTATGAAATATATTATAGCTTTTTCAATTGGTATCTTAATAACTCCTGATCTTTTATTTTGCAAAACATCCCAGATGGAGTCATACCAAAGATTTTAAAAATGGTACTTGATGCCGCCTTGCTTAATGATCAGCATTATAACGTAAGGATCAAAGGTAAAGTTTAGCAATCAAGGGAATGGAGTAGCACCCTCTCCTACCCCTTGGTGTAGTAGCTACTGAAACGGGATCATTCGGATCACACTTGACTAAGGTCAGCAACAACAACTTACTTTATATTGTTATACGATTAAGGAATGATTCTTTTTTATTCGTCATTTTTCGTTAATTATATTTTATCAGTGAGTTATGTTGGGTTTTGAACTATTCCGTTCTTAGTTAAGGTGCACACTCGTTGGGTGCAGTTTTACGCTCGTGCGCAAAGGACATGACAATCACCATTGTCAAAATAAACCCCAGGCAGGAAATAGTAAGAACTGTGTTTTTCTCCTCGTGTCGTAGGACCGAAGTCAGAAGTTAATAAAACCGTTCGTACCTGAAGCAACAGAGTCCGCATGTATTTGTGTTTGCCTGTGTTAGCATATGTATAAGTGTGGCATACAACAATATTGCATAATGTTATACTTTTCTGATCTTGAAATTGAAAGTAATTTGCCTTAAATTCAAAATTAAAAAAAAATTATTTGGCAAGATTCCATAGCGCAAAAAGTCGCTTGACCAATAAAACGATTTGATCAATTCAGTGTGTAGATGCCTTATGAACGCTTCGTCCCTCTAATTAAAAAAAAAAATAATAATAAAAATGTATTTTGATTGAAGCGTTTATTTCCTGTGAAGAATTGTATTTTCTGCCGGTATCTTTATTTTTCTATTACATTCTATCCCAAAACTTGTGACACTTTTTTTTTTTTTTTTTTTTTTTTTTTTTACAGAGGACTAGAATTTGCCGAGTGTTTTCCCGACACCCTGTCTGCCGAAGGGTAAGACTTCTCTCAAAAAGCAGTAAAGTGCTTCCGGAAGTGTAACACTAATTTTGAAACAGTGGGAAGTGTGGAGTAATGTTTTCGATGATAATACTCTCACATCAACTTTGAGTAGTAGGACCTGTCACAGTTTAACCTATATGTCAAAAAGATCTGTTCGAATATCATTAATATCAAATAAAAATGCTTTGAATCATGTAAGTATATTCGATTTTTGTTTGTATTAAGAGTTGTATTAAAAATCTAACATTTTTACAGTGGGTAATCACTTATATTATTAGTTTTCCAGAAATTGTAAATTGTTTGAATTACGTGAAACCACTGATATATATATATATATATATATATATATATATATATATATATATATATATATATGTAAGCATTACTAGTTTTAGATGAGTATAATTAAAAGAATATAAATTATTATTATTATTATTATTATTATTATTATTATTATTATTATTATTATTCACTCATTATAGCTTTTCACATCAGAGTTAGCCGATGGTTTTTCACTGGAATCTGAGTGATAACAAGACAGCTCAAGTCTCCAGGACTCTTCTTAGTATTCTTGCCGTTCTTAGAAATGCTGTCGTTTGGATGGTCTCCACCCGTCCGCTAACTTCCAAGTCTTCCAGTCCCTTTAGTAATCCTTTAGTTACTGTTAAAAATGCACCAATTGCAATTGGTATAATTGTCACCTGCATGTTCCACAGTTTTTTCAATTCCCTAGCAAGGTCGAGGTACTTATCCTTCTATTCACATTCTTTCAGTTTTATTCTGTGGTCGGTCGGGACAGCAAAGCCGAGTATTTTGCAAGTTCTCTTCTTTTCTTTTTTTTTTTTTGTTGATTCTTATTAAGACTGGTATTCTGACCGGGATTAGGGTATCCGTTTGTATGTTAAATTCCCATTGGAGTTTATGTGTGGTATTTTCTAGGACAGGTGCTAGTTTATGCATAGACTATTAGTTAGTATGGTCGAATTTAAATTTCTCACACATTTCCAAGTGAATCACCTTGCCGACCAAGTCGTGTCTTGCCTTATACTCCCTCTGTGCTAATTTGCTGCATTCGCTTATTATATGATTGATGGTTTCATCTCCGTCACCACATAGCCTGCATTTGCTATTTTGTTGAGTCTTATCAATTCTCACTTTGATATGATTGGTTCTTATGGCATTGTTTTGTGCTGCTATTAGGAGGGATTCTGTTTCTCTCTTAAAGTTTCCTTTTCTTAACATGTCCAAGTTTTGTCGTGTGAGATTATTCACACCAGCGTTAGCTAATGGTTTCTCACTAAAGTTTGAGTGACAACAATACTCCTCAAGTCACCAGGACTCTTGTCAGTATTCTCGCCGATCTCAATAATGCAGAAATTTGGATGGTTTCAACTCGTCCTGTTATTTTCAAGTCTCACAGTCCTTGCACTAATCCTTTGCTGACTGTACTAAGAGAACCAATTACAAATTATGTAATCGTCACGTTTATGTTCCGCAGTATTTTCGATTCCCTTGCAAAGTCGAGGTACTCGTCCCTCTTTTTACATTCTTTCAATTTCCGGCGTAGTATTCAGTCACTGGTCGGTATGTCTAGTTTAGCCCGGGAATTTTCACCGAAATTAAATCGCACGGAAGAAACCACCGTTATTCGCCACGTTGTGAATTTTTTGATCCGTATAGTGGTGTTGTGTTCCTCCTCAGATCGGTTCAATTTAGCTAGAATCTACGCCGAAATAATGATCTCTGTTTATGGATAAAATAGTTCTTGTCACAATCACAAGAACACAAAAAGAGATAAGTAACAATTTTGATTCTCGTATAATAAAACTTTATCTCGCCATAGAAAAAATTTCACAAATGTGTAGAGTACAAAAGAAAAGGTCACACGAAATATACTCGGCTTTGTTGACAAAATTAACAGGATTCGCAAAGTTTCTATTTCCATCTCTTCGTTCTGATCGGACCAACACGATTCACAAAATCGTTTCGCAGCGTTCGGCGTTTCTGTCTGACCGCTTAAAATGTCAGTCACGGACCACCGAAAAAATGTCTGTCCCTTTCCAATCGCTGCCTTGAACTGAACTCTCAACTGTCAACTGGATTCTCAACTGCCGACTGGACTCTTAATTCTGAAATCTCAACACTGTACTGCCGACTGGACTCTGCTGACTGCTTATATGAGGTAGGGCGGGGTATCGACAATTTTCGGCTACGCCCATGAATAATGATATATAAACTGCCTGGACCCCCCTGTATGTCGTATAATCTTTTAAAACTCCACGGATGGCTATTTTTAAGAGGTACTAAGAATGAATTTGGATGCCCCGCTGACTTTCGCCCAGACGAAGATCCTTGAATCGGAAGAAATCCACTTATCCTGTCTCGGACTTTGAGCCTGGACTTCGTCTTCAGATCGCCCAAGATTCCATTCACCCTTTATCACAGGATTCAATAAATGAACCTATCTCTCCACTCCCCGAACCATCGCCTTACTTACTAAATACTCAACTCCAGGAACGTTATTATAAGATGAAAATAATAAATAATGAAATAGGAAACTCCTTTTCCCATTCTCTGTATGAAAGAAAAACAAACTTATTTAAAAAATTATCCTCCTATTCATCAAATTAATAAATTCATTCCAATTCAAATCGTTAATAAATAATCCCATCTGGTGGGGGCCTCTCTCTCTCTCTCTCTAACACAATTTTACTCTGCGGTCCGCCGGGACAGCAAAGTCCACAATTCTGCAAGCTCTCTTTTTTTTTGTTGATTATTTTTTATCTGGTCATCTGGCCAAGATTTGATGGCCCGTTTCCATCTCACAATCCCTGCATCTCATTCTCTAGGACAGATTCTGGGTTGCACATCTATCACTTGTTCGTATGGTCAAACTTTAACTTTTTGCTCAATTCCCATATGGATCACCTTGCCTATTATTATTATTATTATTATTATTATTATTATTATTATTATTCCTTGCGAGTTTTTAAGAACATCGTTAGATAATGACTCGGTAACGTATTCCTATCACTCTCCCCTCCCTCTCTCTTTCCCTCCCTCTCTTAATACAAAGATATATACATATATATTGTATTAGGACGGGTGAAATGTATCCAGTAACGAAAGCCATATTTGGGTGAAAGTTTCTTTAGTTCTCCAGGAATCTTCTTAGTTCTTAGGATAACCTTGACAATGGTGTAGTTGAGGTGGTTTCGGTTCGTTCTACGATTTTGAAGTCTTCCACCCTTCTATCAAAGCTTTTTGGAATCATTTCTGCAGCATACGCTAATTATCTCTTAAACATAGTTGGTCCTTATGGCGTTAATTTGTTCTGCTATGAGAAAAGATTCAGTTTTTCTCTTGAAGTTTCTCTTTCATGGCCTTCTACAAGTCATCCCGTCTGAGATTTCGTTAATTTGTACCTTGAAATATCTATACTATCGTTTTTCTTCCTATTTTAAATTTCTAGTTGCTGTTCTGTTGAATTGTTGTCTGTGCTCTCTGTGGCCGCTGTAATTAGTCTTTCTTTCTTCTTTTTAATGTAGCGGCCAACTCGTCGTATTGATGCATTCAAGCTATTTTTGATGCCGTCGTGTCAACTAGCTCCCTCTTTTCTTGTCATATATTCTATGTATCGCATCTCTTGGATGTAAGGCCTTATCCATCGTCACAAGTTTTCATGTTCTGTTGTCAATTTATGAAGGTCTTCCCTCGTCCACTTCCAAAATAGTACCGTGTATCTTATAAAGAGGACAGCTCGAGTGTTCATTATTTTACTGTAATTCATTCTGCATAGCTTGGTCACGAGGATTTTTTTTTCGTCTGAGATACTCTTTTTTAATTTTTTCTTTCATCTCTGATAGTGTCCGGTTAAAAAATTCCCAAATACTTATAATTTTCCTTTTTTTCGCGCGTTTTAATTCTTTCTTGACTTGGAAGTTATTTTCCTTACGGTAACTTTCTTTTTCGACCTTTCCTTGTTAGCATGGCACTTTCTTCTATGATAAATTTAATTCCGATATTCTGGCACTTCATTTGTGTCATCTTTTCCAAATAGCTTGGTATTGTCCATCTGATTTAGGTGGTCAATTTTTTCGTGCAATATAGTAAGTTTGTTTCTCCTGAGCATTTACTAAGAATGTGATTGAGTGGCATCCTCTCTCTTACAAAATGTAACGGTTAAAGCCCGTCTCCCAGGAAGATACCTGGTTTTTCACCACAGCTATTTTTTCTCCTGCAGCCAATTCCGTTTCCCTGTGAGATATCTTGTACATTTTGAGAGAGACTATTATCCAGGTAACTGGGACCATGTCGTTGGCCATTTTTTTTTTTTTGTCGATCCACGCCATGGCTTCATTTTCTGTCTTGTTTTGCTTTTTTGAGGATGTGTTGATGAATGTACAGTAAATTAACTCTGTCACTTGTTTCACTTTTGACATCGTTTTTGTTCTTCGACAGTCTGCAGCTTAAGAGCGAGTAATACCCCCACCCTATATCTGTGCCTCTGGAATTATCCACATCATCAATAGACACATTATTCGTCCATAGTTATTTGGTCAGTTCTGTTTTGGTGTTTTTTTTTATTTGGATGGTCGTTCGTTTTGTCATGCATTCGGGTATATTTACTTGCTTCTATCCATCAAATCAATTTAAAATTTTTATCTGTTGTGTATACGCGTGAATTTTAAAACCAGAATCAATACATGCCATCAAGACTAGTGTTTATCAATTCGCTGCTTTTTCGGGTGTTATTATTGGCGTTTTTAGGAGGATTACGGTCCCATGACTTTCTAGCAATTCTTGTAATTATTTTCTATGTAATTTTTCTTTTCTGTAATTTCAAACAACTGACATATTTTACACAAGAATAGTTTTGGCTCATTTACATGTGGTGTTTGCTACGCCTTCGTGTATTGTTGAATGCGTTTTCTTTCCTTTTTTCGGAAAGTCTAATTTTGATTGTATCAATTGATCCTGTGTCTGTATCTTTTAAACCAATCTATTTTAGCCTATATCTTGTGATTTATCCCTTCAAGCGGTATTCCTAGATTTGTCTGTTATTTTTGCTCTTTTAATCCCGAACCATTGCCGTATTTTTCTCCTTCCTTAGTATCTTTGACTATTGTCGTAGTTTCTTTACCCGCCCTTCTAGCACTTCTGTAACATCCAGGTTTTGTGTTTCTTTTCGGGTTTCTGAGTGACTCTACTTTTTTTATCAGAAACTAATTTTTCTCCTGCATACACCCAAACATTTAACTCAATGATGATGTCCATTGGAATATTTGGTAATAATTTGTTAATGATTTATTTTTCTACAATGAGTTTCTCAAGTCTTTCTTTCTTCTTTTCACTCATGATTTTCTTTAATAAATCTACTTTTATTTCGTCTTCTTCTTAAAATATTTTTATTGTATTTAGGTTTGTAATATTTCGGTTTTCATTGTTTCATGTTTCAGTTTATTTAGATCTTTCTTGCTCCTCAGTATTTACATTTTCGGCTTGTGTATTCTTTACTATTTACCCCTTTCCGAGTTTTTCACGCCAGCGTTAGCCGACGATATCTAACTGTAGTTTGAATGATAGGAACTCCTTTCAACTCTCCAAAACCCTTCTCAATATTTTGGTCTATCTTAACAACGCTGTAGTTTAAATGGTCTCCACTCGTCTTCTTATTTGCATCTTTCCAGTGTCTTTATCAATCCTTTGATGACTATACCGAGCGGACCAATTACAAGTTGTCTCAACAACGCTTTCATGCTCCATAGTTTTCAGTTCTCTAGTTAGGTCCATGTACATATGTTTCTTTTTGCTTTCTTTCAGTTTTACCCAATGGTCAGACAGAAAGGCAAAAGTCCAGAATTCAGCAAGTTCTTTTTTTTGTTGTCATTGGTTATCTCTAGATCTGATCGTCTGGCACAGATTTTGCGATCCATTTGTATCTCAAATACCAAGAGAATTTTCTGGATCTCATTTTCTTGAACAAATTCTGGGTTGTGCATATACCATTTGTTCTTACGGTCAAACTTTAGCTTCTTTCTATGACAAATTCCATCCCTATTTCCTGATTTTATATTCTAACTGCGTGTATTAGAGTTTCCTGTTCTTTTTTTATTTTTTGCAAAGAGTTTGATGTCATCCATGTACATTAGGTGATGGATCTTTTCCTGCGAACTATTTAGTTTGTATCCGGTTGTGTATTTTCTGAGGATGTGGTTAAGTGGCATCATGGCAATCATGAATAGTTACGAACCTCCTTGAAAAATACTTCTTTGGATCTTTGTTTCAGCTAAGCTTTTCCTCCTGCTGTCAATTCCACTCTCCAGGTTTTCATGTTTGTCTCGATAATGTTTAAGACTTCATCTGATATTTTGTACATTTTGAGGCAGTTTATTATCCAGCTTTGCGGAACCATATCATATGCCTTTACGTAGTCAATCCAGGCCATAGCTAAATTTTTCCATCTGGTTTTGCTCTCATTTAGGATGTGTTGATCTATTTAAAGTAACTCTAACATGCCTCTGGATCCTTTGCAGCACCCTTTTCTGTTCCTCAGGGAAAAATCCACGGCTTGTTAACGAGTGGTAAATATCTTCCCTTTTTTGAGCTGTTAATATTTTCCACATCATCGATCGGAAAGTTATTTGTCAGTAATTGTCTGGGGCGGTACCTTTGCTTGGGTCATTTTGGGTCAATGTGGCCCTTTCTATGGTCATCCATTCGAGTACGTATGCTTTTTGTAGGCATTTGTTTATTTTTTGTGTTATTCTATCGTGAATTGAGATGAAATTCTTGAACCAGAAACCATGCATTCCATCATGACCTGGGGTTTTCCAGTTTGATATTTTTTTTGTGTCGTTTTGAGTAAATCGATATGTATTTCCGTGTTGTTTTAAGTAAATCGATAATGATACAAGTATGTATCCAATGTTTCTGAAAGATCAGGATACGACACATTGTCAATTTTTAGGCGGAGTTCTAACAGGTTTAAAATCAGAGTTTTCCTTCTCCGAGACCGGCTGCTATATCAAGGTTCATGATATAACAATTGATCCTCAACATGTAACCATATAATGGACGCGCCCGTGGCATAGGGTTTATTGCTGAATGAAATCGACACGATGAGCCGAGTTCAAATCCAGGACGAGACTGTTTCCGTTTCACTTTCCACAAATTCCCCTGCGAAGAGCATGAATCGATCCCTTCACCACACCCTTATATTTGGGCGGGGAATCCTTGTCGCGTAGTTCCAAATGTGTTAGACTGCGGTCTCTGGGTATGCAACTTCGAATTTCTGTTGTGTCATTGCGTTCAATCTCGTATAAATTGTCTTGGGAAAAGCATGAACACCGTTATCCTTCAGCCATGTGTTAAATAGTTTCATTACTGCTCTTTAGGGATGGCTTTGACATTAAATAACCTACATGGATTGATATGACATTAAACAACGCAACCAAACTAAAACGAACCACCTATCTATTGAAAGACAATTTTTTTCGCCGACGGCAACCTAAGGCAGAGAGAGAGAGAGAGAGAGAGAGAGAGAGAGAGAGAGAGAGAGAGAGAGAGAGAGAGAGAGAGAACTTTGAATTTAAACTAGCTGTACTTAATAAAGACCTTGTGTCACATACAGCACTTGCTGAAAGAAGTGGGTAAATAAATACTTGAATCAATATTAATGTATAAATCGTAAGTGAAGCTATAATTGTTTGTAAATGATTATTGTATGTTAATAAAAACTTCATTATTGCTAAACAAATACTGATTTGGTATTAGATAAGCAAAGAAGGGCTGAATTATTTTAACCAAACCAGTTAAACTACCATACTCTTCTAATGGTAAACTTTTGAAACATAAAATGAAATTGAATTAAATGTGTCTTTTTCTAACCATTTATTCAGGGAAGTTAATGCTGAAGAATTAAATTAGTGACTTTTTTTCTTCTTTTACTTAATTTCTTTAAAAGTTGCTATCTATTGCTTCCCTGCTCAAACCGTCGCTGGTGGTTTAATGTCAGAATTGTCATTCCTCCAAACGGCTTGTCATAATGAACCTAAAAATCTCAATCTGCAACATTGCTAATCCGTTGCTGAACGAAAAGTAATTGCTTCATGCCTTTTTCATGGACGTTTGCGTGAAATGAACTGAAATTTGAATCGGAACTATGTTAAGATGGATAGATAAAAAAGTGACGTAACATTATTCTTATCAGTAAAATGTTTATATTGATAAATTGATTGAGTGTTACAGACTTAAACAATAATCAATGGGAACAAAGTTGCTGCAAGGCGTAAATGATTGTAATGAAGTTGTTTTTAAGATGTTAAAAGAAAAATTTATCTTACTGAAATATATACCAAATTACCCATCAAAAGTTACCCTTCAAATACAAAATGTAGAATTAACACTTCGGACCAAAACCAAAAACAAAAATGCTAAAGTCAACAAATCTCCTAAATATAACTTAAAGTAAGAATATTTCGAATAAAAAACAATGCTTGAAATTTTACCCGGACCAACAAGTTCATCATCATCATCATCATCATCATGTCGTTCTGGTAGCACGGATATCCCTGACCCTCTCTCGCCACTTTTCCCTATCGTTCATCGCCTAAGGCAGGTCTTCTGGACAACACCCCGTATCCTCACATAGTTGCTGAATGTATGTTCGTGCTGGTCGTCCTGCTTTTGCACAGCCATCTGTGGGGGTCCATAAGAGTGTCCTGAATGTCTGGTTTGTCTAACTTGAATAGTTTTCGTGATCGGAGGCAGGTGGGCGTACAGTTGGTGTCTTGTGGGGTGTTGCCGCCAGGACTTGTTCAAGATTGCTAGCAGCATTCTTGTGTAATTGCCGTCTAGCTTCTTCTCCAGCCGTTTTGTTAGTGTACTTATAGTGCATCCATATAGCAGTATCGATGCGACCGCTGCCTGGAAGAAACTGCGTTTCATTCTATCGGTTAGGTCTGATTTCCATATAATCGATAGCCTATTGATAGCTGTCCATGCTTTCGTTAACCTCGTGTCGATGTCCTTTTCGGTTGATGCCACACTGCTTCCTAGGTAAGTGAATTCGTCTACTAGTTTAAGAGTGGTTCCGTCTAGAGTGGAGATGTCACCAGTTTGATTATAGCACATATATTCCGTTTTGTGTGCATTGACATAGAGGCCTATGCCTTCGGCAGCTTGTTCCAAACTATGCAGTTGTGTTTCGGCTTGGTCGGGTGTATTTGCCAGTATCGCTATGTCATCGGCGTAGTCGGCGTCGGTAATTGGTTTTGCGGGGTACCTTCTGTTTCTTTTCTTTGTCAGCTCGAAGCCATTCTCTCTGATTTTGTCAATCGATGTTCTAAGTACGTAGTCAAGATAAATGATATAGAGGTATGGGGCTAGCGTGTCCTCTTGTAGTACTCCTGCTACAATGTCGAAGTATTCTGTGTCTCCATCTGGTGATCGTACTTTTACTTTGGTGTTTCTATAGAGAATCGTTATTGCTGCGACGGTTTCTTTAGTTATGCCGTATGGTAGTAGGATTTGTTCCATCTTTCCTCTGTTAACTAGATAAAATAATGTAAAAGTCGTATAAGTTAATCCTACTTATAAGAACGCTCCAGATAAAAAAGCTGAAAATCAATTCGGTTCATCCGGTCTATTTTTCTATTTTGAAAACCATTAAAAAGTCTCAATTTTGATATGAGTGTTAGTAAAGATAAAACTAATTAATCATAGATTATATAAAGTTGCTTCTCGAAAATACATACATGAAATCACTTTCATTTCGTAACAAAATGGAACAACCTTGCTCAATTTAATAATTAATGAAATGTCCATTTGTCAGGCTGAGAGTTAAAGTTATTAAAACTTCATAATTCATTAAAAAACATCGACTAAATTTTCGACATTTAAGTAGGATATTTGTCTCATCATTAATGTCTTAATCTCCACCACAATGTAAGAAAGTGTCTATCTCACACCTAACCTCAGCAATCTGTTCCTTTGCTAATTGGTACGGTCGGTATAATGCTCTCTCCCGTGCTAAGTAAATTTAGTATCATGGCATGTTGTTGCACGAAGTGGAAATCCAATTAATCTGAATACCTCGTCGGTCTTTTAAAATTTATTTGTTATACTCTAAAACATGCTTATACGCTATGCCTCTGTGTATATATAATCATACAAACATGCAACTTTTTACATGTTCAGGAATTATTGTACTTATATATTTGAATCTAGGTCTAAAATATTGTATAAAGGCAGAAGATGCAAAAGAAAAATTCATATCTAGAGTAATGCCAACGGAGCATAGTTATTTTTCGCACCTATCACTTGTACACAGTATACACCATAATTAAAATTTACTTCGTGTCAGATCCTGTTGTTAGGTGGAAGTAAATATCATAACTTTACTATAAATATACAGACATTTTAAAATTATGAATCTCAAGTATATTACTTTTAAAGGGATTTATTTGTCAGAACCTGCATATCACAACTCGCAAAAAAAAAGCTTTTTAATAGAAGTTCATATATAAAGATGAAAATTTTATTTGCCGCACAAGTGCTCATTCCCTTTCTCCGTGAAAGGAAATTTTAATTGTATATTACTAAAGTTATCATCTTTGTATATATGTAACTTGAAAACAGCAAAAACGTCAGTCAATAACGATGCTTTTCTTATAGAAGTACGTGTCAAATAATCTAATTTAAGGTATAAAAGAGATTCCATTCAAATTTGTTATTGAATGTTAATTTTTTTGAGGAAGCATTATCGGTTATGCTCAAATTTGTTCGCTAGAATCCATATATAACAGGAAAAAAAAGAAATGCTATGGCCGAGCCGAATAGGATTGTAAAATACGCAGGCTGCATCTCTGCACAGAGATAAGTAATCTCCTCAACGAGAGTCCTTGGTAAAACGCTAAGTTATCTGATGAGAAAGCTCCAGGCCTGTATCTCTGGGGAACTGGGAATTTCACTTCGTCATTACTCCCAGGTCTACTCTAACCTGGTTGCCCAGTCGGCTTGGGTTGAAGAATACCCCTACTGTTTCTCTAAAGAAGGTTAAAACTCCCCCAACGCGTGTCCTGATATGACTATACAAACTCATGGTGAGGTTCCAGTAATGCTGGAGCTTTTTGGAATGCTGTGTACTCCTTCATTGTCATTGTTTCCAGGTCCACTCAAGCCCGAATGGCAGCATATGATAGGATCCTATCTAGTGGTTAAATAGAGCTAAATATATTACTTACGCAAAACTGAATTGTTTGAAATGGAAATGTTTTTGACATTGAAACTGTGTTTAGACTAAAATGAATTGTTTGAAATAGAACTGTTTGCTAAAATGGATTCCTTGAAGTAGAAATATTTTTGCCAATAAAATTGTGTACTTATGCTAAACTGAATTGCTTGGAATAGAATCGATTATTTATATAAACAGGGATTTGGCGTTAAATAACCTACACAGTTTGATATACCATAAAATCCAACCAACTAAACAAATAACTCTGAACTAAAATGAAGTATATAGTAATGTCCTAAATGTGCGTCAATAAAATAATTGTCCTAGGTATGATATTAAACTACATCAGATGGTAAAGATCCAGACTTGGACCTTTGGGGAATATGGAGTATTCGTTCATTGCAATTATTCCATGGTCAACTCTAACCCAGAACGATAGGGGGTGTCCTCGTAGGGTAATGGTTAAAGCGAAGGACTACAGAATCGTTGTAAGCAAGTCTGAACTCCAGTCATGCTATAATATTCAATGTCGGACAAACATTCTTAGAAAAGTTATGATCCTCCTTATCTTCCCATTTAATTGAACCCCAGTTGTTCTTAAAGGATGGCTTAAGTAAACTATTTGACAGTGTGCAGACAAATGATTAACTCTAAATAAACATATTCATGAAAGATAGATTTTTGGAAACAAGTCTCCTGAGTACAAACAAAGGATCAATATTTTATAGCATTATTCATGTTGCATAGCGAAATTGAAATCATTTATCTGTGCGCAAAAAATTAACCCTGTTATATTTAGAATATAATCCATAACCTTTTCAGTTTACATATTTCATATATCATCATCATCATCATATCGCGCTGGTAGCACGGATATCCCTGACCCTCTCTCGCGACTCCTCCCTATCGTTCATCGCCCTAGGTTGGTCTTCAGGACAACATCCCGTATCCTCACATAGTTGCTGAATGTATGTTCGTGCTGGTCGTCCTGCTTTTACACGGCCATGTGTGGGGGTCCATAAGGAGTACATCTCTTATGAGCTCGTCCCGAATGTCTAGTTCGTCTAACTTGAATAGTTTTCGTTATAGGGGGCAGGTAGCCGTACATTTGGTGTCTTGTGGGGTGTTGTTGCAAGGACTTGTTCAAGATTGCACGTAGCATTCTTGTGTAATTGCCGTCTATCTTCTTCTCCAGCCGTTTTGTTAGTGTCCATGTAGTGCAGCCATATAGCAGTATCGATGCGACCGCTGCCTGGAAGAAACTGCGTTTCATTTTATCGGTTAGGTCTGATTTCGATATAATCGATAGCCTATTGATAGCTGTCCATGCTTTCGTTAACCTCGTTTCGATGTCCTTTTCGGTTGATTCGACGCTGCTTCCTAGGTAAGTGAATTTGTCTACTACTTTAAGAGGGGTTCCTTCTAGAGTGGAGATGTCCCCCGTTTGATTATAGCACATATATTCCGTTTTGTGTGCATTAACATAGAGGCCTATGCTTGCTGCTGCTCGTTCCAAACTATGCAGTAGTGTTTCGGCTTGGTCGGGTGTATTTGCCAGTATCGCTATGTCATCGGCGTAGTCGGCGTCGGTAATTGGTTTTGCGGGGTACCTTCTGTTTCTTTTCTTCGTCAGCTCGAAGCCATTCTCTCTGATTTTGTCAATCGATGTTCTAAGTACGTAGTCTAGACAAATGATAATGAGGTCAGAGCCAGCGTGTCTCCTTGTAGTACTCCTGCTGCAATGTCGAAGTATTCCGTGTCTCCTCTGGTGATCATACTTTTACTTTGGTGTTTCTATAGAGAATCGTTATTGCCGCTACGGTTTCGTTAGGTATGCCGTACGCTAGTAGGATTTGTTCCATCTTTCCTCTGTGAATGGAATCGAAAGCCTTGGTAATGTCGACAAATATTAATGTCGCTTGTAGGTTTTTCGCCCGTACACCTTCGAGGATTCTACTGATGGTTAATATTTGTGAGGTCGTGGATCTATTTCTTTGGAAGCCATTTTGGTTTTTCCTAGTATGTTGTCGATTTCGGGTTCTATGCGGTTTCGTAGTAGGGCATTGTAGATTTTGGCTGCTATGGATGTAAGTGTTATGCCTCGGTAGTTTTTGGCTAATTCGAGGTCCCCCTTTTTAGGGAAGGGGAGTATGAATCCCTTCATCCATCTATCTATCGGATTTTGATTGTATACTGCGTTGCTGTGTCGGAGCAGTATATCGTCGAATTGTCTGGTCTTCCATACTTCTGGGGGAAACTCGTCCAGCCCTGCAGCTTTCCTAATTTTAATTTTTCTGAGAACCGAGTCGAGTTCTTCTTGTGTGAACGGTCCTAGTTTAATGTCTAATTGTTTGCAAATTATTCTGGTGATTGGTTCATGTGTTATTTTCGGTGGGTTTCCTAGTAGGTTTTCGAAGTGCAGTTTCCACAGTTTTATTCTTTCTTGTTGGTTTGCTGCTTTCAGTTTTGCTTTGACTGTGTTCTTTCTTCTACTCACTTCGTTTATTGTTGGCCAGGCTATCCTAGATTGTCTATCTTCCAACGTGTCTCTAATCTTATCAATCTGATTTTGAATCTATTCTGTCTGTTCCTTTATATATATGCCTGTTAATTGATATTGTGCCGTTTTTAGTTTTAAGGCATTTGTGTTTGTTGGGTTTTTTCGATAGTTTTTGGAGGCTATTTTCACTAGTGCACGTCTTTCTCTCACCGCTAAAGTTTCCCATGGGACTCTATATTTAGTTTTGAGTTTTTTTGGAATGCATTTCGCTGCTTCCTCGAGGTGCGCATTGACGAAATTTTCATATTCGTCGTCTGGTGTACTTTATTCCGTTTTTTATTGTAGTGTTTCGAATCTGTTTCTTAATTCTAATACGTATTTATCTCTTATATCTCTGTTGTTCAATAGGGCCCAGTCATAGTGTTTGGTGGTCGCTGTTCGTTTGGCTTTTTTTCGTAGGCTTAACCGTATTTTCGCCGTGACTATTCGGTGATCGGTGGACACACCCTCAAAAGAGGAGTATGCCTTGCAATTCATTGCACTATTTTTCCATTTCTTATTTATAAGGACGTCGTCTATCTGAGCTTTAGTATTGTTTACGTACGTGTATGTCCATAGTTTGCCCTCCCTTTTTTGGTAGTTTGTATTGAGGCATGCTAATCTATTTTCTATCGTGAAATCTGTTAGATGTTGCCCATTCCTATTTGACGTGTTGTGGAGGCTGTATTTGTTGTTTCCGTTTTTCCCGATTTAGGCATTCATGTCTCCGCCAATGACTAACATGTTGTGTTTCGGGATGCTACGCACTAATGAGGATAGCTCATCGTAGAAGGTGACTAGTTCAGTTTCTTCACTAACATTGGTCGGGCTGTAGCAGGAGATGATTGTTGCTCTGGGGTTGCCGTTAAAAGTAGCTGCCATCATTCGAGGTTGTATTTTCTCAATGCTATTTAGCGTTTTTAATGCTCTAGGACTTATAAGTAATCCTACCCCTCCTACTGCCGCGTTGACAGAGATTTTCCACGCGGATACAGTGACGAGCGACCATCCATTGCCAGTTTCCTGATATTTGATATCTTCGGTGTGCGTGTATCTGTGTTCTTGTATGTTTATTATGTCAATCTTATGCTCTTCGGCCGATGCGATTAGCTCTGGTAGTTGTCCTATTCTATTTAAGGTTCCTACGTTAAATGTGGCTATTTGTAGTGTTTGCTTACATTTTAGTAGTTTTGATCGTTTAAACTCTGTAGCTGATTTTTCGAACACTGAGACCAGGGCTCCAACCTCAGCAGGACGCGCCCCTTTTTTACCCGCTCGAAGAGCGATGCGGTTTGTGTATGTAGTTTGAGTGTGGGTCATGGTTATCTTTCGATGGCTGTTTTATTCTCTTCTATAGAAGCCACTCTTATAGAGGAGCAGCAGTAGTTCCCCAATCGAACTAACGATCCTGAGCGTAAAGTCGTCAAACTCACGTCCAGGACCTGTTTAGGTATTGAGTTTGGTCGTCCATGGGTTTATTCAAATACCTTTACGTACATCATGCTGCTTGCTTCGCATGTGTACGTAAAAAAAGGGGGGTTAATTTTGATTTAAGTTTTCTTAAGTTTTAACTTAGTTAAAGTCCAAGATTCCATATATATATATATATATATATATATAAAGACAAAATGATAACAAGCTAATCCAAGTAGAAGTAGAGATTTACCGAGAAGCAAAGTCGATACTATATGGTTTCGGTTCAAATGAACCATCATCAGGACTCTGCGGGACGATATTAGTGATGTTAAATGAACGATAGATGTTTTAAAGTGCAAAATATAAAAACCTATGGAAAATTTGTATAACTAGAAAAAGTAGGCCGTTTTGTTATACAAATTTTCCCTAGGTTTAAGTATTTTGCACTTATATACACCCATCGTTGATTTAACATCATTAACATCATCCCTAATAGGTTTGATGATGGTTCATTAGAAGCAAAACGCTATAGGGTCGCTTTTGTTTCTCAATAAATCTCTCCTTCTAGTTGGGTTACTTTGTTATCAATTTCTCTTTATATATTGTCGGATTACACTCCATTATTTACGATATATATATATATATATATATATATATATATATATATATATATATATCTTTAATAATCCTTATTTTAAATATATCCTTATTCATTCATTGGACCAACAACCATCTTTATACATATATATATATATATATATATGTGTGTGTGTGTGTGTGTGTGTGTGTGTGTGTGATTTTACTTTATAATTTATAAAATGCAAATAATATTTCATTCCTCAATGAATAGAAGCCTCATATCGTGGATCCATGAAAACTTAATATGAACAGGATTTTCTTTCTAAAAAGAATAATAATGCCGCAGACTAATAAGACTGTTACAACAGAAAGGTACAGTTATTCCCTTGAAAGAGAGAACCACAGTTAAATACATCACGAGAAAAGAAAAAGAATATCATATTTAAGCAAGACTAGATATCACTCACAACTTTCTTTGTTGCCCTAAAATACCATGATAGATCTGGGATAAGAAAATATTCTTCATGTTGTCTATTCCCAAGATCAGGCTTCATCAAATTATCATTTGTTTCAATCAATGCAGTATTTCTTATCTGTTTTCCAACTTAAAATGTCTAGGATTTTCAAACTTTCATTGTGAATTTTAGTGCTATGAAATCAGTATTATTTTGTAACAAGTGGAAACAAAATGTTGCCTTATTGAACAGAAGTTTCCGTTAAATCATAAAAAGCCAGTGAATTTCTTTTGATATTCAATACATGTACTAGCTATATATATATATATATATATATATATATATATATATATATATATATATATATATATATGTAGTGGAAAATGATAAAATCTAGCTGTAGGTATATTTTATGAAGCTGTAATTTTCAGTAGTTGGTATAATGTTTTTCCGTTTAGATTTGTTATTTTATTTCCGGAGAAAGAAAAAAAATGATAAACATTCTCTAAATGATCTACTTTATCAGTCGTTGCCACAAGTAATTATTTCTAATCTAAGAAAAAAAGGGGGAAATGGCAAACAGGATAAGATGTAGTAGCGTCAAAACACCATTTCTTGGTGAATTTTCGAGAATATTATTTAAAACGAATGGTTCCTTTTAGTATGAAATACCTAAGTGCTTCAGCCTGGAGGCAGGCTATTTTGCCAAATAAAATTTTAACTGTTGCCTCAAACAGGACACGAAATGTAATTGAAAGCATCAGTCAAGCAGGTGCCCAATTTACTAAGCTTAACTTAATCTGACAAAAGGCCACAGGTGAGGATGAAACACAATATACAGTTGTAATAGTCCACAAGATTAGTTCGCTTACAGCAGGGTGTCCCAGACATTAAGTCAATTTGATTTCTTAGTTTGGCTTGGTTTGAAATTTTAGTTTATGTATATTGCGATGGAGTGCATTAATATTCAGTGTATAGACCTTGTTATATGCAAATTATATTTGTTTCTTTTATAAAATTTATTTTATATTTAACGGATTATTTTTTTTCTTTGAGCTGATTCCTATCTAATTTATTACTTTTGATATCACAGCGTTCTAATAGATATAATGTTATTGGAATATACGTTTTCATTTTATTTTTGCCAACTAATTTTACTTTTTGCCTACTGCTGTTCTGAAAAGTATTTTTAACGAGATTGTTTATGCAATATAACATTTACTTTAAAGCTATTGTCTTTCATGTATTTGAATAGATGTGTAATGGAATAGTTTATATTGATGTTAATGTCGGAACGCATTATTTTTGTTACATCCCAAAAATGTATTTCTATCTCAATTTTTTTCTTTATATCTTGTAATATAAATAGTCCTAACATTTCGAATTATGAGAAAAAATATATATTCCTCTACAAACACTGTCACATACAATTCAAAAATATGAATATTTGCCTCGATCGCCGAATGGAGAATCATGAACATATGTTAATATATGTATCTTTTTACTAACATTGAAAAATAGAGTAGGTGATTTCTAATCACGTGAAGAAGGCCAGAGGTGAAATTTGGCCGAAACGTAGTGAAAGAAGAAACAACACAAAAACTACCAAGATGAGGAAAAAAGTTCGCAATAAATAAAAATTAATTCTCGGATTAAGAAGCCTCATCTCAAAATGATTCCAATTAAAGACGATTTCTAAACAGTTTCCAATCAGACACTTGATAAAATACTATCTTCATAGCAATCTGTACTTTTACTCTGACGGTTTTCGGACAGGTAAATTCGATAAATTTCTAGATCTAGATTTACAACTCTCTCTCTCTCTCTCTCTCTCTCTCTCTATATATATATATATATATATATATATATATATATATATATATATATATCACCTTCTCTTACCCTCTCGTTCTGTCTCTCTCTCTCGTTCTCTCTCCCTTTTTCTCTCTCTCTCAGTATATACATATATATTCAATAACTTTTCTGCTTCATTTTCAAAAATTAATTAAACTATGACTTTAAAAATCTATTATAAACGAAGAGAAAAAAACAACCTTATCTCTACTGTCACCTTCGAGATATTATTGCCAGTCCTCAGAATATATATATATATATATATATATATATATATATATATATATATATATATATATATATATATATATATTGAAATACATACATGCTAATCCCTACTGATGCATTCAATGGTACTATTGATATCTAATAATATTTTCTGAACCATTCCAAGCCTCTGTTTTCGCGAATTTATTTATAAATGGTGATTTGTCTAAATGATTCGCTCGAAGACGACTGTTTAGTTGAATCCTGAACTTCCTGCATGCACGATTCATAAAATAACTAAGGAATTTTTTGTTTGTAAGGAAGACAGGAGACGTAAATAGTTTCAATTTACCCTCTCCAACGAAATAAGATTTATTTCGTCTCGATGAGAAGAGTTTTAACATTAAAATACAAGACGATAGTCCTCTCCCTATATTTCATGCTGTGCACATTCTACATACCTTTGGTGCAGATTTTTGCGCATTTACGGGACGATTTATCATGTAATTTGAACGTTTTAGGTGAACAACAAGTTTCTTTTTTTCTCCTAAAAAATTCAAAACCTCATGCCGTTTTTTCTCAATAAATTCTTATTGTCATTTATTCAGAACTCGATGCATCTATCTCCACATTAAATGGTAAGTCTCTGAAATTAGTTCAAATACCTCGTTAACAATACCTCATTAACTCAAGGCAATGTCAATATATATATATATATATAGGAAAGGTTTTGACTGCCAATAACTAGTTATCGACGAAATAGAAATCTAAGAAGTCTTATAAAATATATAATTTAACTAGATAAAGTAATGTAAAGGTCGTATAAGTTAATCTCATTTCTGTCATGTGGATCTATTTTCAAATTAACAATTATTATTTGAGATCGTTCTTTGTCAATTATTCTCAGACAAAAAAACAAACTATTATATAGCAAACTGCAATAGAAAATGTTGGCCACTTACAAAGCGTAGAAGTGGACCTCAGTTAATATTCAGGCAAATTGTTTTCCTCTTTACTTGAAATTAGATTTTATGTTAAACTTCGTAATTATAAGAACGCTCCAAATAAAAAGACTGAAAGTCAATTTGGTTCATCTAGGCCATTTTTTTATTATGATTACCATTAAAATCCATCCCTTTTGATACGAAATAAAGAGTGTAAGTGAAAAAAATAATTATACATTATATAAATTTACTTCTCGAAAATACATGTGCAAAATTATTTTCCTTATTCATGAAAATGAACCAACCTTTCGCAATTTTATGATTAATGAAATGTCCAGTTACCGATCAAACCGTTGAAATTGTTAAAACTTCATAATTCTTTAAACAACATCGACTAAATTTTAGACACTATTTTCGAGTCATAAAGTGAACAGTTTTTCAAGTTCAAAGTGTTCTTTTTTAAAAAGGATATTTGTCTCACCAATAATGTCATATTCGCCACCTCACAGTAAAACGGTGTCTATCTCACATCTAACCTCAGCAACTTATTCCCTTGGTAATCGCTGCGGTCGGTATACTGCTCTCTCACATGCTAAATAAATTTAGTGTCATAGCATATTGTCGCACTAAGTGGAAATCCATTTAATCTGAATAATCAGTTGTTTTTTTAAATCATTTGTAATACTCTAAGACATATTTATATGCTATGGCTGTACGTATATGTTCATACAGACAGGCAACTATTTACATACACAAGAATTAATGCACTTATATATTTGAATCTAGGCCTGAAATAAGGTATAAAAGCAGAAGATGCCAAAAATGCATATAAACAATAATACCGACGCAGCAGAGCTATTTTTCGCACCTATCACCTGTACTCAGAATACACCATAAGTAAAATTTACCTCATCTCAGATCCTGATGTGGCAGGGAAGTAAATATCATAACATCACTATAAATATACTGAATTTTTTAAAATATAAATCTCAAGTACATTACTTTTAAAGGGATATATTCCTCAGCACCTGCATATGGCAACTTGAAAAAAATTATTTTATCAAAGACAATGATGCAGCGCGCTGTTTTGAATAAATTCGGGAAGAAACATCCGATCAAACAGCAGCTGTAAAGCCATTTGCCTCACATCCCAGAAGCCATCCAAGTAGTTCTTGCAAGATACCCTGGGTACAGCTGAAGAAACAGAAAGGAACTAAAAGCGACGTTCTGTAATGAATTCCTATATATAGGAGGTGTCTTGACAGTGTATGGTTAAAGCATGGGACTGCGGAATAGTAGTAAGTGAGTTCGAACTCCAGTCACGTTCTAAGGTTCGCTTTCAGTCAAATATACTGGGTAAATTGATGAACCTCTTATCCTCCCAGCTATGGGTTAAATAGCATCACTGCTGTTCTTCTAGACCGATGGCTTCGGCATTAAATAATACACGAAGTTTGATATGCCATTAAACAAAGAAACCAAACCAAACTAATCCTGCATGTGGACACACTGTTGTTGACTGATTAGTAAAGACTAACACACATCATATCTGTGCGGACCCTGGGTGCATTCTTGTAGACCTGACAAGAGTGTTTGCCTATGTAAAATGGCCACATACAAAGAGAGAGAGAGAGAGAGAGAGAGAGAGAGAGAGAGAAAGAGAGAGAGAGAGAGGGGAAAATCTGTGCGATCATCTATACTTCATGCTATTGTCATTGATTCTCAGCTTAGGCAAATCCTATTTCTTTTATAATATTTTTAGATTTTTTATAATACATTATTTTATAATATATAATCGAACCAGTGCTGGTTTTCTTTCCCTTTAACATCTGAAAGACTTTCAATAAAACCGAGGAGGTGGAATGCAGAAGGAATTTTCTTAAAGTGCCAAAGTAATCAGAGATTCCGAAATATCCAAGATTTCATTAAACCTCTTCTGAGTCTTAGCTCATCTTTCCTTTATATTTTCTTGGGAGTGTTCAAATTTAGATCCTTTTCTTACGTAAAAAGTAATGGATCTGCTTTGCTACCTAATAATACATCGTGTTACATATATCAGGGACTCTGAATTTAGCTTGTGATTCGAGAGTCATGGATATCGCCAAAGCTCGTTCTTGAGAAGTATATTATTTCGCAGCTTTTGTGTATAGGTTGTATGCGGGTTGTAAAATTACAACTGCAGTAGATTAAGACTTAATACATTAGAGTTTATATTACCGACCCAATGGTGTGAAGACACAAGAACTGACTGTGTCCTGGATATGATATGAAACAATATGATGGCAATGCTCCAGCCTTAAATAATTGGGGAATATGGAGTACACCTTTATTGCCATCGGTCACAGGTCATATCAGACCAAGCTCGGAGTGGTAGCACCTGTTAAGGTCATATGTATGGGTCGAATAGAACTTTTGACATTTGAACTGTGAGCAAACCAATAACATGTTTGAAAAAAGAACTCTTTGGTCATTTAACTTTATGTAAACAAAAACTGATATTTAATTGAATTTTTAATGTTAAATAGTAATACTTGAAGATATTAAACTGTGTGAACACAAATATTTTTATAGTAAATAGAATTATTCGTATTAGATAGAAATAAATGAAACCATTTAGTTGTGAGCAAAAAAATGAAGTCAGGATCGTTTAAAAATGTCATCTACAAAATGTGTAGAGAAATAATGTATTTTATGTATTTGTATAAATATGATTTGGCATTAATAAGCTATCCTGGTTTGATATGCCATAAAGCCAAGCCAAACAAAACTAAACTAAGGCTCCTCATCTCGGCAAATTTATTACTAAGAGACACTTTTTTTTTAAATGACTGCGTGTAGTTGGTCTTAAATGTAGCCAATTTCCTCCTGAGAGGTAGGTAGGGATTGAGAAATATATGAATTTATTCGAATGGAATGATGCAGAGGACCATCATTTTTTAGCGTTTCACCAGTCTACAGGCACATAATTCATTTTTGAGCATTGTTCGTCGATGTAGAGTATGTTAATGGTATTTTTACTTTGTTTTGAAAACTATTCGCATCTATTTTGCAAAGCGTAATTATCGTAAAAATAATATGTTTATCTATCAATGGTATAATTTGGAAACCAATTCAGAACTTGTTTGATATTACTGAATCATTTTCAGAAAATCATTTTTAGAAAGAAGATTAATTAACGTCGGTTGATTAACGTTTTATAAGGGCTATCTGACATATATATATATATATATATATATATATATATATATATATATATATATATATATATGATATTTAAGCGTATATGCAAATCTAATCTCTCAATTACCAAGGCACTGGAATTCTTCCAAGCTGTCGATTGTCAGAATTAATGTATGGTGACACAACTTGGATTTTAATGGAATGCTTTGGAAAAAAAAACTTGATGAGAACAACGCCAAGATGCTCCTTTTTATTATGAACCAATCCTGAAAAAATCAGCACTCTGCTCTACGGTCACTTACCTCCCATCACACAAACATTTTTGTAAGATGAACAGGACATGTTGGGCACTGCTGGAGAATTAATGACGCACTCATAAGTAATGTTTTACGATGAATTTTTTTTTTCAAATGGACAGACAAGTTTTGATCAACCTGCAGAAACTTACAATCATTAGCTTACTGCTGACACAGTGTATCACCTAAATGACTAACCCAAAGCGAATACCATTTGAGAGGTGTTGCATGAGAGCGTTAAAAACCGTGCTGTAGGAATACTTTTTTGCTTTTCATGATGATGATGATGATGATGATGATGATATAACGTATATAAGGAGGAAACACACAATCCTCTTAAAGGTTGATATGAGGGCAGTAAACAAAGGAGATGTTGAAAATCAGATATAGTTGACCTTATCTGGAAAAGATGGACACGCTTTACCTCGGTAAAACGTTTTATTTTTACAAAATATTCATTTTTCTATCCTTTTAATCAAATCCATTTTCAGTTCCTCTCAATATTGGAGAATCTTTCTTCATATCCACATTTGCCCATATTTTTCCTCCGTTTTTGAAGCAGAGTATGAAAACGTTTAAATCTCGATGTGGTTGACTAAATATTTGCATATCAAATTGATATCCTCTTTATTTTAAAAGCAAAGACCGTTGAAGAAATTGCTACATATCTTTGTTTTTAACAACTTTTGATTCAGAGAGGATTGAAAGTCTCGTGCTAGTGTACACAAAATTTTCGGCTCATTTTAGAGGTATAATTTATCTTTATTTAAAAAAATATTATTCTGAATGAAGGAATTCTGATGTTTTGTATCGAAGATCTATTTCTTCATTCGAAAATGTATTTATTCAGAAAGATAGAATTTTGAAATAAAGTTTCGAAGATATTATTTTTCGTTGAAGAATCTCTCAGAATATTTAAATTCTCAAAATTTCTATTGAAGTTATGTCTCTTGGTTTAACGGACGATCTTATTCAGAATATGTAAATTCAGAAAATCTGTATATGGTAGAAGTTATTTCTCCTAACAGCAGAAAAAAAAATATATATAGGATGTAATTCCGACATTTTCTATCGATAGAAAAGTTTTTATTCAGAATATGTGAATTTTGAAAATTTATATATGACAGTGAATATTTCTTTCGTGGTCATCTATCAAAATAAAAGGCCTCCTTTCGAGTAGAGTTTACTTTTCAGGTGTGATTCCTGAATTTTTGAGAACCTGATATATGGAAAGTCTCCACACCAGCTTCAATATTTATTAGGGCATTCCAGGTCCAGTTTGTTGATTTCTTGCCGGTTAAAAGATGAACAAAAAATTTAAATACATAGTATATATTTTCTTAGAAAATTTTTAAAAAGTGTGTTTGTTAACTCTTTCGTTAGTAATTGCTGTATTGTTTTTTTTAATTTTTCATGAAACAAGATAATGAAGAAGCCATAATTTGTATTTATTTTCATAATGTTAATCTGAACAAAGAATCATTGTACAATTTTTCTATTCTTTGTAATAAATGTGTTCTTTTAACTTTGCTCGTCTTTATCTTGTTTTGCAGGATGTCTCAAAATAGACGCAACCCATTGATATACACTTTCGTACAAATACTCTTAGGAAAGTTAAGAACCCCATTATCGTCCAAGCTATCGGTTAAATAGCAGCACTGCTGTTCTAGAAGGATGGCTTTAGCATTAACTAACCCAGGCAGTTTGATATGCAATTAAAATATGGAAACCAAACCAAACCATTAATATAAGAATGATTCATTAATGAGTCAATAAACTCGATATCAACTGGTGTGAGCTAATGCTTGATCTGGATTCTGTATGGGTTCAGCTGAAGATTCTTTACAACGATGCACGTAAAAGGTCAAGTTCTTGGGAACATCTTCAGAAGGGTTTTTTTCGGACTCCCGATGGACTCTCTCACCTCATCAACAGTTGCCAAACATCTTGCCGTGAACTTCCTGCCATATCAAGAATTTTCAGCCTTTCAGATAAGGTTGTTTACCGACACAGTGGTTTGAAATTTGTGTACTCAAGGATAAAGTTTGTTTTTCTTGGGGTAATTGTTAAAGTTAAACTTCCGGCGAATGTTTACTCGCACAGTTTTGATTGATTTTGTCTCCAAATAAGTGAGGCAAAATATTTTCCTCTCTTGTTCAAGGCATTGTGATCAAGGATTAATATCTTTTATTGTATATTTTTTTCAAATCTGAAACAAACACAACAATATCATTAGTAAAGTTATTTGCTGTAACATATATATTGAGACACAAATATTTGGTCTTGGTATTTGATTCCAATTTTTGATTTTTAAGAAACTCATTTGCTCCTCTCCGTTATATTTAACTGGAATTGGTTAACTTTTTGACACCGTTGTCGAATGCAGTCGATTAAAATCAGGGAATGAAAAAGTTAAATGAGATTGTCACTACTGGCCATCGGAGCAGTCGAATCAGTGAAGTTAGTTGAAGTAATTAAGTAAGCTTTTTTGCTTAGATATGTCACGAGGGAAAATGAATGTTACACAATGAGACTTGAAGTCATTCGTAAAGGTCTACTAGTTTAACCTGCTAACCATTAGACCACACGAGGTAACCTCATGAGTGAGGTAAGTAGAAATTTCTCTACCATGTAGTTTTTATAGTAAAATTGGCAAGGACTAATAAGACGAGTTGTTCTTGGGGGGGGGGGCTATATTTGTTTAGAAATGTACTAAAAGCATGATTGTGAGAAAAGAAAAAAAAACATAGACTGAGGAGAATGTTGAAAAAGTAATATACATTCTAAATCTACAATTTAAGACAGATCCTATTCAAAATAATTTTTTAAAATGTCATCGATACTGGACTGATGAAATGTTGCCAACACATTGAACGTATATATGGGGTTTCAAACTATTTTATTTGTTGATTTTTTATATGTTCTAAAATCGAGATGGTTTTGTCTAAAAAAGTAATATAATGGCCCAGGTATTTCGGTTAATATCTTTGGGTTTAGTTAGGCTGAGAACATTTCGGCTCAGCACATGGGTTACTTAGGTTCAACATTAACACAGATGTTCGCGCGCACGCGCAGAGCGGACGTGTCACTCAGAGATTTCACAATAGCCCGAGATGGGAAACGGAGGCTACCAAGTGCGAATGACGTCACGCACCGGAAGCGCGCGGAGGATTTTGGGAGAAATTGAAAAAGTCAGTTTGTAGAGATTTGAGTTAAGACCTGCCTCGGGAGAAGACGGCTGGCTTTCGCTTGCTCGCCGAAGCCAGGCCAGTGGCCTTTGTGGCGGATGCCGCATGGATGTGGGGGAGCAGATGAAAAAGCCAGGATATGAAGATTGTGCCTCTCTCTCTTTATGTCGAAAAACCTTTAAACTCAAAGTTGATAAAACGTTTCCTACCTGAACTGAGAAGTCTTTATGTGTTTTTCGAGTTTCGAGATCCTTTGTTCTCTGTTATATATATATATATATATATGAAAATTATATGTCCATTTCACGCATAGTCATATCATACCTATTGTACAAAAATGCCCGATGCATATATGTAGAATATTTATTCATTTATCAATTGCTTATAGTAAAATAGCATTTCTAATTCCCTCTTTAATTAAATAGAAATGGTATTCCGAACTCCCGTGCTTTCCTTAAGTTTTGCTTTAAAATAAAGATTGTGATGATGATATTTACATCTATAAAAGTATTATTGTAGAAACATTGATATTGCAACCAGAATTGAGCCCTTTTAGCCATTAAATTTGTAGTCATTTAGCAGTTCAATTACAAAACTCAACTATCGTTCAAATGATCTCAAATTTTAGCAGCAATTTAGAATCCTCACAGACTTCTATGGTTATTTTTTCAAATATATAAATGTCATCCACAAAAACTGAAAAGACGTTTAAACATTAAACAATATTCAATTCTTACAAATCTGATTTAAATTTGAAATCATTTGAACGAGAATAGGTTCAAAGTATTAGAGTGTATCAATTTTTTCGAGATACGGTGAGCATTTCAAATTTTATTAAATATTTGAAGCACCCAGAGCATTTTTTTAGCTAAGATATATTATCTCAAGATTATGTAAGTATACGATAAGTTTTAGGTTGTTTATATGCATATATTACGCTATTTTTCATAAGGGACTTAAGCATCTGCAAATTTTAATATCAGTTTGGCATCCTGGAGGTACCAAGGAAAGACTGTACGCTAGTTTTGAATATGAAAATCTTCCTAATTTCAAGTTTACAAAACTGAAGTAATAAAATTCCACAAAAACAATTTTCTACCCATGTGAAAGTTTTACGAAAAGAATACTTGCATACCATTATATAAAACTTCAACACACTTTATTTTCACTGGCAAAAAATGACGTGTCTAAAATTAAATTTTTAAAAGGCCGAAAAAGCAATGAAGTGATAATAAATGAAATCAGGAATACTAACAAGTTATATACGAGGTGATATCCCAATTTTCACAGAAACTTCAGGCGGAAAATGTGTTTTGCCAAGAAAGAAAAACTGATAAAGAATAAGGTAATTTCTTTCTCGCTGCAAGAGATGTGTGAAATATCCCACAGAAGAGGAAAAGGCTGGGTTATCTGACAGCTAAACAGGTTGATCAATCTATTCTAATTTTCTGTGTTTCTTCATAACACCTCGTAAATATATTCTATACACAAACTATGTTTGAAGGAATTTCAGATAGCTACACAGAATGGACAACAGCAGCAAAAACTATGTATGTTGACACAATTCTCAAGGGATTGACTGACTATTCAAGATGGAAAAAAGAGATTAATCATGGCAGGGATAATACTTAAACAGAGCTGTCAAAAAAGATAATAAGTGCTGACCAACTTCTCTGAAAGTAGGAATAATATTTTGGAGCTAAAACCGACAAACAAAAATCATGACACAAACAAGAATGACTGGGGAAATGAAATAAACATTGGACAGTTGAAAATGAGAACTGTATTTTAATAATCATAGGCCATAATAAGACTATTGAAGTGACTTATCATTTTCTGACATCTAAAAAGAATGTTGATATAGAAACAAGTCTTTGTAAATATTATACTGAATCCACTGGGATTGAGACAATCAATCTGTTCAATAAAGCTGGAAAGAGACATTTAAAAGGTTTAGATGAGCTTGAGTGAGTAGTATTCTTCTCACACTCAAAATATCTTTGTAAAAAATTTACACACAAATAAAAAACACACATTTTTGAAGGTTGATGATAACATGACAAATTAATTGAATTTATATATATATATATATATATATATGTGTGTGTGTGTGTGTGCGTGTATATATATATATATATCACCATCATCATCAAAATGGATTTCCCTAATTCTCTATCCCTCTCTGTCTTCTTTCGTCCCCAATATCCTCGCTCATGGGAAGTCTTCCACACTACATCCTGCGTCCCCACGGAACTGTAGTTTGTAAGTCCTTATTGATCGGCCAACGCTGATACGTCTAGTTTTAGGGGTCCATAAGATAACCTCACTTATTTCTTACTGGCTTCTCCACTAGTTTTCTTCTTGTTTTGTTCGTTTTAGATGAGCCGAGATGTAAGTTGCCATACAGCTGTTGCTTCGTAGGTTGTTTTCTTTTATCAGCATTTGTTCAATATAGCGAACAGCATTCGTGTAGAGTTTCTGTGGAGCTCTTTTCACAGAGCATTTTGTCTGCATTCATGTTGTATATCCGTACACTAGTATTGACACAACCACTGCTTCGATAAAGTTCTGTTTTGATTTATCGGATAGATCAGTCTTCCATATAAATAGATAGTCTATCGATAACAGTTTATGTTGTTTATTGACTTTCGACCCGGCCAAACATGCCATTCCAAAGACAGCGGAAGTGACACATTTCGATTTTGGTTATGGGAAGAAATCGCGTAGGTGGGCTTGGCTGACATTATGGGACCAGGTAAAATCCTGTGGTACAGTCATAGACAGATGCCCCGGAAGAGAGTGACCTGTGAACTACATGACAGTTATTTCCGCTTGATGACAATCAAACATGCCATTCCAAGGACAGCGAAAGTGACAGATCCTGATGGGCAGATATTGAATGGGTGATTGGACTATTATATAACTCGGTGAAGACAAGAAGTCAGTTAGTTTGGTGACCAGACCCGTGGGTGACAAGATGTGGTAGAGAAAGCCAGCACCCAGCAGAAAGCTGGGCCCCCGGGCCTCCCGTTGAGCAACCCTGGAGAACGAGAAAGACACAACGCTAATGGCCATAACAGTGGGGGTCAATATGTTGCAGTTCTGTTCGGTCTCTAACTCCCTCTCACACACAAATGCTTTCAAATAAAGTGAGAGGTATATTTTTTAAAGAAGTCTTCGCTCGTCTTTATTATTGCGTCAATATGTATTCTGCATGAATCTGCATATGACTATACATCATTTACACCTTTACTTGACGCATATTGATATCACTTTCAGTAGATGAGACGCTGTTGTCGTGTTACGTGAAGTTGTCCACGAAATACAGAGAACTGCCATTTATAGTGGAGATGTCGCTTTCTTTATTAAGAAACATGTTCTCTGTTTTGTGCGTCTTTATTCTATAGACTATTCTGCTGGAATTTGGCTTGGGTTGGTGTATTAGCAAAAAGTACTACTTCACCTGCATAGACTATGTTAGTAAGAGTTTCGGCTTGATTTCGTGTACTCTTTCCCTTGTTTAATTTCAGACCATTTTCTTTGATTAGATCTATCAGAAACTCTTAGTTCGTAGTCTCGGCAGATTATAAACTAATACGATGATTATGAATATCCTTGCAGACATACAGCAACAATGAAAAAAAGGTTCTGTCTCCATCCGGGGTGGGGGTGCGAACCTTGATTTTCGTGTGACTGTTGAGCATCATTATGGCTGTAACCATTTCTTTGAAGAGATTATAAGCGAGGGGTAACTGCTCCAGCTTCCCACCGGGTACGGTATCAAATGCCTTGGAGAAATTTACAAACACGAATGTCATCTCAAATGCTTTTGCTCGAACTTCTTTATGATTTGACGAATTGTTAGAATCTGTGATGATGTGGATCGATTTCTCATAAAACTCCTCGGATTTTTTCTAAGAATTTTCTCAATTTCTGGTTTGATGGAATTGAGAAGCAAAGCATTATAAAGTGTAGTCGCCATAAAAGTGAGAGTTATACCTCTGTAGTTCTTGGTTATTCCAAAGTCACCCTTTCTTGAGGGGAAGAGGATATACAGCCTTATGTCAAGCTCTCTACTCTGTTCATGTTATATATAGAGTTTCAAAATCGAAGAAGTAAGTCATCAAATTTTCTGGTCTTATTTCTGTGGGTATTTGTTAGGTTTACGTCTATTTATTCTTGGGTAAACTGTCCTAGTTTATTGTCTAATCTATTATTGATGATTTTTGTGATAGGTCTACGAGTGACTTTTCGGGAGTTTCCAATCAGATTCTAGAAATGTTCTTACCACATGCATGTTCATTCTTCTTGGATGGCAGCTTTTAGTTTCCCTCTCAAGGTGCTCTTTCTTTTACTCACTTCATTTAATGCCTGCCATGCTATACATGATTGTCTATCTTCTACCGAATTTCTTATTTTATTTATTTGACGTTCAATGTATTTTTTTTTGTTATTTTTCATATGAATGAGTTAGTTCTCTTTCTGCTTTCGCAAGTTTCTGCGCGTTGGGATTTATTGGGTTTAGTTTTCGTGTTATGTTTTGACCTTTTGACCCGGCCAAAAATGCAATTCAAGGTGATGCACCGGAAGGAAGTGACACATTCTGATGGCAGTTATGAGAGGAAATCGCGAGGGCGGAAATTGGCTGATGAAATGGGACGAGCTAAAAAAAAAATCCCATTATACTCTCATAGACTGACGCACCGGAAGAGAGTGACCTCTGAACTGCATGAGAGTTATTTCCGCTCGATGACGATCACACAGGCCATTCCAAAGATAGCGGGAGTGACACATCCCAATGGCCAGATATCGGAAGAAATTGCGGTGGCATTGATGCGTGTCCATATCACCGCGTGGGAGATTGAAGGTAATATAACGCCGACGAATTGAACAGAAGGAGTACAGGTGAGTAGAGTTGGAGGGGGAGAGAGATGAGATGTAGTAAGGAAATCCTGCACCCAGCAGAGTGGACTCCAGTGCTCCGGTTGAGCACCCCTGGAGAACGAGAAAGACACAGCGCTGACGGCAATAAAAGTGAGGGGTAAAAATATTTCAGTTATGTTCGGTCTCCAGCTCCCTCTCACAGTAAAACCCCACACAACCTTTTCGAACCCTTGCAATAAAGTGAGAGGTAAATATTTTGTCAAAGAAGTCTTCCTTCGTCTTTGTCATTGCGTCTGTCTTTATCATTGCATCTTTCTTTATCATTGCGTCGGCATGTATCAAGTATATATATATATTGTGACGGCAAATTGACTAAAATCCCAAAACGGGACTTTTATTTTCGCACGTGTGAAGACGGGGCAGTTGGCACTTGATCCCCTATATAATAAGTCCTCGTTCAGAGTTTTTCTCTCAGGCATATAAGAACTGGCATATTACGTGAGGGATTAATTTAGGGCCAGACTGACCGCCGCTGGCAATGGGGTTCCAAATTTCACACTATCACACACCCACCAGGCTGCTAAACTTCTTCCCCCTAGACAACAGAAGAATATGGACCTATAAGTTTTTGTCGTAATAATATTCTATTGTAGTAGTCGGCAACTCAGGTTTCCCGTGTGATATTTTAAAGGAATTAATAGGACAATTCTAAGCAAGATAACATAAGGCGAATAGAAGCTGAAAGGGAAGCATGAAGTAACAACATAGACCACATGGTAACATAAAAATACATGAATTCCTATGCTACAGTTATATACACTTTCAAAGTGTCAAAACATATAATAATTGGGTAGTCCACGAATATAAATGTCTTTTCTTGACTTGTTTTTCTTCAAATTGAGAGAGAGAGAGAGAGAGAGAGAGAGTGGTATACAAAATTTGGGTATAAAGGAAAATGGCCCCAAAGTTTTTTATCTTATTTTTCGACGGGGTTCCACTGGAGAATCTTTCTTTTTTCACGGGCTAATAGACTTTGTTCTATTTTTTTACACTGGCTTGAAGAACCTGGGGTCCCTCCTGTCTCAGTTATTCTTTTGTCTTCAACCTGGAGTAAAATGGCTATGGTTCGTCTGCCCGCTACGGACCCTGCTCAAAAACTAACCTTCTTATTATTTACTTCCGCTGAGGGGAAGGGGTCCCCACTTCTGTTTTGAGGTCCCAGCCAATCATTTGGCTTCTCTCTTCTCCCCCTTGGTGTCCAGCGACCTGAGGTAACTAAGTACCAACACCTGTTGATACCCCTCTGTGACCTACATTCTTCCTTAACGGTCACTTTTTTGACGGCTAGATACTGTTAATTCAACGGGAGGATAGTATTAATCTTACCTCTATCGTCACCGTGGGCTATCACGTGACAATATGTATATTTCTGCATGAATCAGCAGATGACAATACAACATTCGGATGTAACTGTACACTTGTTTCTTGGTTTGGTTGGTATGCATAATGCTGCTGATTCCCTGTATGCGTTGACGAAGTTTCCGTATTCATCATTAGGAGTAAGTGTTTCAGATATCTCCAAAAGAGTATTCAATTTGTTTCACACAGTTACCGTATATTTATTGCTGAGATCAGTATTCTTATTTGATGGCCAGTTATAGTATATGATTTTCGCTGTTTGTATCGTACTTCTGCGTAGGCTCAGACGTTTCTTTGCTGTGACAATTCTCTGATGGGAAGATTCACCTTTAAAAACGGAATGTGCCCCACAGTGCAGTGTCCAGTTAATCGATTTCTTATTTATGAGTATGTAATCTATCTGGATTCTAGGATTATTTGGGTAGCCGTACGTCCATAATTTACCTTCCCTTTTTTCTGGAAATTAGGATTAGTGGCGTTATTCTGTTTTTGCCTTAGGAGTCTGTTTTGATGTTTTCCATTTCTGATTGACCAGTTGTTTAAGAAGAATATGTTTTTTTTTCATTTTGCCTATTAATGTCTCCCTCGTTAATTAGAACATTGTGTTTAGAAATACTACGGACAGGGAAGATAGGTCATTGTAGAACGTGGTAAGGTCCATTTCATCACTGACATTGGTGGTGGGTGTAACATGAGATGATTGTTGTGTAGGGGTTGTAGTTAAATATAGCTACCATCGTTCTCGGTTGTATTTTCTCGATGTAGTTGTGATTTCAAGTATCGAGGAATGAAAAGCATTCCTACCCTCCTATGACTGCATTGAGGGATTTTTTCCATACAGACGTTGAGACACACGTCCATTCATTGTCGGAGTTTTTCCATGCAGATGCTAAGACAAACGTCCATCCATTGCCGGTATCTAGGAATTTTATTTCTTGTCTGCTATGGTTGTGTCTATGCTCTTGAATGCATTCAATGTCTATATTCTGCTCAGTTGAAAATGCTTTAAGCTCAGGTAACAGAATTATTCCATTTAAAGCTTCAACATCAAATTTCAGTATGTGTACGGTGCATAATGCTTGGACTAGAACCGTAGTTAACTCTGAGTCTACGCTTTCCTGACGAGTAGGTAAATATATATACTCTATCAACCATTTATAATTATTACAATATATATATATATATATATATATATATATATATATATATATATATATATGTCACAGGGATGTAACTGATTCAGAATAAAATAAGGCGAAAGAATCTTATAGAACAAGTAAATAAGTTTTACTAGAAGATGAAATAGCTCAAGTTTTCAAACTAGTCTCACCGAATGAATATTCGTAAGAAAATATGTCTCTCCCCAAAACATCTTTTTTTCTTTCTCTCATACAATAATGTTTGCACACAACACACCATAAACACGCACACACACACACACACACATATATATATATATATATATATATATGGTCATCCATAGACAGACGGTTTCGTTCTATCAGAACTCTTCAGTGTGGGTAGACACGTAGGACGCTCAAAGCCGGGATCGAAACCCATCCAACTTTACGTTAGACTAAGCCTCAGACTGCTCGGCCAAAAAGCGTACTACGTTTGGCTAAGGAAACTGTTAAGGTATTTATGTAGCAACAGCAGCAGCCGTTTGTTTACATTTTAATACCCTATTGGATATATATATATATATATATATATATATATATATATATATATATATCATGAAGTAATGCTGATTTCACGGAGTTCCATGAATCTCTCTTATCATCAACCCCTATCATCCCTCGCTATTGGTAGGTCCACACAAATCTAATGTAAGTTCTTATCGGTCGACAGGTATATGTGAAGGAATCCGTAAGACAATATCACTTATAAGTTCCTCATCGCATCTCTGGCAGTACCCCAAATGTCCTAATCATCTTACTTGGGTGGATTGTTTGAGGGGAAGAAGGTAGCCACGCTGCTTCAAATATTTGTTGTGGACATCACATGACATTCTTGTGTTGTTGCCGTTTAGATTATTTTGGGTGTGCTTTGTTAGAGCCCTTGTGGTGCATCCATATTGTAATATGATATCCTGTTTTATTTTATTGGATAGTTAAGATTACCTAAACGTCGATTATGTTGCTGTGGTATATCGATTGGTCAATTAATTGTATAGGTTTGCCATGAAGAATGGATATAGTTCCTTTTCTAATAATATATATATATATAAATCTTTGTGTATGTATATATATATACATAAATCTTGGTGTATATATATATATATATACACCAAGATTTATTTGTATCCCTGAAGAGGCCGATGCATCCTGCTGCTCATTTTAGGAATGTACTTGTAATTCTGCTTGGGTTGGAGTATTTGCGAGAATCCCTAGATCATATGCGTCGCCAGTCATACTTTCTGTGAGATAGCGGCTGCTTGTTGCTTTTTTAATGGGGAAATATTTTCTTTGATCCGGTCTACAGAACCTTCATTGTTCATAGTCAAGGCACAAGGTAGAATATAAGTAAATTCAGCTCTAATGTATCAAGCAAGACTCGAGAAACAATGGCGAAGAAATTGGTATGTCTGTCAGGTAAGTCTGTCAGGTAAGCAATGCATTGGTTTCGTGTTTATGTAAAGTATCATTATTGCGGAACAGTATATATGGGAAGACCATATGCAAGTAGTTTTTGCTGCATCTTTCATCTGTGTAAGGAATTGAATGAACTGGAGAAAACTAGGAATAGTAGTGCTACCGTGAGAGTATTTGTTGTTCTGCTTCGATTATTCGAGGGATACTCAGAATTTACGTGGTTGGAGAATGCTTCATTTAAAAGCCGTTCATTTTTTTCCGATTTCGGGTGAGATGCGTATGAGAAGCATTAGATACACATACACACACACACACACAAACGCGTGAGCACACACTCGCATACACACACACACACACACACACACACACACACACACACACACCCATATATATATATATATATATGTAAGAAGAGAAGCCAAGTTGAGAGTGGTGGAGAAATATTAAGACAGAGAGAGAGAGAGAGAGAGTCAATCTGGTAGTCCGAAATTACCTATCTTAATGAGGTCCCTATTTAAAGGGGTCAGACTCTCGAGGATAGACCAGAGGCAAAAAGTGATGCCTCCTGAATCCTTGAATGCTTGGATGTGCGAGCCAAGTGACTGTTTTCATTATTCAACATGTCCTAGATTCAAAATATCCTTTCATAACTTTGTCATATAATGGCCGAGGGATTTCGTTTTATATATCTTGCCTTTGGGTTTAGTTAGACTGAGAAACTTTCGGCTCAGTGGATAGGTTAGTTAGGTGCAAACATGAGCGTAGGTGTTAACGCTGGCGCGGGAAGGATGTGTCGTTCACAGATGTCAAAATAAAAATCTCAGATAGAAAGATTGATCAGTGGATGTGAATGACGTCATGCACCGGAAGCACGTGCGGAGGATTATGGGAATTTTGAAAAAGTCAGTTGAGTTGAGAACTGGACACCAAACGAGAAGGGTCGGCATTTGGGGTTCGCAGAGGCCAGACGAATTGGCGCTCAACGGGCGCCGCACGAGATGGGGGGGTAGATGGAAAGCCAGAATAGAAAGAATGTGTACCTCTCTCCTTCTGTCGAAGAACCTTTAAACTCAAAGGTAATAAAAAGTTTCGTACTTGAACTAAGAAATCGTGTTTTTGTGTTTCGGGATTCCTATGTTCTATGCATATATGTTATGAACATTCTATGTACGTTTCACGCATACCTGTATTCATGTATGGCTATGATACACCTTCATCACAATAACCCTTATAAATATGATCACTGATTACCTTTATACGTTCCAGTTTTCTGTCCCTATTGTTCATCGCTCTTAGAAGGTCTAATAGACGGCATTACGTGTCCACATAGAGCATATGAACATCAGCCTTTGCTCATCAAATAATACTGATTGGTCCATTCATAGGAGTACATAGGAGGACCTCACAAATGATTTCGTCCCTGCTTCTCCAGCATTGACGTGTATGTTTTTTTTTTTTCATATTGGATTTTTTTATGGAAAGCAAAGGGTCCAACATTTGCTTCATTTTGTGTTGCTTATCCTAGGATTTAAGGGACATGGAACTCTCAAATGCGATCTTCTACTTTACTAAACATTATTAGCTTAGAAATCCCATTTTTTTTTTAAATATTATTTAACTGGTGTCATTATATTATGTTATTACAATGATTTCTGATGACATATGATGTTGCTTGTGATTTTGATTGGTTATCAAATATTTGTCTTTATTGCGTATTTTCATTTAATATGTTGCACGAACTTGCTAATATGTTCGGCTCTCAGAAATTTGTTCCAATATATTGGAAACCTGAAGCACAAATCAATAGCACAAAAATCTCTTTTAAATGCCGTGACGGTAACAAACCAAACTAAATGGTGAGTCTCCAGTAATGCTGGATCGTTAGGGAATATGCAGTAACCCTTTATTGCCATCGCCCCCAGATCCACTCTGTCTCGAAGTGGTAGCACCTAGTAGGGTTCTATCTATGGGTCAAATAGAAATAAACTGTTTGCTTATGCAAAACTGAATCGCTTGTAATAGAACTGTTTTGATATTTAAAGTGCGTCCTTAAACTAAACTGAATTGTTTGAAATAGAACAGTTTTTAATTTTAACTATGTGCATAAATGATTGATGTTTAATTGAATTTTTATTGATACATGCCAATACTCGGTACCAATTTAATTTGTTGATAAAACTGAATAGTTTTAGATAGAACTGTTTTGACATTTAAAATATGTGCTTATGTCAAACTAAATTGTTTGAATCAGAACTATTTATATGTTTAAACAAATATTCGGCATTAAATAACTTACAAAGGTTGATATGCCCTGAAACCAAACTATACCAAACCATTCTAAACTCTGAGTTGCTGAACTGGCCTAATAGTCTCCGGATGTGCTTCTATAACTTAGAGCACTGCCTCAGAATATACAAAGTAGTAGCTGACGTGCTAGACTGTAACTATGCAGTAAACAAATTCGAACAACGTTTTGGCTATTTCGTTCACTTTTAAGTTACTAACTGCGAAAAAAAAATTGAAGTCAATTATCCTTCAAGGTTTCAGTTAAATTTTAATGCAATTGTATTTTTCCAAGAATACCTTTGCTATGAAATAAACTAGAATTGTTGTTATGCCATTAAACCAAAATGAACGGACTTAAAACACAGTAATTGTTTTCTGGAGCTGGATTTCTCTTATGCAGTACAATAATATTGTGGCAGTCTTTCCAATTCCAATAAACCCTATAAACGTTTGCCTCAGCGACAGCAAAGGACCAAATGCTTAGAACTCTTGCGATAAATGCAATAAACGATCACATGGCAGGCGAATAATTTTGAAAAGGAATCATTCAGTTAATGACTGGCAGGGAACAAAGGATGTTCTAACTTTCAGAACCAAGGAAGCCACTCTCCCTGTCAATGTTTGGTGACCTAGAATAATTTATCTTGGCAATAAAGATCTTCCCTTCGTCGAACTATAAATACCATTTCACAACAATCTAATTCGAGACCGGTTGAGAGGAAAGTGGAAATACACAAATAAAAAGAGGGATATTTTTTTCTGGTACACCTGTTTATCATTTTTGTGAATCTGTCTTCATTGCATAATCTCTTCTTTGTCTCCAGCAACATGCGCCAAGACTCAGCAACACGTCAGTAGAAATACGCTAAACTACCTCAAAAATGCAACTAGCTGCAAAATCTTTTAGTTTTGTTGAGATATACATTAACCAAAAATATTGTATCTAATAAAAAAAAAGGATTGTTGTTTAAAAATAATGTAAAAAATTTTATACTAAAGTCACGTTTCGACTTTCTCTTTCATTCTGGTTAGCGTAAAAGACGAAATAGAAGGGTGAGATAAAAGCTTTGTAATATTTAGTCATATGGCAGTTTTCGGCCAGAATATCCCAGGACCGAATCATTTCAAGCTTTGTAATTTACTCACTTTGGTTTATACCATCGTGATAGTGCATTGTTACTCTCCGAGTGTAAAAGCCAGCCAGATTAAGGTGAAGCGTATTCTAAAACGGAAAGTTTGCTTTACGAGTTCGAACTTGACCATGACGTCACAGAAGCAACAAATAACATATTGTGGGCAAAAGCTGAAAGCACAGTTTCTCCTAGGGCAGCAAACAGATGGGTCAAGAATTTCGCAAGGGTTGCAAGAACCTGTACGATCAAGCAAAATCATCTAGGCCTACAACCATGGATTTCGATGCCGTTTTCAAAGCCACAAACGTATTTACGTCGGATAGCACTCGAACAGTATCAGTGTTGGTCGGGAACTCAGATTCCAGTGTAAAAAGTAAGTAAATTTGGCGACCATAGTCGAGGGTAACCCGAAGGCTCCCTTTTCGATAGCTACTACACCAATGTGTAGGGGAGGGCGCTACTCCTTTCCTGGATTGCTCTACTTTACCCTTGATCCGTACCTTATAATGCTGAGTGCTAAGCAAGGAAGCATCAAGTACCATTTTTTGAGTCTTTGGTATGACTCGACCTGGGATTGAACCCAGGTCTCCCGGGCCATTGGCGAACACTCTAACCCCTAGGCCAATGTCCGGTTAAAATTCCAGTGTAGTTTATCGCATTCACAAGCATTCTGTGCTACCGATTTGTGGCTCAGGTTCCCAATGCATTGGGGGAATCTACTCGACGAACTAGGATGTGACATTATTATAATAACGTTCACTTTCGGACTATTATCCCTTGGAAATCATATGAACCCCCTTATCCCTAAGCTATGGGAGAAATAGTGACATTACAGTTTTTCTTCCATTATGGTTTTGGCGTTAAATCACAAAGGTTGGCGTGCCATTAAACCAAGAAATCAAATGAAATTACTGCAAAACTTAATACTTAAACGAGTAAATTGCGAAATAATCGATGAAATCTATTTTAAACATAATCCCATATTTTTTTAATATTAGTTTAGATTGTCATAATGTCAGTAATGCGGGGCACTCAGTGACGATTAATCTAATGTTGTTGCATAACTCTCTAACTGTTATGGCACTTCTAGTGTCATTGAAATAACACATGTAACCCTGTCAGCAGTTAAAATTGAAAGCAAGAATGAAAGTGAAATATTAAGAACATGGTTTTAAGAGGTGAATGTAAATTATAAAGAAGACAATGTTGCTTTTAACCATTAGATGAATGATAATTAATCAGGTATAATAGAAAAAATGGAAAAAATAGAAAAAAAAACACTGCTGAGTTCAGGGGAAAATTATGGAAATTGATGAAGAAGTGTCTCTTCATCACCATTGGTTGCCAACATATTGAATTGGATTTTTAAAAAAAAAGCCCCTCAAAAAAGAAGTATTGGAAACATTGTTTGAAAGAGGAATTTTTGAGAAATAAGATAAAGAAGATTAGGAAAATGAAGTGGCATTGGTAAACAATGGAAAACTCGTGACAACAGACGGAATTGAATTGTTAAATAATTAATCATTTAAGGCGTTAACTAGAAATAACCAATATAAAATAATAATCCCTCTGACGATAATCAATCGATATGATCGATAATCCTTGGGAAAAAAAAAAATCTTACGGCAAATTCTCTATCAACTGGCAAAGGATAAGAAGAAACTAGCAGGAAAACTAGTGAAAAAATAAAATTCTAAAAAGGAAAATTGAATATATATATATATATATATATTGAAAGACATAGAGAGAATGTAAGGGGGGGATGGACAGTCATCATGACGTCATAAGTGAGTTCGAACTCCACTCAGACACACTGCTACGTTTGCTTTCGGACGAATACACCCAAGTATTAATACTCTTATCCACCCGAGGAGGAGTCCTCTTCAGGCAATTGTTAACGTCCTGGAATCGTAGTAAAAGAGTTTGAACTTAAGTCACACAAATACCCTTGGGAAAGCTGTGAACCCTTTTATCCTCCCAACTATAGGTTAGATAGTACCACTACTATTTTTGTAGAAGGATGGATTAGGCATTAAATAACCTAAGAGGGTTGCTATTTCATTAAAAAAACAAACAAACAAAATATCTTATTAATCCAACGATGGGTTAAATACAACCACAATTGCTCTACTAGAAGGATGGTATTGTCATAACACCCCCACGAACGTTGATATTCCATTAAAAAAAGGTCATGTCATTTTATTGTGTCAAATACATAGCAGATTTTTAATGTTTAATATGGTTATTTATAATTTGTGATGCATTTTTGACTTGAATTTTGAAATGTTACGCTCCTTTATAGCAAGATGAGAGCTAGATATTTCACAACGGTTTATAGAATGTCACTCTGTCGTCATTAGAATTAAATCCAAAACAAACTAGAATAATTACTAAATCTTTGACAACAGGATGGATAATGATAGTCAAATAACAATACTCTATTTTTAACTTTGAAATTCTATGTTTATCTAGTTTTAGGTTTATGTACAGTACTGTTTTTCCTGTGTCTATGTACGTAGAAGATTCTCAGCTTGATCAGGATGTGAAACAAAGACATTTTTAGCAGAATTTAACTGATTTGATTTTAGAGTTTTCTTTCTCTTAATCGGGTTGCCCTACCATAAAAAAAATTAAAGATACTAGTCAGCCCTACTAATTACATATAACTGTAGAAAAAATAAATGCATATACTTCGTAATGGCGTAAGCACTATATAAAATACGAGCAGCAGCATCCAGGATTCGAACTCGTTTCGACGTGTCCATTTCCTTCGACGATAACAATTTTATCACGAACGTCCCAATATTTTTTTCCAGTCAGATTTATGTTTTCAAATCTTCTCAGTCCCTTCAAAAAATCTTCATAAAAATATCTTAAAATTTGACACCCTATTTTAAAATAATCTAAAATATGCCATTCTATTAAATTATGACACTTTCCGTAATGAAAATATGATTCTACTCAGCATTTTTTGAAGAACTATTTTCTGTTGCTGCTTTTAAGGAAACGATATATTGTTTAAAGGATGAGATATTGAAAAAATCTTTTAATATACACTTTTACTTTTCAAATTATCTCTAATGTTGTCGCCGTATAATCTAAGCAAAAAGGATATTGCGTGTGAGGGGCGAAGATATAAAGATATAACGATAAAGATCCGATTGAATCGATTCTGTCGTATGACCCACGTAAACTAAAGTATATGGTGGTATTACGGAAAGGAATATTAGTTCGTATCTCGTCATAATATTTATTTATGGTTTCCCTTTCATACTGCTTTTTAATCAGTGTATATGTCAGTTGCAATAAAGTTATCAGAATTAAGATGAGAATAATATCCGTAAAATATCCGTAAAAATATTCATAAATGACAATTTGTAATCTACGAAACTCTTTGACTATTATCATGCATACTTTTAAAACTACAGTGAATTTAGGATAGGTGCCTAGGGATAGATTTGGTACCCCCCAGTCATAAGACAAAAGTAAGATGCACACAAAATTGTCAAGTAAAACAGAGGTTCGGAAATACTAATCTAAATTTATTTACAGGGAATGTAAAAACAAAACAAAACTAAAAAACAAAACAACAGGAACACGTGGGCAGAATTGGTTATAGTAAAAACACGGGCAATAACCAACATAAAATGTATTTTAAATTAAAGCTTAGAAGATTATTCAAAGTCTGGCAAGCGAAAACAAACACAACAAAACCGTTAAAAAAAGGTTACCGGTAAGTCCTTTTGTTCCGGGAGGAATTTTCAGGCACGTCTTACACTGTTAACGGCAGGAATCATTCTCTATCAGGCAGACCTCAGGGTAACAAGACCAGAATCAGCAGCAGACTCAACCTAAAGGACAAGGCCAAATGGACTGGGAGACTACAACAATGAGCCGTGCAAGATAGTATTCTAAATGACCCAGATCATAGGGCAAGGAAAAGTTCCACACTTAGTTAACTGTGTAGACTTGAAGTCTACACCCAAGGACAAGTTGAAAGGAGGCCTTAGTATGTAACAATACTGATAAAAAAGAAATATATAATTTCTGTCGTTGAAAGACGTAAAAAATAAGAGTATGATTAAAATCCAATGTTTTCTATAATTTGGCCAACGTGTCATAATTGGCTAGATTCGATTAGATATATTATAACGCATTTGATCAGTAATGTTGAAAAAATCAAAGAAATATTAAGCGAACAACCAATAACTGTATTGTCAACAGATATCCAAACAGTAAAGCAAAAAAAAAAAAAAAGGAAAATCGGTTGATTGTTTTAGTAGTAAGCTGTTTCCCAACTAGATTTAGAGATCGAGCAGAGAACGGTCAAAAAGAGAAAGAGATTTAAGGAAGTAATATATATATAGAGAGAGAGAGACAGAGACAGAGGGGTTGCGGCTATAAAGGAGAAACGATTCGGGAAGTGAATTGTAAGTTCGCGATGTCCAAGTAAGGATACCATCAGACTCCAAGTTAAAAATAGAAATATATAAGCAGCAGATCAGCCACTGGCAGTGATTTACTGAAAGAAGCTGTAATTGAAGAGCTGTTGGAGAGGATGCAGGATGGAAAGCAAGAAAAATACCTGGATAAGAAACACAGAGATATGAAGGCAGACCGAAATTTACAGCAATCATTTCGTGTGAGCTTCGCAAAGGAGTACCACACCCACCAGGAAGATGGGAAGTTGGGACCCAGAGGAATCAGTACAACAACTACAACAGATATAAGCAAATATAATATCAAGGTCTGTGACTGCCCCTTTTCACCCTGTGAGAGTTTATTTCCTTCTGTCTATCAAACGTAGTTGGATGAGTTCATGCTCTGTTTCTCTCTCTTCTATGACTACTAAGAAGGGTGGTAACAAATAAACTATTGTACCAAGTGAACCAATGGATGGTGTTTGTTTGTTCGTCACTTAGCCTCACGGCAAGGTTACAATGGTGGCCAAACGCTTTTATATCTGTCAATTGGGAACCATAGTGGGAGAAATTATATGGATCAGAAGACCAGATCTTGTAATAATTAACAAATAGAATGAAAACCAAAGAAAGAAAAGACATACAAATACTCGGACCTTGCCAGAGAACTAAAATGCAGGAAAATATGAAGGCGAAGATCATACTGTGTGTAAGAAAATCTGCCTTCCTAATAATGAAAAAACGATGACAACAAAGGACGGAAGGAACAAAACTACCAAATCAAGAAAAAATCTGAACGCTCGGAGAAATGGAAACCTACAAATACTGGGAATATTGGAAGAGGACACCATTAAACATGCAGAGATGGAAGAAAAAAATTAGATGAATACCTCTGGAGAACGAGAAAACTCTTCCAAATAAAACTACCTCACAAAAACCCTATCAAATAAATAACTGGACTGTTTGTCTGGTAAGAAACTAGGGACTATTCTTAAAGTGGACAAGAGAAGAAATCCAACAAATAGACGAGAGAACAAGAAAACAATAGCATATTTTCCACAACACCACAAGGATTCTCACTCTGGAGTAAGTGTTATGGATAAAATCGCGGCCATGCCAATCACAACATTTTTAAAATCGATTAGAATACTCAGAAGTGTCGAAGAAAGCTGAAGCAATTTGCTGACTCAAGCTCAAATTAAAGAACACCAACTAATACTGAGGTGAAAAATTTCCAAAGAGGAAAAAGAATAATAATAAGCCAATGCAGCAAACTAGCACAAAAAGAGTACAAAATTAGCTTCGACTTGTTAGGAATTGAGACCCACTGGAAATTGTGCAACAAATTAAAATTTAACCATGCCATCAATTGGTGTATGCACAAACCAAAATCTGTCATATATCATGAGACACATGAGATTTTCTTTAGAATTTCAATTACAAACAGATCCCAACAAGACGACTAGACCTAGTGATGATTCACAAGAAATAAAAAGAACTAATCCACTTGCGGATTTTACCATTCCAGTTGACCACGATGTGAGAATGAAAGAGAACTAAAAGAAAGACAAATAATTTGTTCTTCGTAGAGAACAGAAAAACAAATAAACAGTGGAACAAGAAGGAGACAAATTGTTGTTGGTGAGCTTTAAATAGACCTCAAAAGTTTCGAGAAAAGTCTAGAGGAATTAGAAATAAGAGGAAGAATCGAGGCCATGCAGACCACAGAAGTAAAATGATCGGCTCGTATATTTCGAAGTCCCAGATACCCGAGGAAAATTACTTTCATTCAAACTCCAGGGAAAAACCACCTGCTAACACTAATGTGAAAAACTCACAACCAGTTCAACAACAACAACAACAACAGCAAAAGTATAATTCTGCATCCATTTGCTTCACTCCAGATTATTGGATACCCAATCAGTAAAGACTTCCAGAAATAACGATCCAAGTTAAAAATTCAACCGACAGTATGGAATAAACAGCAACAAAACTAGAAAGGAAATAAACTTTTTAAAATATCATAATATTTAAGAATACTTCGTGGTAGATATTCCATTGCGTATAAATATGCAGTCTCCTTGGTTGAACCAAAGGTTAAATATTCAATCTTTGTAACATCTATGAGGATAAAATTCCAAACAATCAGAGGCAGAGAAATCAGGAAGAAATAAGATGGCGACCACGAATTGTAGAAAAAAGCAATTATTTGTTTTTATTCTTAGTGCCTAAAAGCAATGAAATATCTAATCTAAATATTGATAAGTTCGGCTGATGGAACGGATTGATATGATGAACCGCTAACGACATTATATAGATTTCACAAAAACAATATATTATTTATGATAGCTTCTTGCTACTCCAAAAAAAAAAAAAAAGAAAAAAATATAATAAAACTATAGCGTTACAAAAATCGGATACTGTTTATTGTGATAATCTACATACTGAGTACTTTTACACTAATATGATTTTCTGGTTCTGGCAGCATATAACATGACATTAAATCAACTCGATGCGCATGCACTCGACACTGTATTGTTGATTATTTTAACAATACAGAAATGTGGAATATTTGGTTTTGTTTAGTTTCTTTGTATAATGTTTTGGGCGGGTTATTTAAAATCAAATCCATTCTTGTAGAAGTATATAAGTGGCGCCATGTAAACCCACTGCTAGATGAGTATTGGGTGCCCCTTTCATATGGCCTTGTGCCACATCTAAGCAAAAAGCTTAGTAAATTACCACTGCTAGATGAGTATTTGTAAGTCCAAACCTTAAATATAGTTGGTTGATTGGAGCTCAAACTTACTAATAATCATTTCAAAGTCCAGCACATTAGCCATTGTATTATAGGTAGCGCATCTAGGATTCTTTCAATTCATTATCCCATGAATCACAGATATCATACTTTGTAACTCATTTCATTGTCGATTCAAATGATCCAATAAAAAAGTAAGTAAATTTGGCGACGATACTCGAGGGTGACCAGAAGGTTTTCTTTTCGATAGCTAAAACACCAAGATATAGAGGAGGGCGCAACACTTTCCCCTGTACTGCCCGTACGAAAATAACCAGAAAAGTGAAAAGGGAAGGAAAACAAATCTATGGTCGTTTTAAGCGACTAAAAGATAACATCTCAAACGAGGAAAGGTGGATTTGACGAAGAAAGGGAAACCTTAAAAGAGAAACTGAATCTTTTCTAATGGCAGCAAAAACAATGCCATAAGAACCAATCATATGAAACCCATAATAGATGAAACGCAACTAAACAGCAGATGTAGGTTATGTGGAGATAGAGACAAAACCATCAATCACATAATAAGCGAATGCAGAAAATTAGTACAAAAAGAGCATAAATCTTGACATGACTGGGAGGTGAAGGTCATCAACTTGGAATTCTGCAAGAAATTTGAATTTGACCTTATGCACAGCCAAGAATCCGTCCTGGAGAATGAGACGCACAACTCCTCTGGGATTTTGTGATACAATCAGGTCAGCTAATCTCGCCCTGGCCACCTGACCTTATAATAATCAATAAAAGAAAGAGAACTTGCACAATTGTGAACTTTGCTGATCCAGCAAACCTCAGAGTATAAATGAAAGAAAGCTAAAAGAAGGAAAGTACTTCGACCTTTCTAGAGAATCTTTTTTTAAAAATTGTAGAACATGAAAGTTACAATAACACCATTTGGGCTTTTGTCCCATTTACCTAAGGATTGGTACAAAGACTGGAGGATATGGAAATAAAATGACCTACCGCATTATTAAGATCGGCTAGAATACTGAGAAGAGTCCTGGAGACTTAAGGAAACATTCTGTCACGCAAACTCCAGGGAGAAACCATCAGCTTACATCGGTGTGAAAAACTCGAAACAGAATAATAATAATAATAATAATAATAATAATAATAATAATAATAATAATGACGATAATGATAATATTATCAAAATAATGATTAAAAAATAAAGAGAAAAATCATATAGAATTGAACAACAAAATTAGGAAAACATTGAAATATTTGTAGAGGAGTAAACTTACAAGTACTTGTCAAAAGTGGAAACGGACACCATCAAATAGACAGAACAAAAAAACTTCTCAAAAAAAATTGGACGAGGGAACAACTCCAACAAATTTACAAAAATGATGAAATTGACAGCGATACACGTAGACTTCGTCTGCCTCTGTCATATTGAAGGTATACCTTTGTCTGGGAAAGAAGGAAGAGGACTCACTTGTATTAAATATAGTCCTGATGCATTGATATCAGGACTCAAGAAATACAGTTAACAGAGCAAAGAAAGACAAATTAAAACAGAAAATAACATCAATGGCAACAGAAGGGTAAGCAGTATTAAAAATATGGAAAATCAACAGTATGCATAGTTCAAACAACAAACGTGAAAATACATGCAAGATGGCATGGATAGAGCTCAGAAAGAGTAACCTCTAGAAAGCTATAGAATAAATATCAATAGAAGCAAAAACTAATGAAATACGGATCAAGCATATAAAATCAAAAATAGAAAATACGTTAGAGAACAGTAAATATAGGTTATATGGACTCGGAGATGAAACTGTTTATCCAATAACACTGGTTCACAAAAATAAATTTTTGGTCTGAGGCAAGAAGGGGGATAGGTGTTTTTTTTTTGTTAATTTGGGTGTGCTGAATTCAAATTTATATATAGTTTTGCTCTATCACCTCTAGTTTTCTGGCTTTTAAATAGAGTCATTTTAGTATAAACAGAAAATATATGTGCATACTTCAAGAGTTGCAGCAGCTTATAACAGATAAAATAGGCTTGATAAAGAACACTGATTGATTCAATATACTTGGATAACACAGTTATACAATTCATAGTACCACAGACAGTCAAAAGTGTTTTCATAGAAGATCTGGTGTATTTTGCCTCCGGGATGTCACGCAAGAGCATCCAGCAGAAGTCTCCCATCATGCCGGGATTCCATTTGCCTTGATAGTTGCTCTCCATCTTCGTAATGTCCGGGTGGAAACTTTTCCATGCTCATCACTCACTACTCCAAAGTTTGGCGGGAAGAAGTTGAGGTGGGAATGAAGAAAATTAATCTTGAGTGATATTCGGCACCCATATCCTCGTAGGACTTTAGCAACTTCTCAACACAGGCTTGGTAATCTAGTACGCGTGCGTTACCAAGGAAGCCACTACAGACTAACTTGAATGCTTCCCATGCTCTCAGCTCCTTTAAGTTAAGAAGCTCCTCAAAATCAGTATCCTTCGGCCCTTCTCGGATCTGAGGTCCGAAAAGATGCCCTCTTTAAGCTTAGCAGCACTAACAACTGGGAACATAGTAGACAAGTGTTGGAAGGCAGCACCATTTTTGAGCAACGCCTTCACGAAATTCTTCATTAAACCAAGCTTGATGTGAAGAGGAGGAAGAAGCACCTTATTCATGTCCACCAGAGGATTCTCCTTGAGGCTGTGTTCGCCAGGAACAAAAGTGCTTCAAGACACCCAGTCTATCTGCTTGTAATGCTGGGTGTCACGTGGTCTAACACTGAGAGGAGAGAAATAAGGAATTTTCCCTACCCCTCCGTGTTTGAATTAACAGGCCGCCAAAGACTGACCGTTAAAAAGAGGAATAGGAATGTAGCTCAATTCCTCGTGGCCGAAGTAACAAATCCAGGTCAGAATGAAAACCAACAGATGTTTGCACTCTGTGACCGGGCGAAAGAGATAGTAATCGGATCGAATCGCCTGACAGAAGAAAGAGGCTAAATGATTGGCTAGAATCCTAAAGCGGAAGTAGCACCCTTTTTCGTCGGCGGAAATAGGGATAAGGAAATCAGTTTTGGCACGGAGGTCGCGATGAACAGATAGGGGAGTCTCATGCCAAGACTCCGGATGAAGAAGCGAAATAGAATCTTGAACAAGAGGAACTGGTGCCTTCTAGCCAAGGCTGTAAAAAAAAAAATCCGCTAGCCCGTGAAAGAGAAAATACTCTCTGAAGGAACCTGTCAAAAGCTTAGCAAACATTAAGACTTTCTCCCTCCACTTTTCCTAAGTACTGCTATTACATATTATCTCTCTCTTTCTCTCAGTGTAAAGGAAGATGAAAGAAAAGAAAAAGGAAGAATGACATTTATATTTATGTATTATCCGATGATAATATAGCCGACACGTTAAATATGTGTGTCCTCGTGTATTAAAAACCTCATTATATTTTAATGTCCCAACGTGTTGAAATTTATTCTCTGTGTTGTCTGCCTATCAAGTTGTCTTTTGCAAGTTCCTTTTCAGCTTCGTTCGCCTCATGTTATTCTCGCTAAATTGTCCTATTCGCTTTTAAACATATGAGAGGGAAAATTAGAATTGTCGACTACGATAAATAGTATTATTATATCTAAACCTAGAGGCCCATATCTTCCATCATCCTAGGGGTAGGAGGAGGTCGTGGCCCGGTGTGTGTGTGTGTGTGTAATGTGAAATTTGGAAACCCCTTGCCAGTGGTGGTGAGTCTAGCCCCAAATTAACCCCAACATAATTTGCCAGTTTCCCGACGCCCAAAAAGGGAATCTTAACTGGAATTCGTATTTTACGAGGGATTAAGTGCCAGGCTGCCCCGTCTTCACACGTGCGAAAAATAAACTCCCATTGGGAATAAATACAATATTTTTATGCACCAGTTCCCATACGCTTTTAAATGGTTGATCGTCCGGTTATGTTTAACCTTTTATTCCCGACCTCATACGCTTTAGAAATGAGATGATATTTGATTTTGCCGTCACATTGGGATATAACTCGACTACATCAGTACTTTGTGAAGCCCGCTTGCATACTCATAAGAAGACCAATGACCTTGGGGTCCCTAAACAGAACCCATTGGTACTCGCTGTACTTAATAGCTTCTAAAAGATGCTCCATATTGTCATAGGACTCCTTTAGATGGACAGAGTGTGCAATGGGAATGCTGGGATATTTATTCCCGTTGTGCAGTAGAACATCCTTGAGACTTCGCTGGGAACAGTCTATGAAAAGATGCCAGTCTGAAGAATTATCTGGCAAACCAAGGGATGTAAACAAGCCTGGTATGTTTGTGCTGCATCACAACTTGTTTTCCATGTCGAAAAAGGAAGCAAGGTCTTTGTTCCGATTCCTGAAACTGGTGATCCTTACATCTTCCTGGACTAGGTTCCACTGTTTAAGCCGAGAAGCCAAGAGCTCTGACTGCTGTTTTGACAGATACAAATCACGAGCAAGATCATTCAGGTCTTCTTGCGTGATCCAGTGTGGCTTATTGCCACTTGTTCCTGAATATGTCGACTCAATATCTTCCTAAGATATTGACTCAGCAGAATCCTCCCTTGAAAGCATTTCTTCGTCTGATGAGGAAAGAAGATCCTTATTTACTGGAGGTGTGGGTACAGGAAGATCATCTGAATGGGGAACAGGTCTCATAGCAGATTAAAGGTTGAGATATTTTATCTTTTTCCGAGAAAAGGCATTGAAACCAGTTATATTAGTCAAACAAAAACAATCATCTGCGTGGTTTCGCGGCTCTCTCGAAACCATAGGGACTGCAAAGTTGAAAGCAAAGTCGAAAACTAAATGTGCATTTGAAAATGTAATACTAATATTTAATAACCCAAAAAATGTGTAACACGATAGTTGAGGGATTCCAACCTCCTGTGCCGCCTGTGAGACAACTTCTTCCAATGACTGCCAGAGTGTGGATTGAGACTTGCTGCCTTAACTGTCAAAATCCGTCTTGATATATATATATATATATATATATATATATATATGTGTGTGTGTGTGTGTGTGTGTGTGTGTGTGTGTGTGTGTGTGTGTTTGTGATGTTATTTAGTGCATAATAACTAAAAAGAAAGCCATAAGTCTCACAATGTTAGAATTAACCCTGAATTCATATACGCCTTTATGTACCGTATATGCACAAAATGCACACTATGCATATCTAAAAAACTAGAGATGATGAATAAAATCGGATTTTAAATTTGAATTCAGCACCCTCAATTTAGGTAAAAATGGTTATTTCTGTCCTTGCCTCAACTTCTTTGTCAACCAGTGTAATAAACGAACGCAGCAAAATGACATAAAAATAGTACAAGACTAGATGTGATAGTGTCCGAAAAACTGCGTGAAGAGGAACAAACATTTTATAAAAAGAATTTTCCACTATGTGCCCAACTGCATAACTCTAGGGTTATATTGTAATTATATGAATAACAGCAAACAAGTCACTCCTCCAAATATGCAACTAAGAGGAAGAACCCGTTTTAAAAAGCTAGCTATACCTCAAAAATTATCCACGCTTCTTTAAAATAATTATGTTACACAATGGATTTTAAGCTACATAACGGTAATTATAATAGGTCCATCTATACGTATTTTAATCTCTTTTAAGAATAGACTATTAAAGTATCTCGAGAAAAATTATACTCTTTATACATTTCTCTTTTATAGAAATCACATAAACACGCTTTTATAGATATTATACTGAAAGTCATTTAAAACGTTTCGACGACTTTTTAATATTTTCCTCTTTCCATATGTGATATTTTATTGTTAGAGATTCATTAAATGAAAGCATAGGACATAATAAGCAAATGCAGCAAACTAATACAAATGTAAGGCAAGACTTGTCATAACAAGGTGGGAAAATAGGTTCATTGGTTCACTGCAAAAGCCCACCAAAGAGACAGAAAATGTTTGAGATCAAAGGATGAATCGAGACCTTATTAAAACCAGTATTGTTAAGATCAGATTGATAATGTAAAAGAGTTCTGGTGATCTGAGGAGACTTGCTCACAATCGGGGATCAATGAAAGACCACCAGCTCAAGTCATACAAAAATATATAACTTATTTGCCATGATGGTTGATTGCATTTATATTTTCATTATCTAGTTTTGTCGAGCCACGAGTTTGTTTGTTTTTTTTACTTAGCTGTTAATTTAGCTAAAATACTAGAGCGGAAATGTAAGTCAAATTGGAAATTTCAAGGGAATGCAACACGACCAAGATATGGAAATTGCTATTTCTACACAGAAGACCAAATGTAAACAAAATAGATTCATGTTTTGTAACAAGGTTGATTGAGGAAATGAAAACACAGTGTAATTGGAGATAAGTGTGAGATGACATAACACTAACGATATCCAGAATTTTATCATCATCATCATCATCATGCCACACCTTCAGCTATGATCCCCTATGACACTTTCCCGCCACCCTGCTCTAAAGTCTATATCTTCCAGTAGGTCTTTAAAGCTACATCCTGTATCGGCAAAGAGCTATTGTACATAGGTTCTAGCTGGTAGTCCTGCCTTTGCTCGTCCATGTGAGATGGTCCACGGCAGTACTTCACTTATGAGTTCGTACCTACATCTCCAGCAGTGTCCCGCATGTCTGATCGTCTAACTTGGATATTTTTCGTGATGGGTGGTCAGTGGCCGTACAGCTGTTGCTTTGTGAGGTTCTGCCTCCAGGACTTGTTCAATATTGCTCGCAGCCTTCTTATGTCGTTGCCGTCAAGCTTTTTCTCCATACGTTTAGTTAGCGTCCAAGTAGTACATCCATATAGCAGTATCGATATGACCGCTGCTTGAAAAAAACTGCGTTTAATTTTATTGGTCGGGTCTGACTTTCATATGACTGATAGTCTCTCGAATGCTGTCCTCGCCTTTGCTCGGCACGTGTTAATGCCAGTCTCGGTTGATGAGACACTGCTTCCTAGGTAGGTAAACTTGTGTTGTATTTCGCTCAGGCCAAACAAGCGACAACGCAATGAAAAATATACCTCTCACTTTATTTGAAAGGGCTGTGTGTGAGACGGAGTTAGAGGCCGAACAGAACTGCAACATATTGACCCCCCACTCTTATGGCCATCAGCGTTTCTTTCCCGTTCTCCTGGGCTACTCAAACTGGAGCCTGGGGGCCTAGCCTCTCTAGGTGCTGGTTTTCTCTACCGCATCTTATCTCCAACTGGTCTGGTCTCCAAAACTGCCTGACTTCCAGTCTTCACTGAGCTATATAATAGTTAAACGCCCCCCACTTGTAGATATCACAATTTTGCACTCATTCAACCTGTCCACGGTCAAGGTTATAAGATCCTGATTATTCTTCGACCGGATGCACCTGTTATTTACACAGGGGCATTTCCTATTTTGACACCTCGGCCGGGTCGAAGGTCAATATACAACAACTTGTCTACGAGTTTCAGAGAACTACCGTCGCCTGGAGATGTCACCTCTTTGATTAAAGCTCATGTATTCCATCTTGTGTGCATTGACATGTAGCAGGGATTCGGCTTTGCTAGGTGCATTTGACAGAAGTGCTATGTCATCGGCGTAGTCCGCGCTCGTAATTGTTTGTGTGGGGTATCTTCTGCGTCTTCTTTTTGTCAGCATGAAGCTGTTGTCTTTCAATAGACGTTCTGAGCACGTAGTGTAGACAGATGATAAAGAGGTATGGTAATGTGTCTCCTTGTAGCACACCTGCTACAATTCCTATAAAGTCTGTGTCTCCATCCGGGGAGCGGACTTTTATTTTCGTGTTTCTAATTAGCATCATTATGGCCGCGACGGTTTCTTTTGGTAGGCCGTAGGCGAGTAGTATTTGCTCCATCTTTCCTCTGTGTACGGAGTCAAAAGACTCGGCGAAGTCGACACATAATATTGTTGCCTTTTGTTTTTGTTCTTTTTTTGCACGTACACCAAGTCAGTTAGAAGTTGGCGTTCAGAGTTCAGTTGGGTTAAGACGTCGGTCGGATCAGGGGGGATATATCTTTATGTTTCTATTCATAGACCATTGCGTATTCTCTATCACTCTCTCGTACCTCTGTATGCGGTCTGAATATTGAACAGCATATTTGATTATAAAGCAACGATTATTTTAAAATATATTTGGCATATTACTGTTACACCAATATTTTCCCATAAAGGATTCTTAATTGTTAACGGAGAGTTCTTCTTATCTTTGGTTTGCAATACCCATTTATCTTGTTTTAACAAACCACCCCGATCATTAGAAGTTCCGGATGAATTGTGTCATTCCGTATCTGAGGATCTTTCAAAAATTACTTGGGCCCAGAGGGGATTGATCAAAAAACTACCAGGGAAACGAATATAGGTGTCAGGACACCGTTACCAGGATAAGACCAAAGTAAAGTACCGTGACAACTATAGTATCACATCAGGCACTTTTACCAGGATAAGACCAATTATTACATTTGGTACCACAAATGTTTTCTCACACTACGGTATTACATTGTAACCGTGAAAGCCCTATCATTACATTTGTACTCACAATATTGTTGCAAAATTATAAATTTAAAAATTCCCAAAAGAAGAATTGAACCATGTCATTGATAGTCTACACATTTTCTTTTGACAGAAACCCCTAAAAGTTGATAAGAGAATTTCTGAAAATTTTAATAATATAATCGTCATTCTGAGATATATAGAAAGCTGAAGAATGGAACTAGCAACTGGAAGAAAACCCCAAGCAAAGAACGAAACCCAAAAGCCATCTTCCAGATGGAGTTATAATCACCACTATTATTTTTAATCGCAAATATACTAGTGAAGAAAATTTAATGGACACTACGAAATTGTATATCAGGAAAAGAGAAAACATTATATATATATATATATATATATATATATATATATATATATATATATATATATATATATATATATTCATTCAATCCCTCCCCACGATCAGGAGGCAACAGAAGGGAGTTTGTTTTTTTATGCAGAGTTTAACAAGTTTTCATTTTCATTTTTCACCTTCCATACCAGTTACCATACCATGGTTAAAGGGTCCACTCTATTTACCCACAGATGAAGGGACAATGGTTTGAGTCATACCTTTCCCAACTGTTATGTGAAATGCAAACTGTTTTATCTAGGATTGGAACTCAGATCGTTGTTTCCATATATTACGACGGTGATCATTATACCACGGGTGTCTCATATATTTGGATCAGAGGAAAATATTTTCTTTGTATTAAAATTAATTTAAAGCCTTTTTGTGACCGGTTAGACTCTTCAATTAATGTAATCTGTGGTAGGAAAATGTGGCTTACTTAAAATTCAAGAAAGGAAAAGCAAAACAATGTAAGCAACTGAACTGCCCAATCAAAAAGTATCAGGACACCAAAAGAAATGAAAAGTATATATAGCTGGAAATGTTAGAAATGGACTTAATCAAACGAATATAAATGAAAGAAAAATATAACTTGAGAAAACGACAACTCCTAGAAAAAAGTTGTACAACAGAATTTTAACAAGCAGAATACATACCCGGACAGTTCCCCTTGTAAAATAATCTGAACTCTTTTTTAAATGGATAAATAGAAATTCAGATGTACCAAATAATATAAGGGTGAAACGATACATGTGGTAAATGACAAAGAGAAAATTTATTTGTCAAGAAAATAGACTCATCCAAATTGATGATGGCGTAATATGCAATAATTCAAGGATTCGTAACATTAATAAAACGAGCCAAGGAAGACAGATTACAGCGGTCAATAACAGTAATATCAACTAAAATATATAAAGGATAAGCAATAGAATAACAAAGTTTTCAAAACCGAAATGTGGAGAAAAACGAAGCATGGATCTTACAAGCGACAAAGCAACATTTGCGCGTGAGATGACCTACATATGATTAATAAGTTAAAATCTGAAGTATGAAACTGAAACTGTATTCATAGCAGAACAAAATCATGTCATACGGGCTAATTATATCATAACAAAAAGCGATAACACGCAACAGAATATCAAGCGTAGGAAATGTGATGATGGAGGTGAAAGTGATAATTACATACTAAACGTAGGCAGCAAACCGGTAAAGAGAATGAGCTGCAATTTCTTGTCTACCATATAAATCGATTTGCTAATTTTTCTGTTGACATAACCTTCTCACCGACTAATTTACCCTGGTATCATGGATGGTAGGTGTAAATTGATAGAAAGTATAATCAAATTAGTTTGTCCTCTGAAACTAAAACTGGAGGAAGCCCCTTAGTAGAATGGCGAAAGCGTGGCCTCGAAGTAAGAGAGTTCAAAATCCATTCGCTCTATTACGTTGACTTTGGGCTAATACAAATAGAAAAGTAATTGAACCTACTTATTCGTCCTGCTATCAGTTTGTAGCAGAAAGAATTGCAAACCATTATTTAGTGCGGTAATTGTTTTGCCATCGGAATTTTGAAAAGCTACATTTTATCCAATTAGAACGACCGACGCCATTCTGCCCGGGCACACCTCACTGGGCGCAATAAAAGGCAGCGTTAAACCCGTGCGGCCTCTCTTTTCCTTTCTCATTCCTCTTAGCTGGCAGAAGGTAAGACCAGCCGATACGAGAGAAAACATTTCTCTCTCCAACTCGGGACAATTCCAATAGCAGACAGGGACTACCCATCTTGAGAAAGCACACTTCAATATTTTTTCCTCTGCATACCTTAGGAGACCATTTCCTGGTCAATTATTTCTCCCTCCTAAACCATTAGGACCCGAAGCTTCTGGCTGAGCTCTAAACTCCCGCATAGCCATTTAAAAATGATTGCGCATTCTATTCAACTCGCGGCATAAGGAAAACTTCCTCTCAAGCAGTCATTAAACTACTTGATTGAAAGCCATCAGTATCTACGCGTTTATTATTTGTTTCCTTTCTATAAAAATAACAAGATGTAACAGAACGATACTACGTCAGCTATCATTTATGCCAAAATGGTAATGTCATCTGCCCTCTTGCTTTAAGTTAAATAGTATCACTGTCGTTATTTTTAAAAGGTGGCTTTGGCATTAAATAAACTTTGAAAGTTGATATGCCATTAAAGAAGAAACCAAACCAATTGAACTGCATATATCTCAATGCATTAGGTGATAGGGTCACTCTATAAAAAGAAATACACTGAGTTCGATTTCTATTACACGTGGAGGCACCACGATTGCTTTGATCTTGTATCGTTATGTTGCCACCACCGAGGCTTTTATAAATTAATCGTCATGTTGACTTAATTTTTTATTTTATTTAAACTGTAATGATGATAATATTTGTCTTCAATATTGTCTATGAATTCACATCGTGATATTTACTTCAACATCTCTTATTTAACATCGCAGTCGTCTACGAATATATATTTCGGTTCAGTTTCGGCTACGTTTTTTTAATGGTTTGCCGATCTTCGTGTGTTATTAAATGTAAAAGATATTCTTGCTGAAATTCAGGAGTTATATTTCTTTATTTTTTTCTCTTCTGATTTTTGTATAGTTTGCCTGATTTTTTCAGGCTTCTATTTTCTAATGTCGTTTCTAGCGGTTATCATTATTATTTATCTGCTCTTCTGTGTGTGTTTCATAGACATACTGATAACAAATTGGATACTCTATTTGATATGTATGACTAAATCATTCACAGACACACACGAAGGATTTGATTAATCTTTTACGATACACCTTAGAGAAGATCAACAACATTCGTAATTTATTTTCCGAAATAGAAATTGGTCAGAGGACTAAGTTTAACAGATATATTACGACAGCATAATATAAATGTAAGTGTTTGCCATTTGTTCAGACAATAGGCAACTATAAAAAACAGAAAATATTGAAAAATGAGGAAGCATAAGAATAACAGAGAAAACAAATCATAAACTTTGATTCAAGTCTAATGATCGTAATATATGCTACGCTATCCTATGTGTCGTTTAGCTATTACTTTAGAAAAGACTGGTAATTATCGTGATTGATTGATTTTAACAGCTAGGATTATTTTAAACGAAGAGGTTAATGATTAGCATTCATTGTACATATTTTTTCTTTTGCGTTACGGAACCGACGCCTTTCGGGAATACATTTGCCCGCGTCTTAGGACCGACTGACTCGTGCTCGACCAAGCTCGACCGTGATCGACCTACCTCGGCTCATTGGCCTACTGGGTAGAGTGTTCGCCAATGGTCAGGGAAACCTGCGTTAAATCCCAGGTCGAGTCATACCAAATACTTTAAAAATGGTACTTAATATATCCTTGCTTAACACTCAGCAACTTATCAAGAGTAAACAGGAGTCATCCAGGGAAAGGAGTAGCGCCCTCACCGATATCGAGGTGTAGTAGCTATTGAAAAGGGAGCCTTCGGGTCACCCTCGACTCAGGTCGCCAACTTTACTAACATGGTTTCAAGAATTTTATTATTTTATTAATCAATACTCAATTTTTGTACAGTCATACAATTGCAAATACAAATAACCATCTTCACGAAACATGTAACGTTACGGTTCTCCAATAGATGTTTGTAATTCTACGACAATTCATGGACTTCAGCACCACGACGGTTCTTGGCAGACACTTGTAACGCTACGGCATTACATAGACATTTGTATCAAGTTGTTTCTAACGGATGTATGAGTGTAGCACTACGTATTAAGTGTCAATTGGAACCCATGTTGTAACCTCACCGTGAGAAACAAGTGACGAACCCACTAAACACTAGTTCACTATCACAAAAATGTATTTGCTGCTGCACTTCTTAGTAACCGTCGAGAGGAGAGAAACTGTGCACGAATTGAGTCGACGGTTTTAGATATACCGAAAGAAATGAACTCTCATTAGAAGAGAGAGAGAGAGAGAAAGAGAGAGAGAGAGAGAGAGAGAGAGAGAGAGAGCAGACGCAGACACAGACACAGACGCAGACCTTAATTGTATGTTCCTCGTCCTATATTGTTATTCTGGAACGTATTTGCCCGCTGGTTCCGTCTGTCCTTCCTTTTCAACCTTTTTGAGTTCAGCCTATAAATTTTGCTTGGACACAAATTTCTATTAAAACAATCAACCATAGTCCCTAATTATATTACCAACTTAAAGGGTTTTAATACAAATGTAATATAATAAAGGATTGCAATTAATTATTCTAGTTATCGTTTTATTTTAGTGAGAAATTTTCAACGACATAAAAATGTCGAGTTAGTCTTTTTGGTGGCAAGGTCGAGAGGACAGTTCAGGTGGGGGGACTCTGAGTGCATTTGATGTTCGCTCCAGCAATAATCAAGTTTTCTTTTGAAATATCCCGTGGACAAGTTATCAAAGGTTGACATTTAAGAATGACCTGTAACCTAAAGTTTTGAATAAAAGTTATACTTGGACTAGTTATCAGAATGATAAGAAGAATATATATATATATATATATATATATATATATATAAGAGACTAAGACGCAGATTGAGTCAGGCGAGCAGTTGGTTAACAATCGATGAGTCAGTTGGGCAGTTTCCAGTTCGAGTCCAGTCAGGATTTGTGACGAGCGGTCCCTTTGAGGGTAGGGCTTGTTCGTGGTGAAGAAGAAAAAGCCAGTGGGTTTTCGTCAGGTCTGCTTCGGCTAAATCTATGGACAAGTAATTCTTTTTCCACTATCTCTTGTGAAAACTGTTGTGAATGCTGCTGACAGCAAATAAAATTTCGTATTAATCCTCTCGCACTGTGTCAAGGCGTTCATGTGGCACTTTATCCAAACCCCGCTGGGCCGACGTCATCCACATGACCAGCTGTTGGTCCTGTATGGTACAGTAATAGAAGTTAGATGTAAGTCTCCGCTTTCAAATGTTGATTTGATTTTACTCACAAGCCACGTTGTGATTTTTGATCTTAGAGAGTAGTTATCGGTCGTAGAATTCCGAAAGCTTTCCGTTGGTTTAGTTACAAGCTTGTTGGGGTTAATAGAAAATAAATATGACCAAGTCGATCCAATTTTAGTAGGGCCAAAGTTTTTATGTATACAACATCAACAATACAAATAATAAATACAATTCTCGTGGCAAAAAGTTGAATGTCTATTGTATTTGAACGATAATCAACAAAATAAACGAAAAAAAAAAACGTGTAATTTCGTTAAAGGAGAGAGGTGGTTTCGTTTTAACCCATTTTGATTACTGTAGAATTTCAACTTCTCTGTGATAGAAATTGTAGTAACAATAGTAGTCTTAGCTGTTAGATGAAGTAATTCGCTTCTTTGTACTTATATCAACAACACATGTTAGCTGACACTTTGTTCCAATCTCTGACGTCGCTTCCTCTCTTTTTTGAGTCTACAACTCAACTCTCCGACTGTCTCTAAGCCAAATCTCTGACCGTCTCGAACCAAAATTAACTGCCCGATTCCTCCTTTATTAAGAACAGGGGCAACCCATTTCCCGATACACTTCTAAAATACAAAAACTTTACATTTGTTCCATGTTTTGGTACCCTAACTGTATTGTCATTGTTCTAAGTTTATCTATTAATAGATCTGAGAAATTTTGGTAAACTTTTCATAGATTCATATTGTCTTGGTCATCGATAAAATTAACCTTTAGATCAAGACATTATGAATTCTAATTTCTATGAACAATCTGATAACTTTTGTACGCTTACAAAATATGTATTCCGTTTTCTAAATAAAATCTGTAGCTTTAATAAGTCAAATTCTTTACGGCTTATCATCATCTTAATTATTAAGAAGACGCCTCTCTTTCACTTGACGTTTTCTGTTTTACGGCATATCTACCTTTATTAATAGTTTAATCATCATAATTATTTGGTGTTATATTGCCACTGTCACATCAAGAAACAACTTATTCGATTTCTATTTGTGTGCGTTAGGACATTGATTTGACCGGTAAGAAAACACTTATATATTTTTACAGTCCCGTAACGTAACATAAGTGATTTACTGTTATATAGTGTCACGTATTCTTAATATATAATCCACATTTCTAGATCACGAAAAATCAATCATCACCATCAGATACATTTTTATATCATACTTATGACACCTTTTTTTAGTAGGAGTTTTTCCCACTCTATTGGGGATAGAGTAAGCTTTTTTTTTTTAACTCCCTGTAGGGGATATAGTTAGCTTTTTTAACTCTCTATTGGGGATATAGTTAGCTTTTTAATCCCTGCAAACAGGGCGTTAACCAGAAAATAAGATAGATATGTTCAACCCAGATGATGTGTCAAAGTTTGAATTTACTATTTATTTAGAGCAAAAATGAGGTGAATATTCTATCAAATTAAAATGTCCTTCACAATAGAATTTTAATAATCAAATATTCTATTTGACACATTCTTTTTAAGGAGCTCAATATGTGTTCTTCTTTCCAAGATATTCTTAATTTTAAGAAAAATCATTGATGTTCGAGATAATACATAAGTGAAATTTTGTTTTTTATATTTTTCTCGTATTTCTTAAGATATCTGATTTATCTGATATATGGAATTCGCTCTCTTGGTGACAGGAACATCATCAGATTTTCAGGTGACACCATGGCTAAATTTTTTAAAGTTTATGAATAGGAAAGTCTGTTTTTCAGATATGCTGTGATTTTGGCGATTCACTGAATTCTCAGTTTCGTTGTGGAAATTTGCAAGCATGTGTCTCAATCACTGACAGTTCTCTGATTAATATGCTATTTTTTGTTTCTGTGATTAATATGCTTCTTTTTTAAGAACGGGTAGGTTGGTTTTATTTAGCTAATCTGGCAGCTTTAATGGTGGGTGAGCAAGCTGTGTTTATGTCTGGTTTTATTTAAAATCCATAACGTAAAAACAGAAGCACGTGATTTGTTCGACGTGATGCAGCTCGAAAATTTGGATCAGTTGCTAGCCCTCGGTTTCTGAGACACTGAATCCCTTGAGTGATTATCAAAGGTGACGTTGTATAAACTAATACCAAAGATAGAAGACAAAACGATTTGCCATCAACAAACAACATCTATCCGAAAAAGACTTAAAACTGTCACCTATGGCGACAAGTGATCGCGACTTGGTCTTCCATCTTCCCACGTCTTCTATGCAAAAGAAGTCTTAGAGAATAAAGAAAAATGCCTTTGTTTAAAACGATTGTTGCTTTTTTATGTTTGCTTTTCGCTGACCACCAGATAATCAAAATAATGTTTAGGTTGGCTTCAAACTGTCTTCCATAATGACCAGTTCTTTACACGGTGTAGATAACAGTAGCCGCTGCCTCTGGTAGAAAAAGTGTCTGCATCTATGGAACACATTTTTACTGTTTCGTTCCCCTCGCTTTTCCTTTGCGATGCATTCACTTTCAAATATATGAAATAATCATATTTACCAACCCCTCCGCTCGGGCAGGATGTGACACAAGGTCAATTTTTTAAGCGAAGTTTAACAGGCTTGAATTCAGAGTTTTCCTTCTCCTAGACTAGTTGCCTCACTAAAGCTGAAGAACCTAGTCCGCCCTACTATTTACCCATAGATGGAGGAAGAATAATTGGATTCATAGCTTTCCCAAGGGTATTAGTGCTTTGTGAAATGCAATTAGTCTCGTCCAGGATTTGAACTCGTGTCGTCGTGTCCATTTCCTAGGACGGTAACCATTATAACACGGGCACCTCCTAATATATGAAATATTGATACATTTAATACATTTATATTATCAAAATATCGATAAAAATCACTCGATCACTTTACACAAATATATAATCATTTACAAAGACAAAGGGCCAAATAGCAAAAAATTGTATGTACAATTGTCTTCATTGTTTTAGTATCTCAGTATATATCACTTTGCAGTGTTTGTGCCCTGAGACATAGAACATATTCAGCTCAGATCCAGGGAGTCTTCTCGTCTCCAAGACAGTACCGATCTAAGGGGGTAAGAGCTGGTTTTATTGCAACTTGTCTGAACCACCAGTGAAGCGGAATACGACAGAACTAAACCAGTTTTACACAACCCCTCCGAAGAAGAGACGTTTCTTTACTTCGTAACCCCTCATAAAACCAAACATTTTAAATACCAATACTGTGGTGGTTTGGTTAAGACATTTCCTGGCCTTTGCAGTAATAAATGTCCGTTCTCTAGAGTTTAAAATATCATCCTTTAATCAATAACTGAACCTAATATCTAAAAGGAGTAAAGTCTGGTCTAATGCTTGCCGCCTAAGGCGCTCTTTTTAGGTTAAATGTGGAAATGTCCCGAGAGTTTGTGTATCAACCACTACCAGGAGGGTCGTTTCGCGGGTTGGTTGGTGGATTGGGTTTTATGGCATATCAATCTTTGTAGGTTATTTAACGCCAAATTCTGTTTATATATATATATATATATATATATATATATATATATATATATATATATATATATATATATATACGTATAAGTTTCGCATCGGAGTTCTGTTTAGTTCTATTTTACCCATAGATAGGACCTTTTCAGATGCTACCACTTCGGACCAGAATTCACATAGTAGGGATGCCAATGAAGGAGTACTCAGCGTTCCCCAAGTTCCAGCATTACTGGAACCTCCCCATAATTGTTTACTGTCATATCTAGGAGACTCCTTGGTGGGGTCTGCAGAGAAGAATGGTTTGTTCTAAAGCCTCAACCGACGTAGCAATCGCTTCTCGGGATAACCTTCACATTAAAGAGGCTTTTTCCGTTAACAGACCACTGCTTTAGTTACTACATATTATATTCTGAATATACCATCTAAATCAAATTTTATTACAAAAAAAAAAAAAACACACAAACAAACAATAACAGCAATATCATATCAATCACAATGGAAGTTGAGAAAAAACACAAATATCAGTGCTACTGATTCGCAAAACATTGCAATCACTTTTTCGTGATTCTGACCGAAAAGTAAATACATACAGATATCTAATTTATTATGTCTGACATCCTAAGCGATTTGTGTATCACCTCCAGTATTTCTTCGACCATATAAATTTTATCGTTAATAAATCTGGGACTAGCTATATATATATATATATATATATATATATATATATATATATATATATATACACTATTAATACTACTAGCTCTCCATCGTATTCAATAATGCTTCTCTGCAGGATTTTTCCTCTTGTTATTTCTTAGACAGGCTTTTCCAATTGTATAAAAGGATGTTTATGACCTCCAGTTTTCTTAAGAAATTTTGATCTACCTGTTTTACGTGAACCATGTCTACGTTGAGAGTACAAAAACTGTTTTGCTTGTGGTCTATCCTCAAGTCAGCTCAAGTAGCTAGCCAATCTAGGCGAGTGTATCGTACATGTCAAGGAATGTAGATTTCACCAGGATGAATTTATTTTGGATATGTTGCCACCCCTTGACATTTGTTATATTGCGCAAGGGACGCATCATACAAATGTGAAAGTTTTAGGGATCCTTTTTGTTTACTGTCTATTGCACCCTTTTCCAATCTGAATTGAGTCTTTCTTTGTTGCCATTAACAACACACGATGTCTGACCAAGAGGAATACATGTTAAGATAACATTTATGAGTTTAATAGATCACCTAAATAACTATTTGTGGATAAGCTTGTTTGCAAATGATTTTCATCTTGAATAGTGATTTGAAAATATAATTGTTTGAAAAACATCCTTACTAAGTTCACTCTATGTGAATTTTTTCGCATCAGTTTTAATTGATGTTTTTTATCTGAAGTATGAGTGACAGAGAGCCTCTTCAGGTGTCCAAGAATCGCCCAAGTAGTCTGGCTGGTGTTAACGATGTTTTGGTCTGGATAGCTACGATTCTTCTGCGAATCTTTAGTTTGTGGGGCTACTGATGTTTGGTGAATATTTTGGTCCCCCATTTTGTGGTTGTATGGTTGGTTGATAGTTTGTTCCCCACAAATTTATGTTGGCTCATTAATGCAAAACAAACGAAGTTAAACGACGTGGAGAAAAGAACATTCAAACCAAAACAGTTTTAAAAAAATTAAGTATACATATCAACAAATACATGAAAAAGGAAACATTGCAAATATTCTAATATAGTCTGTTGAATATCCATGTGTGTGTATGTGTGTGTGTAACTATCACGGATATTATGGTAAATACTAAATATTAAAAGTGTCCTGCCGTCTATAAAATGTATGTTGAAAAAGCATTTCATCCGAGGTATCATTATAGAGAAATATAGCAATATATTTGAGGAGGAACGTGTCTTCTCCCATGTTGGTTGTTTGTCTCCTTCGGGGTTTGAAAAAATTTCTCAGGCTGCGTTCGAGGCTGGAAAAAGTCTAATCGAAAAGGCAGAATAAGAAAGAATAAGGTGGCAAAATGGAAAACAAGAGTATATATAGGCAATCCTTGTCATGCGGTCGGCTCCAAATGCGCTGGACAAAATCAAAGTTGAGGAAGTTGTTGAGAGCATAAATCATGTGATTTTTCTGACCAATAGGTTCCTGAGACTGATTAGTTTACCGACGTCCACCATCTTTGTTTCGGAAACAAGCGGTATCACTACCATTCTAAAAATATAGGAGTGTAAATCTTCCCTTATTTCTTTGCCAGGCTTGTGGGATTGTTCAAAGAGCATTAACAAGTAGTGCCATCATCAGCTTTATGATCATTAGCTTTTCCAAATATTTTTTGTTTATCTGCTTTCTTTTAATTTCCATCTGTGAAAGTACACTATTTAACGGAATTTTGTTATCTTGATGATTAATGCTAGTTCAGGTTTCTGGCAGAGGTTGAGTGATTCATTTCTATGTCAAACTCCGAGAGAATTCTATTTCCTGGGTAAGTTTCTGGACTGTGTATATACCATTGGAAGATATAATAAAGTTTTAATCTCTTTTACAATAGCAAGTAGATCACCTTTTCTATAGGGTCATGACTAATGCTTTATTATTTTTCATGAGGGTTTACTGTATTCACTTATGGGATTAACAGTTTTAACAGTATCCGAATATCTTATGAGTAGACAGCGCAGTTATTTATCCCTTTTATAAGGTTGCTTCTATTTAGGTTTGTTTTGAGTAGCTTTCTCATTCTCCTTACGTACTCTTTTAAAAATCTTTTTTGTCTCTACTTGTTTGATGGTGACAGTTTCTAATATTCCCAAAAATCTGTAGGTTTTCTTTTGTCAGAGCATTCTTGATTTGGTAGTTCCATTCTGTCTCTCATGTTTCGGTTCCTGCTTTTCATAATTAGCATGGCAAATTTGTCCATACAAAATTCCAACCATATGTTCTGTCTGTATATTATCACTGCGTGTATTAGTTTCCAATTCTTTTTCTTGTTTTGCAAACAGTTTTATGTCATTCATGTACATTAGGTGATTGATTTTTCCTGCTATTTACTAAGTTTGTATCCGGCTGTGTATTTCTTGAGTATGTGGTTAAGGTGGTTAAGTGGCATCATTGCATTTAAATTGTAACTGTGATAGTGTATTTCCCTGGAATATACCTCTCTGGATCCTCACTTCAGCTAAGCTTTTCCCTCCTGCCGTCAATTCCACTCTCCAAGTTTTCATGGTTTTCTTGATAAAGTTCTTTTCATATTTTTCTTCCCATTTTTGTTTTCTATTTTTTTGTTTGTTATAGGGGGCAAGGGTTATTCATGATGTCATTGCTGCTATTTTCATCTGTACATCACCTTTGATTATTATTATTATTATTATTTTCTCCTTGAAAATTTTTCATATCAGCGTTAGCTGATGGTATTTCACTGGAGTTTGAGCGACAGGAAATATCCTCAAGTCTCCAGGACTCTTCTCAGTATTGTGGCCGTTCTCAAAAATGCAGTAGTTTGGGTTGTCTCCACTCGTCATCCAACTTTCAAGTCTTCCAGTACCTTCAATAGTCCTTTCGTTACTGTACCGAATGCATCAATCACGATTAGTATAATCTTCACCTTTATATTCCATATTTTTTTAATTCCCATGTAAGGTCGAAGTACTTAACCTTCTTTTCACTTTCTTTCAGTTTTATTTTGTGGTCAGCTGGTACAGCCAAATCTACTATCTTGCAAGTTCCCTTTTTTTTCTTGATTACAATAAGGTCTGGTCTTCTGGCCAAGATTAGTTGATCCGTTTGTATGTTAAAGTCCCATTGGAGTTTATGCGTATCATTATCCAGGACAGATGCTGGGTTGTGCATATACCATTTCTTCGTACGGTCAAATTTGAATTTTTGCATATCTCCCAGTTAATCACCTTGCCCACCCAGTCATGTCTTTTGAATATTATTATTTTACTCGTTTGTTCTTCACATCAGCGGTAACTAAATGCTTTGCACTGGAGTCTGAATGACGACAAGTCTCCTCAAGTCTCCAGGACTCTTCTTAGTATTCAAGCCAAATTCAACAATCCTGCAGTTTGGATCGCCTCCACTTGTCCACTTATCTCCACGTATTCCAGCCCCTGTACCATTTTTTGTGCTACTAAGTTCCAATTACAAAATATAACATCGTCACTTTTAAGGCCCAGAGTTGTTTTTTTTTCAGTTCCCTGGCAAGATATACCAACGTATCTCTCTTTTTGCATTCCTTCAGTTCAAGCCTGTGTTCAGCCAGGCCGACCGATCCCACTTCTTAGCAGGTTTTATTTATTTATTAATTAATTTATTTATTTTTATTTTTTGTGACTATCGTTATGTCTGATCGTCAAACCGAGATTAAGTGATCCGTTTGAATCTCAAAATCTAAAATAATCTTGTGCGTCTAATTTTCTTGACAGGATTCTGGGCTGCGCATTTACCATTTCTTCCTATGGCCAACTTTAAACTTCTTGCACAATTCCCCGTGGATCACCTTGTCCAATTAGTTGTGTTTAGTTTTATACTCTCTTTGTGCTAATTTATTTCATTCGCTTAAAACATGATTGATCTTTCCTCTCTGTCACCACAAAATGTACATCTGTTATTGTGTTGCGTCTTGTCTATTCTTGCTATAACATATTTATACATTATTTGATTCGTGCTGCTAACAGAAGAAATTCAGTTTCTCTGGAAAATTTCCGTTTTTTTTTTTTTTTTTTTTTGTGATATTCAGTTTTTTTTCCGTGTGAGATTTTGCTCGTTTGTCGCTTAAAATGTTCATACAAGTTGTTTTTCTTCCCATTTTTGTTTTCTGGTAATTTTTTTTTGACTATCTATATATTAATGGTTGTGTCTGCATTTTTGTGGTGGCTTCAGTTTGTCTTCTAATTTTCTAGGACGGGTTCCGTGTTGCGCGTATACCATGTTTTCTTATGGTTAAAATTAAACCTCTTGCACAATTTCCATTGGATCCACTTGCACATTCAATCCTGCCATGTCTTTTGCCCTCTTTTTGCTAATTTGCTGCATTCTCTTATCTTGTAGTTGTTCATTTCGTCTCTGTGTTGTTAATATTATTATCATTATTATTATTATTATTATTATTAGCTGTAGTAATTGTAGTATAAATAGTAGTTATATAACATATAATTAATTAAAGTATTTCAGTAAGTCATTAGTATTAGATTCGAATGCTTTGAATATATGAAAACTTAGAGTTGCTTGAAAAAAAAACTGACTTTAGCAGGGTTAACATAGCATAAATCAAAACAACAAACAACTATCCTCACGAATGCATTATTTATGCAAGAAGCTTCATCTTAGAGGATATTTTAATTTGCTACTGCTGCTACTATGGCCATGGGTTTATGTTGTTTTTATTTTTATCTTTTATAATGTTTTCAATTTTCTTTCAATCTGAAGAATCGGAAATGGAAGAGTAATTGTGAAGCAGTCATGGTGCGAAGAACAATGACGTAGAAGAGTCTTTGTCTAGGAAAATGTTGTCTTTAATAGATTCCTTCATAATTAAATAAGTTTTGTCGGAATTTTTCTGACCAGGTGTTGTCTGATAGGATGGGATGGATTCAAAATGATCAACAGGGAAGGACAGGGGGAGTTAAGGGTTGAATATATCAGCAAATATACTAATTTAAAATCAACAAAACTTTAGACATGATATATATATATATATATATATATATATATATATATATATATATATATATATATATATATATAAAGCTATATTCAATGCACAAGATATAAAATAGTATTCAATGCATAATTTGAAAGTTTTTTGAAAAATCCAATTAATTTGGCATAATGTAACAAGACAAAATTTTAGACAGGATAAAGCCGGATCCAATATAAATAAACACACACGCAAACACACACACACACACACACACACACACACACACACACACACACACACACACACATATACATATATATATATATATATAAGTGTGTGTCTGTGTGTGTTGGTGTGTGTGTGTCTGTGTGTGTGCATCTAACCCTTTACGACGAACAAGATGCGAAAAAGTACATTTTTTGTGCAGTTTAACTGGCTTGATGAACTAGATTTCCTTCCTCAATGTTGTTACCATATGAAGGATAAAGGTAATCGTCTGTCCTAATATCTACGCTTCGCTGGAAGAAGAATATATTCTTTAAGATGAAATGAGCTGCTGACATAATATATACATTACTAGTATGAAAATTATGCCCTACTATCTTCAATTGACCTTTGTATATCTGTTGTCACGACACGACATAAGTTATTCATTTAGTCTGTTTATGTTTAGCCATGGCTTACGAGTGAATCTAGTTGGTCGTGGTTAAACATGCGAGAGATGAGATTCAAATTATCCATTTGTACATTTTTGTTTACTTAGTAGTTTATATGTCAACCTAATAGCCAGTACATCCAAGTGTAAATCAGCGTCATTCGATATGATGCTAAATCCATTTGAGGTTAGTGCTTAATGGCATTTTATGCATTTCTGTTCCTGTTCTTCTATCATCTCCTGATAATAATCCAATGCATATTTTGTTATACATCTTATGATGGGAACATAACATATCTGTTTGAAATCGTCACCATTATATTTGAAATATTGTTCTACAAGTATTAATTTACAGTAATCAATAGATTTTATTGTGTGCTTCAAGGTATTTAGTCTGAAGTTAAATAGCCATGATGACTTTCCAATGTATTTTTGTCTGAGTTCACAGACCAGTAGATAAATTATATCATTTTTTTTCTGCAATTAGGTTTGTGGTGAATTTTGAAAGTTCTTTTTGTTGCTGTAAAGATAGTGAATGAGTTACTTAATTTGAGATCTTTGCTACATTGGTAGCTCTTGATATTACATAGTTGTCGAAATGGGATTTGTTCTATAGTGGGCCTCTTAAGAATTGCTTCACAGTTTAGTACGGTGTTGATTACTATGATTTGTCCAACATTATGTGCATGACGATTAATCAGCATGTTTGGTTTCAGAAAATTTTTTTAAGTTGGTTTTTAATCTAAATCAATCCCTAAGGTATTTAATTATTTAAGTTGGTGGTGGGATAGTGCTGTTAAATGTTGATATGATGGCGTCTCATGCATCTTATTTTACACTTTTAGTACACACACACACACACATATATATATATATATATATATATATATAGGGTAGAACGATAAAACTCTCGCCCTAGAAAAGACGACATGATTCCATTTCCGTTTAATGAAAACTGGTTTTCTTTTTTTTTTTGTTGCAGTTGGCCAGTTGTGTACAAATCCCAAGAGCACTAGGAGCCTTCTTTCATGTCTGAAAGTGACACAATATTCAACGAGCGAGATCGGAGATGCACCGCTGTATAACTCGTGCTCTCTACCGATCCAAGTTATGACAATAGTATCATTGCCAGCACCCTCAAAATGCAAATCTTGATTGCCACGAATAACATGGATGTGCCCAGGGTGATGAAAACAAAGTTTCCGGCTACGGTTATGGTCTTTGGTGTGGTTTCAAGTGAGGGCCATATCATGCCACCTCACATCTTCGAAGTCGGCTTGAAAGTCAACAGCAAAGTGTACCTGGATGTTCTAAAGAGTGATGAGTTTTGTTAGTTTATTGTACCAAGAGTTTGTGAAAATTGTTGGGTCCCTTCTGCTTTCATGGAAAATTAGATTAAAATGACGTTACTCATATAAAAGTATCAAGAGAGTTCAATGATACCGGCCATATGGGTGTATCCTGGGATATTGGAAAAAGTATATTTTCAAATTAATGAAAGAAAAATTTGGAGTCAAAGAGTCAACGAAAAAAACAAGATCATACTTTAAATTTTCCTGTGAGCTTTTCTGATATGGACAACATTTTTAAAAAAAAGGAATTTCAAAGATATTCACCAGACTAATTAAACGATATGATAATCCCAGGTGAATTTTCTACAATTAAACCAGAAGAAAAAATTATATGATTTGACCATAATTATTTAGTTTAGTTTTTAAGCGAATTTTAAAAAGGTACTTAGTTTATATTTTAAGATGTGGCACAGAAACACACACACACACACACACACACACACACACACACACACACACACACACACACACACACAAACGTACACGCACGTACGGAGAGAGAGAGAGAGAGAGATGTTATATAGTTGCGCAATGATTTTTTTTATATTATCATTTTTCGTTGGTTATATCTTATCTTTCGGTTTATTTAGGCTTAGAACTATTCGGCTTAGTGCATGGTTTGGGGCACACATTGAGCGCAGGTGTTCACGCTCGTGCAGGGAAGATGTGACAATCACAGATGTCATAATAAAAACCCTGGATAGGAAATGCGCCTGGGGATGTGAATGACGTCATGCCCGGAAGCGATGGGCTGAGGATTTTGGGTGATTTTTGAAAAAAGAAAAAGTTAGTTGAGATCTAAGGTTGGACGGAGTGAGTTGATTTTTCGAATGTGGACGAGGCCAGTCCAGAGTGGTCTACGAGATGCGCCGCGCGTTGTTGGGTCAGATGGAACAGTCAGCATAGTAAAAATTGTCGCTCTCTCCTCGTGTTGAAAACCTAAAAGTTAAGAAGGTAATAAAAGTTTCGTACCTGAACTACCGCGAGTCGTCAGTGTTTCGAGTGTTTCGGGATTCCTATGTCTATAAACGTTTTTACAGATCCGTATATTTTACATAACCATGCATATGGGTGTGTTACAGGTAGAGAGATAGAGAGAAAGAGATAGATAGATAGATAGATAGATAGAGAGAGAGAGAGAGAGAGAGAGAGAGAGAGAGAGAGAGGGAGAGAGATGCATATATAACTTTGTTTGGTTATGTTTTATGGAATATAAGCCCTTATGGGTAACATTTAAATGGTTTCCAGGATAGTAAATGACGATATAATTCTAGTTGACCCATACGTGGGATCCTAACTTATACTACCACTCCAGATTCGAGAGGATCTGGGAGGAATACCAATAAAGGAATACTGTACATTCCCCAAAGCACCAAGACAGGAACCGTACCATTAGATTTTTTAGAGCCAGATCAATACACTCGTTAACGGGACTTACCCACAGCTTTAGTACAGCTGGTGCATTCTATAGCTACAGTCAACAGCGTGAAATGCTTATATATATATATATATATATATATATATATATATATAGACTTAGTTATTCACAGTTCATTCCATATCAACTCTTGTATATTATTTAATTGAAAATCATGTTTAAATATACAATATACGTGGTTCCTTGAATAAGTTTCTAGACTTTTTTGTACTGGTAATTAGAATTGTTGTAGACACTTGAAAATTCAGTATGTTATTGCTATACATCCTATAAGATGACTGACCAAATTTTATGATTTCAGGTTAAAAGAAACAGGTACAGCAGAAATTGGAATACACCCTACTAAAGCCTGATTGTCACGGCTGGTGAATTTCAAAAATGCTATCTGGACGTGAGGACACTTTAGAAGAACGATATGCAATAAAATTATGTTTTAAACATGGAAGAAATGCCACAGAACCGTATGGAATGCTTCAGACTGATTTTCGACCATTTTGTATGAATCGAGAATCAGTTTTTGAGTAGCATAAGAGATTCAAGGAAGGCAAGGAATTTGTGAGGGATGATGAGAGGTGTGGGAAGAGTAAGGAAGTCAATACACTAGAGTTGGTTGGCCAAATGGTTAGAGTTATGGTTAGGGTTACTATGTTGAGGTTTTAAGGGAGTTCAGGAAGAAATTCCGTCAGAAGAGGCCAGCACTCTTCAAATAGGGTCAGTGGCATTTCCACCAGGACAATGCACTAATCCACGACTCCATCCTTGTCACTGACAATTTGACCAAGAGGGGCATCAAGACAGTTCCTCAGCCTCCCTATAGTGAAGACCTTGCTCCCTATGACTTTTGGTTATTCCCTAAGCTCAGAGACTGTCGTTATAAGACAATTGAGGAGATGAAAGAGGCTTTGACGAAGGTCATTGACACGCTCACACAAGAGGACCTCCATGGTGCCTTCTAGAAGTTGTTGGAACGGGACAACAAGTGCATTGCAGCCGGGGGAGATTACTTCGAAGGGAATAGAGTTTCATGTGTATACTATCAATAAAAGGGGGCATACGAAAAAAGTCTGGAAATTTATTTAATGATCCTCGTCTGTCTGTCTGTCTGTCTGTCTCTCTCTCTCTCTCTCTCTCTCTCTCTATATATATATATATATATATATATATATATATATATATATATATATCCAGGTCACTCGTTTTTGGGTTGTTGCCCCTCGGTAAAGGATATGTTGTACATTCAACAGCCTCGAAATGTCTATATGAATATATAATCCCATTTTTAGTTTTATTTCGCTATTTCTATACCTATGGCGGCGTGAAAAAAGAAACAAATATGAAATTTGCATATAAAAATACATTACAAACTGGTGCCTGGGAAAAATTGAATAATAAAAGAAAACAATTAAAAACATCCGTATACTTTAAAAATAATCAACAAGTATCGCATTGTCAAACCAACAGAAAAAGCACCGACAGATTTACCTCAGTTAATTGGTAAAAGTGCTCAATATACTTATTAGAACAAAACTATATACACAAACACACACACACATATATATATATATATATATATATATATTCAAAGTGCAAGGTCTCTCAAGGATAATTTTTTGCGAATGTTGAACGTTTGAATAGGTAAGTTTTTAACATTTCGAAAGGCCTCATGATGCTTTAATATCTTCTTCTTTAAAAAGGGAAAAAATTAACAATGGCAAACATTTCATTTATGAATGGAATCATCATTTGAAGAAATTTTGCTTTTTCATATGGGCATATTTTCATGCTGTTGGATTTATTCCCGGTTCTCCAAAAGCACATACACGCGCACACACACGCACACATTCACACACGCACACATGTACACATATAGCAATTCTGATATTTATAAATAAAGTGTGTCCAATATCGCTGATCAGCATATAAGGAGAATCTCATTTAAGTTACCTAGACACACACCATATTCAAACATGATTAGCTATACTAAAAATTAACCCTGTGTTTTATCGTTGTCTTACGATAGTTTGTTAAATATTTACCTTTCGCACAAGTCAAGACTAGTAGGGGAAGCGTTTCTGCTGCCGATGAACATCTGTATATATAAAAATATATGGCCAGGCAAAGGCAGGAAGACCTGCTCGAACATACAGCAGCTATGTGGGGATACGGGATGTAGCCCTGAAGACCTGCCAGAGGCGATGAACGATAGGGAGAAGAGCGGGGAGAGGGTCAGGGATATCCGTGCTTGCGGCACGACAAGATGATATATATATATATATACTTCTATATTTACATATATACATGTATGCACTCATGTGAGTGTGTGTGTGCGTGTGTGTATATATGGGTGTTTATTGGGGTGTTTAAGTGTAGTTTAGCATGTTTGAATTTAGAGTCCTTCCTTCGAACAGAGTTCTGGCTATAGTAAGTTTAAATATCCCAGTCTGCCTTGCAGTTACACGTAGCCGGAGGGAAAATAGTTGATTTCATATGTTTATCAAGGTGGTTAGCTCTATGTGAAATGCAAACAATCTCATCCAGGATTTGCCGAGCAAATTTACAACGATGATGGCCACTACACATTGATAACCTAGTGAGGAGAGTATTCTAATTAATCATCTTGGCAAAAATAAAACCCCTATCTTGTGGTCAAGATGGCATAAATTGGTGATCATGTGACGCTAACATTGTCTTCCACATTGTATCACAATGAATCAGTGTGTCTAGACACTCGAGATGCTAGGATTGAAATCCAGTTAACTTTACACCAGCCTGATAACATAACCCAGCAACTAGCAGCAGTCCTAACACACGCTTGGGAATTTTATATGTACATATAATTTTCTTTTCATTTATATTTTACGCTATCTGAGACCAATGTGCTCACTTCGTTAGAAGGGCTTTGCATTATATATATATATATATATATATATATATATATATATATATATATATATATATATATATATATATATATATTATTTGGTCCAGTTAAACCGGAGTTGGGAGTAATTACATCAGGATAGAAAACTATTCAAAAGTGAACATTTAAATTTTCCTGGTAAAGAGCTCAATATAACAGACATTACAGAGCTATAATTTCCTTAAGAAAAAACACAAACCGGTCCCATTAGGATTATAAATTTATTTCCATCCTGTTATGTGTTTTTCATAAAATCAAAAAACACGAAAAAATATTAACAGAACTTCTTCTGATCTTATGGATAAAATAAATCAGAACCTTGATTTTCTTAATGAAATATATATATATATATATATATATATATATATATATATATGTATGTGTGTGTGTGTGTGTGTGTGTGTGTGTGTGTGTTTGTGCGCATATATATATATATATATATATATATATATATATATATATATATATATATATATAATATCTTCTTTTAGTCGCTATGAAATGATAGACATACTGCTCTTTTGAAACAGTTATCCTCCGATTCTAGAAATGTCTCAGTAGAGATTAGCTTGAGTCTACGTAGAAATAACAAGCAAATAGATAAATCTATATGATATGAATAGTTTATAGTTTCTAATAGTTATATCAACAATTACTATTCGGTATCAGTCAAAAAGAGTTTACTAATCAACAAGAAACATCTTAAAGATTTACTTCGAATGATGAATATCAAAACTAGTAATCCTGGAGGTTTTTGGAATGCGAAGCATCCCTTTATTGTCATTGCTCCCTGGTCCACTCTGTCCTAGAATGGTATTACCTCATAGGACCCTATCTATGGGTTAAATAGAACTAAATTCATACTTATGATAAACTGAATTGTTTGAATTAGAACTGTTTGACTAAACTGAATAGCTTGAAATAGGATGTTATTTAAAATTAACCTGTACTTGCATTTAAACGGCGTGCTTAAGCTAAACTGAATTGTTTGACATGGAACTGTTTTTCACATTAAAACTCTACTTACACTAAACGGAATTGTTATATATAGAACTGCTTTGACATTTAACTCTGTGTAAACAAAATATGTGCTTAAACTTAACTGAAGTAGCTGAATTAGAACTTTGTGAATATATGAATAGTTTGAAATAGAAATGTTTAGACAATTAAAGTGTGTACTCATGCTAAACTGAATTGTTAGAAATAGGACTGATTATTTTCATAAAAATGGGCTTGGCGTTAAATAACCTACAAAGGTTTATGTGCCATAAAACCCAACCAACCAACCAACAAACACAGACAGAATAAACAAAAAATTTGAATAAACTCAAAAATATCCTTGTGAAACATAAAAAGTAGTGACCAAGGCTAAATCAATAATATAGAAAAATTCATTTGAGGATTAGAAATCTAAATTAGCGCGGGAAAAAAGTAACTTAATAGAGCAGTAGGGAACGCTCTGCGTGATCAAATTCAAAAGCTGTCAAACAAGTTCTTCAGATGCGGAAAGAACATCTTAAGTGTTTGCTTCGAAACCGTCCTGAAATCACAGATAGCTTACTAAAGAAACTATTGATTGCTTACTAAAAATCATACTTGTAAACTATATGCAGGCAAAACTTGACGCAGTTCTTAGAGCAAAGCAGAGTAGAAATATCGACGAAAGCCTATATATACCTTCTCCGAATAAAAAAGGCACCGGAATGACGAAGAATTTCGGAGAATTAACATTTACGGTAATAGCAAATAAGATTTATTATGTCCTGCGTATAAATCGTATTCGAAAAATTATGGGGAAAGCAGAAATCACTTTAGAGAAATCAATTCATAACTTCTCAATTTTTGATTATTTTTCGAATCTTCGTAAAAGTACATTTAAGAAAATCTTGGGTTATTACTTTTATTTTGTAGAATTTCATCCATTTAACTCCATATAGCAAGGAAAGATGGAGTAAAAAAATGGAGGATATGGTCTTCTCAAAGGAAATGTTATCGTTATCATTATACTCTACAAAACACGAAAGCAACCGTTCGGTCACACAATGGCGACACTTATTTTTTCGACATTGTCGCAGGAGTCTGGCAATGAGATACATTTTTATTATTTCTATATATAATCCGTCTAGATTAGTACAACCTAAGTCAACAGATGTAACGAAAGAAAATAGTTCATAACTAAAAAAAAAAAAAAAAACATGAAGTGAAATTATTACTTATATAGACTACGGAGATGAGAGACTACTTCTTTAAAATGCACCTGCCACAAACGATCGTCTTCTGAATAGCTTGGAGCAGGCATCTGTCTCTAAGATAATTCCTATAGGACTGAATTCATATGAATTAAACAAAATGGCAATATCTCCACGATAAATGATAAGTCTCTGAAATTATTATACGAGTTCACATACTATTGGGGTATCCTCTATAGATGGACTCGTACTCATGTGACATATACCGACTAAGCCCTCTTCTGTGCATCTTCGGAGAGCCGTTACCAAGAACAGTAATATTCCTGATTGTTAAGCTAGGGAGGGGTTTCTCCCAGCTATCGTTTGTGTATGTACTATTTTCCTTCAATATATTTCTTATCACTTATTTCTGAGTTGTGTTATCATTTGAACCTCCCCTTGACAATAACACATACCTTGGTAGAAATATCTCATCTACAGAATGAGATGTCAAAACACGCATACGAAAGACATGTACTGCAATTGAAATGTTATCAATCGTAAGGATCACTATAATTTAAAAAATGGAAAGGAAATTCTTCCAAGATCTAACCTTGTCAGTACTATTATATGGTTGTATAATTTAGTTTTTAATGAAACGTTAAAAGTAAAAGCTAGATGGGAATACACAAGAATTTTGCACGTTGTTTTCCTCAAGTCCTGAAAGAAGCACGCTGCCAAACAGCAGTATCACTTTCTTCCCATTTCACATACCCTACAAGTAAGACGAATTAGAAATGCTGGGCAATCCCGGAGAAATAAAGACGAACTCATAAGCGACTTTCTTCTGCGGACTCCTACCAATGGACACACCTGTATCGGCCGGTAGGAAAATTGCATTCATTGGCTCAGTGCTGACACTTGATACCGTGTAGTAAACTTGCCAAGTATGATGGGCGAAAGGGACGGATAGTGATAAAAATTCAAAGGAATACGTGCAATCAATATGTTATGATGAAGATGATGATAAATAGTTGGTGAATGGTTGACTAGTAGAATATTTCTACTGTTGGTCTTTTCATGGATTAGAAAATTAAACCTTCATAAAACTCGTGAAAAAAAGGTAGCAGATGCCAATCATGTGTATATTATTTTCTATGCTTTTTCCTTCTAAATATACCCAATAAATAAAATGAAAAACACATTTACCGCCAAACATTAGAAAACCTGATTCTGCTGATATTTTTAAAGAATTTTAAGGATGTAAAAATATTTAAAAAAATAATTACCGTCAAGGCAACTGCCGATAAAAAAAATAATAATAAAATGATTATACTGTCTACAGTCCCAAATTGAAGTATACATCCGAAAAATGGATTTTGTTAATATCCATTAATGGCTTTTTGTATAATTACTTGCATAACGTCACTTTTGACGCTTCGGTTAAATTTAAAAAATAAAGTATATCAGAATTATTTTAATATATAAATATGTGCTCAATTATTTTTCATTACTTATTATTCTGTATTTCTGAGATTTTGTTTGTCATCTTTTGGCTTTAAATACCTTCTTATTTTCATTTTTTTTACATTATAATATCCAGAGAACATCGTTCGTTTCAAGAGATGAAAGTATTGTTCAGAGTACTTAAAACAAAGTAAACACTGATTGATGAAATGAATAATTATGATACTGATACACGATGATCTGCTGAAGAAATATGACTAATACATTAAAAGCTAGTTGCCGAAAGAAATATAAATCTATATAACATGTTTACCTTTGCAGATTTCGCAAGTACTGATAATCCTTTTAAAATGATAACGGGTTAAAAAAAAACCCCTTATAATCTCATGAAAACAGACAATGAACACGCAGGTGTTTTTTGAATTCGCAACAAAATATATTGCAGAAAGATAAATATTTCTTTGTAAAATAATATATGAAAACCCCAGTATATTTAAGGCCGATGATAACCTAGTCGTAATCACTCTCAACAACTTAAACGGAAGTTTTCGCCTGGACATTCACTGTTCCCATGGCAAAAATGGGTTAAAATTCAACTACACGTACCCACTTCCAGAATAACGGGGATAAATAATGGGTCATTAAAATTATTTCCCGGCTAATCAGAAAACAAGCTCTTTGTAATTCAGAAAAAGAAAAACTTATGCATGATCTAAGCCGCACGTGAGTTAAACAACAGCAACAAAAAAGATACGTCTGATTTGACCTAGACAAGAGAGAGGAACCCAGCAAATGAGAGAACATGCCCAGCAAGCCGACTCAGCTATCTGTGGTAATCGGTTTGACCAGCTGGTTTAGTTTACGCGAGGATTTCCTACTTAATCTTAACCAACGAAAACCCTGTTAGGTGACATCTACCTGTATGAGAAAACAAACAACCTTCCAAGTGACCAGAAACGAGAATAAATGATCCTTTTTATTTAAACCTCTCTTATCTATCAAGCGTAAATTCTCACCTTTTTTCCGGCTAGAGCTAGTTGTAGTAACCTGAGACAACTATATGTTTGTGTCATATATTCCACTACAACCTTAACTTTACGTAAACCACAGAGCGGAAAATAATCACAACGTCGAACTAGACTAGTTATGCATAATTAAAACAGCACAAAGCATTCAATGCATGTTTTTTTCTTTTTAATGGTATATCAACTTCTGATTGTATTCAATGGCAAAACCTTTCTTGTAGAAGAGCAGCAGTGATATTATTTAACAGTTCGGGGGATAGGAGTACTCCTACCTCTCATCAGGGGTATTAGTCCGAAAGTAAACGCAACTGAACGACAAAAACTTGGAAGAGTTCAATTCGAGACGGTTGTTCGCACATTACACCACGGGTACTCCACCACGGGTACTCCACCACGGGTACTCCACCACGGGTACTTCACATATGTTTCAAATCCGCTCTAATTTTACACACACAGCCACAAAAAACCAACCATGGATCCATGTGTTCTTTCTTCTTCTATGTCCAAATAGTAACGCATACTAGACTCTTTTATCTTGGTAAGGCAATCAGTATAAGAGAAAGTAAATCCTGAATTCAAACTAGCTTTATTTCGCTAAAAATGTGATCTTGTGACAAATCCTGCTTGCGGGTTAATATATACAATTTAATTATCATAATACATTTATAATTAGTCATTCCAAATATTTTGAAAGTTTGTAATAATCTAACATGTAGGCTCAGTTATTCCTCTCCTTCTGTTAGTGATGTCTTATATAAATATATATATATATATATATATATATATATATATATATATATATATATATATATATATATATATATATATCGATAGGCTTTCGATCATATGGAAATCAAACCTGATCGATAAAATGAAACGCAGTTTCTCCAGGCAGCGGTCGTGTCGATACTGCTATATGGATGCACTACTTGGACGCTAACTAAACGACTGGAAAAGAAGCTAGACGGATATTACACAATAATGTTGCGAGCAATATTGAACAAGTCCTGGCAGCAACACCCCACAAGGCACCAACTATACGGCCACCTACCTCCTATAACAAAAACTATCCAAGCTAGACGGACCAGACATGCAGAATATTGCTGGAGAAGCAAGGACGAGCTCATAAGTGATGTACTCCTATTGACCCCCGCATATGGCCAAGCAAATGAAGGACGACCAGCTCGAACATACATACAGCAGCTATGTGAGGATACGGGATGTAGCCCTGAAGACCTGCCAGAGGCGATGAATGATAGGGTGCAGTGACGAGAGAGGGTCAGAGATATCCGTGCTAGCGGCATGATGATGATTATGATGAAATATATAAACCTGCTTGAGTTTTCTTCGGCAAAGATTAACTCAGATATAATTAGTTTATAAAGTTGATAGATCTTGGAGGATTGTACAATGGCATTTCCTTGTCAGACAATAGTTGTTACTATTACTTTAATCATTGAAAATTTCAGTAAATTTAACCTAAGTATGTTACTTCAATATTGAATATAGACAAACTCAGTTAAAATATATTTCAGAATTCTAAATCTTTGAAATATATATTAATAACGACGCAGGGTCTTCAATTTTCCCCTTTTTCAGACAAAACAGAATAACAATTACAAAGTAGAAAACAAATAGTATTGTATAAATCAAAACTGTGCAACTATAGTCTTATTCCTCTTAAATACAATTTATATTAAAATCAATGAATAACTCACTATATCATTCTACAATATCCATAGTTATTTTTGTTGAGCGCGTTGAATTGCAGCTACACCATAGCTATGATAATGAAGCAGTTTCGGAGAAAACACTATGCCAAGATTTTAAATCAGATTATTCTTCACTTCCTTGAACGGTTACCTGATCCAAACTGAAAAGTCATGTCTGTCTTATAATTCATTGATAGAAGCAGAAGAGATAGAGGGATTAGTGCTATTTTCAAGGGAATTAGTTAGAAAGTAAAACGTGAAGATGATTTAAACTTTACTCGTTGAAATCAAATTTTAAGACGATGATCATTCAGCAACAATCTCCCGACGCTCATTTCTTAAGATAATCACAAAAAATATTCCCAATTTTAAATGAGGGTAGAATACCAGTGACGAAGAGGCTTCTGAGCTTGTCGACATCATCGTATTAAGTAAGTTCGAACTCCATTCGCGCTATTATATTCTTTCAAACGAATACCCTTTGGAAACTTATAAACCCGCCTCATTTCTCTAATTACAAATCAGATTTTACCACTATTGTTCTCCAAGGATGTCTTTAGTACTAAATAACCCACCAAGGATGATATGCGGTTTAAGAAAATGAAACCAAATCCAAGTGTTCTTTTCCTTGATTTAAATCAGCAACATCCGATATCATTAAATGTAATTTCATCGTATCTGCTGAAGTCGAATAAGTGAAACATATTACACGAAAGAATTGTTTTATTCAGCAATTGTATTTTTACTTTATAGTATGCATTTGTCTGAGCTTTGAGCATTAAAATCGATGAATAAAATTTCTATCGAATCAGTATAAATTTTCTCAAAATATTCTTCGAATATAAAAATTTCTTGTTTATTGTGAACTATATATTTTATAATTTTGTTTTGAGTATTTTGTTGGTCCACTCGGCTTGGGATGTAGAATAAGCTAACTTCATCCTAGCCGAGGGATAAGATCCCCACCAACGAGTCTTGCCCTCTCGGGTGGTGTTGTAGAATACGCAAACGACACCTCTGCAAAGGGATAAGATTCCCAAACAAGGAAGGTCCACTTGGCTGGGGCTGTATGATACGCTAATTTAATTTCTGCAGAGAGGTAAGATCCCCACCAATGAGTCTTGCCCACTAGGCTGGGGCTGTAGAATACGCAAACAGCACCTCTGCAAAGGGGTAAGATTCCCCCAACGAGGCGGGTCCACTAGGCTGGGGCTGTAGAATAAATTAACTTCCTCTTTGTAGAGGGGTAAGATCCCCACCAACGAATCTTGCCTACTCGGCAGGGGCTGTAGTATACGCAAACGGCACCTCTGCAAAGGGTTAAATCCTCCCAACGAGGTGGGTCCACTCAGCTGGAGCTGTAGAATAAGCTAACTTTACCTCTGCAGAAGGGTAAGATCCCCCCAACGAGGTCGGTCTCCTCGGTTGAGGCTGTAGAATACGCCAACTGCACCTCTTCAAAGAGATAAGAACCTCACGAACGAGGGTAGCCCACTCGGCTGAGACTACAAAATAAACCAACTGCACCTCTGCAAAGGGTTCAGATCACTACCAAAGATTTTGGTCCACTTGACTGGCACTGTAGAATACGCCAACGGCACTTCTGTTGAGGGATAATTGACATATATTTGACACTAAACGATCTAATAGTGAAGCTCTCTTCCTGGAGTTTTGGTGAATGTAGAAAACCCCTTTCTCGCTATTACTTCCAAGTCAACTCTGACCCGAGTTGGTATAACCTTTTTGGGGTTATTTTGTGTATCAAATAGAACTGTTAAATCATTTCCAATAATTGATAGCATTTGACTGCGAAAACAAATGATTAATAATGAATCGAATTATTGGTATTAGATTGTAATTCTTAAAACCATTTACCTGTCAACAAAAAATGATAAATTATAAATTAAATGATTAGAATAACATTGTAATTATCGAAAAAAATTAAATGTGGGCAAGCAAATAGTCCTAGCACGTTTAAAAAATACAGTTACTTATAAACTAAATCATACAATATATGTATGAACTGGATCGACAATAAATATCCATCAAGGATTGATATGATATTAAATCAAATCACCTAAATTTAGTGTAATTTGTAATAGTCTGATTTGATTATATGTTCATAATTTTTATTTGATGGTTTTATTTAACAATGAAATATTTATAAAATATTTTAAAATTTCAAAGTACCAAGAATAACTTTCTCACCAATTAACAAAATATATATTGATTGAGAGACTTGAGAGATGACATGAATAAAGTACAGATATTTTCAATCCAGATGAAAATTTGGGAAACAAATGAACTTGTTTTTTTTTTTTTGCCTTCGATAACAATTAGAGGCAATTCATGAAATTTGATGATAATTTATACTTTTAGTAATTCTTTAAAAAATAACTTGTTTTATAATGAAATTGTGATCACCAAGGAAAAACATTTTTATGTGTCTCCTGGATTAATTTTTTTTCTTGATTCCTTTTATTTTTCTCCTGTCAGTCGGTGAGTCTCTCAATATGTCAGCAATAATATTGGTGCAATAATTTGGTTATTGATATCTTATAGACGGATCATATATCCGACGAAAACATCTAGTTATTATCTAATATATATTGCTATCATTTATAGCTTATTGGGACTTATCTTTTCTGCAATCGAGAACAATATGTATTGAGAGATCAGTGACATATACGAATAAATATACTTGAGCTCGAGAATATATGGTATGAACTTGCTGGTAGAATTAAAAACAGCAGTGATTAAACATCTTAAGAAGTAACTTGTCAAAAGATGTTAACATAAACGGACGATATACGCGATCCCCATACTACTAGGCATAACATGACATTTAAAAGATTTTACATGCTGTTAAAATCACTGTCGATCAATTCCCTTGGAAAAGGTAAGAAAGAACACCCTTCTTTCTTCCAGGTTATTGGTTAAATATTACCACCACTGTTCTATTACAAGGGTAACCCGCGAAGTTTCATATACCATTAAATAAAGAAAGCAAACCAAATTTATAAATGAATTAACTTTACAGTATCAAAGCACATTCGAAATGCAGGTTGAATATTTTCGAGTGGCTGTATTAACAATTAACTGCCGTAGCTTTCAAAATAAAAAATTGAACAATATTTAAAAGGTTTATCATGTTCAATCATACACATTTATATATGTATAATAAATTATTTACGTTAATATCATTTTTCAAGAGCATCGGTTATTAGTAAGGAATTCAAACAAAAGATTAAGAAACAAATTTACTCGTTTACTGCCGGCAAAACTGAAGAAAAAGACAAATGAATATTGGCTGTTTTTTGCCACTACATCAAGAGTAGGTGAATGCACAGTGTATTTACTCCCAAATGTCTTTACCTAATTTCACTTAATATATCGACAAGATTTGTTATATTATCGTAGAAATTGAATTTTGCTCATTGGGGATTCAGAATTCCAAAGATACATATCTGCTTACAAGTTTTAACGATTCATCTCAATAGGCATTCATTCATTTAGTCTTTCCTTTAGTGATACATATGTAATAAATGCGTTAAATCTAATGAAGAAAAATATTTTTAATTTGACACCGAATACATTTTACTGCGTAAGCAAAATGCACAACCCTTTTTTTTAGGAATACTCACAACTAGTTACTTTTTGCATGATTTTTTTTAAACTTTCAAAACACAACCAGTTTGTTCTACGAAAAAACTGCACCAATTTATTTTTATGTAGATGATGAGTCTGTCTGTAACTGCAACTGTGGCACCACCGAACTCATCATCATCATCTTGTCGTGCCATCAGCAAGGATACCCCAAACCCTCTCTCGCCACCACTCCCTATCGTTCATCTCTTCCGGTAGATCTCCAGGTAGGTTTGAGCTGGCCGCCCTACTTTTGCACGGTCATGTGAAGGGGTCCATAGGAGGACCTACATAAGGAGGAGCTCATCCCTACTTCTCCAGTAGTGTCCTGCATGCTTGATTCGTCTAACTTGGGTAGTTTTCGTGATGGGTGGTCGGTGGCCATACAGCTGCTGCTTTGTGGGGTGTTGCCTCCAAGACTTGTTCAATATTGTTCGCAGCTTTCTTGTGTACCAACCACATAAATGCCCACAAATATTTAAGTTAATTCTCATTGATTATTAGATAATCATAATCCAATCCTAATTAGCAGAATTTTTATTAACGATATCCCTCTTAAAGCCTGTATTTATATATATATTTATATATTTATATTTGAAACGGTTTATGATAATAAAGGATTTATCTATCGTCCCATTTGGCCAAATTTTTAAAAGAAGTTATTTTTATGTTGAAGGACACACATGAAATGCAAATCATACGTGGCTGTCACAAAATTTTTTTATCATCCTAACATTTCCAATTTTAGGGTGCCTCAAATATTTGATTACATTTAAACTTGAATTCTTACGCTCAGAAGGAGTATATTTTTGCTGGTATTCTTTTATTTTTGATATAGTATGTTTTATGTGAACTATTTTCAGAAATGTAGTAAAAATATATCGGAAAAATATCAAGATGCTATCTAGTCAATTAACTATGAAACCATGTGGAATAACAGCGCTTGTCAAACGTTTTACGTATCAGAACATGTGATGAATTTCTCGTGGGAGTTAGTAAATGGATCTGAAGCCAAAGTAATTCAAAAATATCAGCCCCCTCAATCAGAAGATTGTATTACTTCAAACGTTCTACTTTGACTGCTATCTTTCAACGAACTCAACAAAACTGGTGAAATCACATATATTACGATTTAGCTAAATTATAGTTTGTTGGAATCGAAACAGACTTGAACATGTTCGCCCGAGTTTCAAAATAAACATATCGTCATGAAAGAAAATTCTCCAGTTACAACTTTTAAAAAAATGGACTTTTTTATTCTGTAATATTGTACTGACGATTAAGATCTTACAGCAAAGTTCCAACATTCGTTACAATGTTGACGTAATTTCAGAAGACGTGTATCAAAAGCTACATTCTATTCAAGAACAAAGCATTTGTTTAATGCTATAATAGAGACATACGGTGGACGATATAAACATTACATTGACATGGACATTCCTATTCAGCTTTTTGTCTTTATGACTGAAAAGAAACCGAACAAATAAATAGAGAATTCCTGATTCTATGATTTATAAAACTTAACTTGAAAAAAAAATATAAATGAAATTTGAAATCTATGATATCTAAACATAAAAAAAGTCTTTGCGAATATTTCAGATTAAAATGGTCGTCTTTAACTGCACTCAACTGACAGCAAGCCCTATCAGATCACCTGGACTCTTTCGAGAATTCTAACGGATCAAAAAGAAAAGAAGACATTTTCTGGATGGTCTTGATTCTTCCACTGATTTACAATCCCAACTCTCATCATTCCAAGATTTTTCGACCGTCCCAAGCGGACCAATTACATCTGATGAAAACGTAATCTTCATGTTCGATTTTTTAAAAGCTCTCAAACAGGATTCAAATATTTGTCTGCCTTTCTTTTTTTTATATGTAGCCTGTCTGAAAAACAAAATCAATTAGACGGCATTTTTGGTGGTAATTATCTCTGTCTTCTAGGGGAGATCAAATAATCAATTTGTATCTCAGAATCGAAGGCAATTTTATGCGTCTAATTAAGGACAGATTCTTGTTTGTGATGTAGTATTTGGTTGTATAATCTAAATTTTATTTCTTGCACAATTCCCATTGAATCCCATTTCCTACCCAGTTAAGTGTACTCTTGTATTCCTAATCTGCAAGTTTATTGCATTCCCTTACTTTAGGATCAACTGTTACATCTTTCTCCGCATTACTTATATTTGCTCTTTGATGTGTATTACCGATAAAATCATCCTCATCATATTATGCTGCCAGCACGGATCTCCCTGACCCTCTCTCACCACCCGTCTCTATCGTCCGTCGCTCCCGGGAGGTCTTCAAGGCTATATCCTGTATCGGCACAGAGCTGTTGTATATATTCTAGCTTGTCGTCCAGGCTTTAGTCGTCCACGTGAAGGGGTCCACAGGAATATATCGCTTATGAGTTCATTCTTATTCTCCAACAGAGTCCCGCATGTCTGGTTCGTCTAACTTGGATAGTTTTCCTGATGGGTGGTAGGTAGCTGTACAGCTGCTGTTTTACAGGGTGTTGCCTCCGGGACTTGATCAATATAGCTTGAAACATTCTTGTGCAATTGCCGTCAAGCTTTTTCCCACTGCTTTCTGCTACTATTTGCAGACACTCAGTTTCTCCTTTTAGATTCCTTTCATAAACATGTCCACGTCTTCTCCTGTATATTACAACCAGTTTTTTCACTTGAAATATATATATAAAGGTGTTTTTCTTCCAATTTCCGTTTCCTATATTTTAATTGTTTTTTGTGACAATACTTATTCCAGTATTGGTATGGATTATTGCAATTCATCTTTACTTACTCTTTTTAATGTATTCCTTCATTCCTTCTACAAATGAATCTATACAATTTACAAATCTGGCGAGTCTTCTTCAACGTCTTTCTTTTCTGGATATAAACAGACTCTCTATGTCATCTCTTTGTTTTTAGGCCTGTTGCATAGTCACCAAATTTCTTATTCTTTGGTTGATTTGTATTATTATTATTAAAGTCAATTTTTAAGCGAAGCTTAACAGGTTTGAATTCAGAGTTTTCATTCTCCTAGACTAGTTGCCTCACCAAGGCTGAAGAACCAGTCTGCCCTACTATTTACCTATAGCTGGAGGGAGAATAATTAGATTTATACCTTTCCCAAGGGGGTTAGTGCTATGTGAAATGCAATCAGTTTCGTCCAGAATTTGAACTCGTGTCGCTGTGTCCATTTCCTACGACGATAACCATTACACCACGGGCCCCTCCTGAAATTATTATTATTTACTCCTCTAGAGTTTTTCACATCAGTATTAGCTGATGGTTTTTCACTGGATTTTGAGTCACAGCAAGTCTCCTCAAGTATCCAGGACACGTCTCAGTATTCTGGCCGTCCTCAGCAATGCTGTCGTTTGGATAGTCTCTAACCGTCCGCCAACCTCCGAGTCCTCCAGGCCCTTTAATAATCCTTTAGTTACTGTGCCTAACGCACCAATTACAATTGGCACAATCGTTACTTTCATGTTCCACAGTTTTTTCAATTCTCTAGCAAGGTCGAGGTACTTATCCTTCTTTTCACTTTCCTTCAGATTTATTCTGTGGCCCGCCGGGACAGCAAAGTCAACAATTTTGCAGATTCTCTTTCTTTTGTTGATTATTATGAGGTCTGGTCTCCTGGCCGGGATCAGGTGATCCGTTTGTATATTAAAGCCCCATAGGAGTTTATGCGAGTCATTTTCTAGGACAGGCGCCGGGTTGTGCATATACCATTTGTTTGTATGGTCGAATTGAAATTTCCTGCACATTTCCCAGTGGCTTACCTTGCCGACCCAGTCGTGTCTCGCCTTGTACTTCTTCTGTGCTAATTTGCCGCATTCGCTTATAATGTGATTGATCGTTTCGTCTCCGTCACCGCATAGCCTACATTTACTGTTTTGTTGCGTCTTATCAATTCTCGCTTTGATATGATTCGATCTCATGGCGTTGTCCTGTGCTGCTATTAGGCAAGTAATTGTAACCTTCGTTTTTTCCAAGGGTTTTGATTCTTCTTGATTAGCAGTTCTATTCCTTCCTTTTCTAAGCATGGTACGTTTTTCTCTGCCAAGTTTAATGCCCATAACCTGACTGTATAATCCTCTTTTTTATATAAGAGTCTTCAGTTCTTTTTGATTTTTTTCCAACTGTTTGATGTCGTCCATCGACACAATATGATTATTTTTTCTTTCGATTTATTAAATTTGTAACTCCCAGTGCGTTTCATAAGTATTAAAATAATTGAAACCATTGCTATGATAAATTGTAAAGACGAAAGTGCATTTTCCTGGAATATAACCCTTTGTATTTTCCCACCTATGGAAGTTTTTTACTCCTTTTAATTCCAGTTTGTCATGGCTTCCTAAATGAATTTCTTGACATTGTCGGATACTGTGTACATTTTCAGACAATCTTCTCTTCAGCTTTGCGGGACAATATCATTGACCTTTTTGTTGTCAATCCACGCCATGACTTGATTTTTCCTTGCTTTACTATCCTTGAGAATGTTCTGATTGATACACCGTAATCAGCTATGTCTTTTTTCCCCAATGTAGAATCATTTCTGTTCTTCAGGAAATAGTCAGTGACATAAAAATGAGTAATAGATTTCCTTCCTAAATTCAGCAGAAAATCTCTTTTGATCTATTATGTTCACAGGTTATGGTCTATATTTGATAGGGATATTTCCCTTTGAGAGTTTTTCTGAATCATAATAGTTTTTCTCTAATCATCTCTAAGAGATTATTTGCAACTTCAAGGCATCTACTTTGTTCAGGAGAGTTAGTCTGTTATATATGGACGTGAGTATTTTAACCAGAAAAAATCTTTGAAAATTTTATTTTTAATGCCGTAATTTTTTTTCGGTGTTACTATTGTAATATATTGATCCTCGACCGAGCCGTCAATCAAGAGATGCACCTGTGTAAATAAGCGGAAGAACAACGGAAGCAGGTGGACATGGGACAATTATATAACCAGGTGCGCGAGGCGGTTTGAGCCTGTTTGGAGTCAGTAGGGTACAAGATGCCGAAGGGACAGACAGACAGATGGCTTTGGGCCCTCAGTGACCCACGGTTGAGCAACTCCAACCAAGATGATAAAAAAGTGCTGCTATGGTCAGAAGAACTTAGGTCAATATGTTGCAGCCTGTCCCTGTCTCCAACCCACCTCTCACACACAACCAACATCAACCCTTTTGAGAATAGTGTGTGTGAGATATATTTTTATAAAGAAGTGTGTTCGCTCGTTCATTGAAGTTCGTCATTATTGTTGACTATGTTTCCGCATATATTTGTATATGTATGTGGTTATGCAACACTATGTGCGATTCGAAGTTTAAAACTGCCTTAGTGCCTTAATTCTTAATTGTAATTCTTTTTCCGTATTATTAATACATTCAGTCTTTCTCTTATACACTTCCTCTCCCTATGATTTACTCCTAAATTTTTTTGCTTCCTTTAGCGTCCGGCTGTAGGTTTGCCCTCTTGCATTTTTTTTACACTTGGTTGGTTAGTGGGTTGTTTTGCTTCAACGTATCAAACATTTTTGGGTCATTTAACGCTGAATTAAGTCATTTTTATTAACGTTTCAAACAATTCAGTTCAGCATAAATTCAGTTTTTTGTTTACACACAGCTAAATGCAAAACAGTTTGGTTTGGTTTTGTGACACATCAACCATTGTAGGTTATTTAATGCCAATTTCTTTTTTCATACATCTAAATAGTTCTATTTCAAACAATTCAGTTTTGCATAAAAACATTTTTTCAACGTCAAAATAGTCCTATTTCAAGCAATTAAGTTTAGCATAAGTACGCAGTTTAAATGTCAAAACAATCCCATCTCAAACAATACAGTTAAGCACAAGTCCACAATTTAGTTATATTACGCTCATAGATAGGATCCTATCTGATGTTGCTACTCGGGGCCAAAACGGAGGTGAAAGCGATGGCAATGAAGAGGTACTCTATTACCCAAAGCTTTAACATTACTGGAGTCTCACCATCAGATTGTTTAGTGGCATATCTTAGACACTCGTTGGGTGAGACTTACCCCTCGGCAGAGATGTAGTCGATGTATTTTACAGCTCTAGCTTACTGGGCCAATCATACTTAGGGCTTTATTTGTCTCTGTCTCTCACGAGAGAGGACATGACACAAGGTCAATGATCGGAAGGTTGATTATAGTAGGGATTTAGGGGAGAGGAAGGTCAGCCACATGGCGAGGCTATGAGCCCTACCGGACTATACTGGTCATCGGCCCACTTCAATGTGGGCCTGAAGAGCCAAGCTTGACTTGGACCCAAATTTTGGTCCACACAAGTATGCCTGATTATAGCTTAAACTGGACTGCAAGGTCCAGTGCTATACAAAGGTTACAAAAGTGTCAATGATGCAGCTCGCCCACTGGAAAGTAGCCCAACCGAAGCTGGGGGTCTTTTGGCCTCAAGTCTGCCTTTGTTGGTCAGTAACCGCTGGCGTAAAAGCCAACAGTAACCAATCATACTCAGGGGTAGAATTTTATTTCATTATTTCGGAATGTCCTGTCTTGTTTTTATTGCTTGGTCCAAACTCGATATCTCTCATGTCTATTTTCTTCACCAAAATATTGATTTGTCACTTCAACTTTTATCGGCACATTTGCTTACTGTTTTGTTTAAGTATTTTCATCCCTACATATCGTTAGCATTTTCGCTTGTTATCATAGTTTCTGTACCTGTCCTTCAAGTCAAAATTTCAATCCTGGCTTTTTATTTCTCTTTGGGCTCTTTCTTTTTTTGATTTTCCGTCTGTGAATTGCAGAATCCATTTGATGAAAAGTAAATTGTTTCATGGTTATTCAAAGAACATCTAATTTTCCGACTGAAATCTGGTAATCAGTTTGTAACTCAAGTTCCCCGGGAAATTTATCCGTTTCATTTCCACGGGTAGATTCTAGTTTGTGCATATAACATTTGTCAAATTCCTACAAAAGTGAATAAAGATTCAACGCTCTGAGCTTCTGACAATATATCGAACGAAACATTCTCAGCTTTTCCGTTTATAAACTCGCTTACGATCACGTTGACTATTTTGTTCGTATTAGTCCTTTTGTAGTAAACGTCTCCGTGTATATAATGCTAAGGTGCCACACGCACAAACGCACATACATATTTCTGTTTGTGTTTGTATTTAAATGTGTGTGTATGAGCGTGTATGTGAGCGTGTGCGCTTATACTCGATGTTTTCAACTGTTAAATGAAATAAAGTATGACAAAAATTGATGAATTTGCATTTCAGTTGACTGTTGCTGAAAATATAAGTATGTTCACCTTCTTTGTTAGCATGGAACACCGTATTCTTCTGGTTAAAACATTTTAAAGGAAAATTATATATATATATTTACACAAGTTGTGTCTGAATTAACGACTCTTAGTTCACAAAATTTTTTTCTAATTCCAAGTAAAAGACTACAAATGTTATATATTGACCCTCTACCGAGCCGTCAATCAAGAGATGCACCTGTGTAAATAAGCGGAAGAACTGCAGAAGCAGGTGGACGTAGAAAATAGTATAACCAGGTGCCCGGGCATTTCGAGTCAGTTGGAGACAGGATGCTGAAGTGAGAACCAGCTGTAGACAGAGGGCTTTGGGCCCTTAGTGACCCCCGGTTGAGCAACCCAAGCCAAGATGCGAAAGAAGTACTGCTATGGTCGAGGAAGAATTTGGGTCAATATAGCAGTCCGTCTTTGTCTCCACTCATTTCTAACACACAACAAACATCACCTTTTCAAAAATAAAGAGTGAGAGATATATATAAAGAAGTGTATTCGTTCGTTATTGAAGTCGTCATTATCAATTGATTATGTTCCCGTGTATATATATACGTGTAGTTGTATGTGGCTTTACAACACAAGGTTGTTCACTCTTCTAACTAACGCCGTAATGTCTAATACACAATCCCATACTTCTCTGCCGTGAACTTATGCACTTATTGAAGGATTATTTTGGGAAACCCTTACATCTCTCGTTATGGGTTTCTTTATCAACTCCACGCCTTCAAATTAATTCTATCGTTATCTGCTTGGGTGAAAAGCCAAGAAAAAGTCACCCAGAGAAAAGTGAGGTGAATACAGAAGTTGTTCCAGTAAAGGGAGATTCCTCTCGGACAGCAACTGCCGAATTTGTATGACGCTCAGTCATGTTAGTTTTCAGACATATCCAAATCGTCGGAGATAATCTTCCAAAGACTCTCTTTTTTCCTGTCCATCTGACATACATTCATTCGAAAAGTCAACTGATTATTACCACACAACACTTTTTTAGCCACACGACGTTCACCTCCCTCCTGCCTGTTGAAGATCACATGAGTCTTCTTTGACCTCATTGCATCTTTCTTTGAATCTCCTGTGCAACTCAAAAATAAGTGTAAGTGACTTAGTGTTATCTTTATACACTTACTAAAATGCATTTCCAGTGCTTGTGATAGAATTTTCGCCAAAATTTAAATTTTATTCGTTAGTCGGTGTACACAGTTTATTCTACAGTGCTCATAGCTGAAAAACCTGAAAAAGAAGAGATGTAAATTCCGTGTAAAAATTAATGGAATGGTTTTAGAAAGTTAAAATTAGTCATATGCGACTAAGATATCGTAATTTACGAAGCTCTTTGCTTCGATGTGGCACAAGGCCGAATAAATGGGGCACCCAATGAGACTCGAACTCACTCGTGTAGGTTTGCTAGTCAAGGTTGCCTAACCATTACACCACCAAAGATGCCCAGATTCGACTAAGATATATTTTCAGTTAACAGCATATTACGCTTTTCCTTGTTTCCCTCATAGCCCCCCCTGTACATCGAGACTGTTAGTTTTCTGAGATACATTATATATATATATAGTTTGTTACGAATTTCAAAAAATAAAAAAAAATAGTTGTCAACATCGTCCACGAGAGCTGGATAAAACCTAAGACACACGTCGTTTTCTTACCTCTCCTTTAGCTCACGCATCACAATCAGTTTGAAGCAATCTTCTCGAGAAGAGGAAAATTACAATCCTCAGATATAGTCTGCGAACAAGAATGAAAGAGTAGACAAATAAGTACCACCAATATCTCAGATATGAAAAAATATTCTCAGAAACGAAAGTAAAATACTGGAGGTTGAAGAAAGTAAAGTTATTTAACTCCTACCCACCAGTGATACTTCGGGTTATATTGCAGTTATGCAATAAATCCAAAATTAGGTAGTAATATGAAATTCTCCACATACTGCAAGAAAATCCAAAAAAATGCAACTAAATAAAATAGTATTCAGATAGCAAATAATAAAAAAGTCATCCTTTAGCAAAAATCCGTGAAAAAACAGATATCCAAAAACGACGAAGGAGAGGTGAAAAAATACCCCAAAGCAATGGAATTATTTGACAAAGGGAAGGTGTCAGGCTGTCTGAAGGGTCTATAGATACCTTGGTGTTCTACCGTGGTCGGAAAAAAAACCATAATCGATGAGAAATTTTGCTTATATTAGAGGAAAATGCAGAAACCACTTTCTGCAGCAGAAGGATTATAGAACAATAAAATAACCCTAAATCTCGCGCAAAAGTCTGAGTCACATATTAGAATTACATACAGCTATGATGCCAATAATGCAAAAAGAAATTTGTCTCAATAAACATCGCTACATTGTCTGATCAAATTTAGAAAAATGTATATCAATCACCACATGACATTCTCCACCGTACCAGTCCACAAATCATTTTTATATGAACGGCTTCTTTCCCCAGCGCAGAGTTAGCAGTTTGCTTATTCTAAGTCTCAGATTAATTGATGCAAGATTCTCTGTTTAATTGCCTTTATATCAAGCATTTGACCTCTCAAACCTCTGGACTTCCTTGTGTTGTATAGTGTAATGAATAAAGAAGGACCACATTCTTTATAAAAATATATACAGCTTTTTCATTCTCTTGAATGAGGGAAAATCTCTCTTGAGTCTGAGAGATAAAAGAGAGACAGAGACACGGGAGACTGAGACAGATTGCTATATTGACCAATAACATCTTCTCTTGACCATAGAACGGAATGTTATCTTCAAGGCCGTACCAAGCACTTCTACTTTTTGGCAAAGAGTGTTCAACTGGGGGGCATGCGGGCTACCGCTTACAGCGGGGTGCTCTCAGTGACTGCAAACTGACTCTAACTCAAGGCATCACTGACTGTAACAGAAAAGCAGGCATCTGCATATATCATTTCATATCGCCTGCAACTTGTGATAGATTACGTGACTGCTTCCGTTTATTTACACAGGTGCGTCTCTGATTGACGGCTCGGTCAAGGGTCAGTATGCAACATTTGCGATGATCCTTTGTCAAGCGGAAGCAGTCATGGAAGCTGTAACAAGTGTTGGATATTGACACTTGACCAATGATAAAATGATTCCTCAATGACTGTTTCTTCATTTTAGAAATGAGCATATATATTCTTTTTATTTTTCAATATATATAATATTCCTATGATGTATCGTTCTTGACGGGTTACAGTAAAAAGCAAACGTCACAATTTTTAGTGATGCACATATATCTAACCAAACACTCAGCACAAACTGGATGCGATACTAGTTTATTTTTCATGCGAAGTTCAAGAGTTTTTAATTAGGAGTTTTCCTTCTCCTATACGAGTTTTCACGCCAAGATTAAAGAGGTCAATATGCCCAGCTATATATATATATATATATATATATATATGGAGAAAAGTTAGAATACAAAGTAATCAAAAGGGTTTACTTTAATGTGAAAGAAAGTCAACGCTATAACATTTCAGTTTTAATAAATTATCATCAGGACTTTAAAAATGATGACACCAAGTGTTAATAGATAAATGACTGATGTTTAATCATACAATGGTATTTTAAAACTGAAAAGTTACAGCGTTTACGTTCTTTTGAATTAAATTCATCCCTTTGGATTACTTTGTTTTTCAATTTTTTTGTCGGATTCCTCTCAATTATTTACTGTATTAATCGGAAAATGAACGTAAAAGTACGACACGACAAGAGTTCGAACTTACTATAAGGTCCGAGTTCAGCACTTTACTCCGTAGCATTGTATAAATAGAAATGCTTTTAGGGCAAATGCATATACAATAAAATTATCATTTAGTGGCCAATAGGTCGAGATTTTGATGTAATATATCGAAACTGCAAATGAAGAAAAATTTTCGACAGACTGAGCGACGTTACTTGTCATCTATCTATCCACACACACACACACACACACACACACACAATATATATATATATATATATATATATATATATATATTGTGTGTGTGTGTGTGTGTGTGTGTGTGTGTGGATTGATAGATGACAAGTAACGTCGCTCAGTCTGTCGAAAATTTTTCTTCATTTGCAGTTTCGTTAGAAGATCTATTCATTTTTTAATTTTGAACATTTAACTGCTTTGTTCTCATAAAACTTTCGCTACTAATTACTTTTTCACTGATTTCTATTACATAAAAAAAAGTAGTTGGTCTCCGTCTTTGATATTATTACGGATACCTTTAAAAAATCTTTTGTTATTCGTGTATTTCATAAGTATAGAAAATATACCTCGTATATTTTTCGAAATATTGTTTATATTTACACAAATACAGAGAACGTGATTACAAATACGAAAGACAATATTATTTTACAGGAATTTATTTTATATTTTATCTATCAAAGGCAATGTTTACGATTTGCAGTTTTCAAATACTCAAAGTGGAGATAATTGTCATTATTAGATTTTCACATTCATTCTCGTCATATTTGAAATTCACTTAGAAAATTCCAGCCATTTTAAATAAAAGCGCCATTGCATACAACAAAGACCTTTTCAATCATTTCTTTAAAATTCAATTCCTTCAAAAGTTTAAATAAATGTGATTGTTTCTATCATTAACTGTAGAAATTCTATCTTTCTTTGTCTCTCTCTTTCTCGGTCGCTCTCTCTTTCTTCTTCTGTCTTATATATATATATATATATATATATATATATATATATATATATATATATATATATATATATATATATATATATATCTTAAGCGGGAATGTCGCATTGGTTATCATCAAAGACACAAGCTACTGTGAACCAAGTGCACATAACGTAAACCCTGTTTGTGTTTGACTTCCTTTTAGGAAAGTTCTTTATCTCTCTCTTTCCTATGTATAAAACCTCAAGGTCACCTGAAAACTTAGTCATACAATGGGTCATGCTGAAGGAATAAAACTCTCAATTCAAATCTCAGTGAGGAATGTTGGAGTCTGTCTTCAACTGGTGTAAATTTCTTAACACTTACTATATCTATTGATAATCCAAAGGTTCGGATCTTTGTCTAAACATGAGGGCCCTCATACACCGTGTTCCTGTGTACATTCCTTATATACATATATATAAATATATATATAGAGAGAGATAGACAGACAGACAGAGGGAAACAGAGAGAGAGAGAGAGAATCATCCACAGACAGTGTTTCATTGTTTCACAACACTTCGGTGTGACTATACACGGAGGACGCTCCAAGTTGGGATCGAAACTCGTTTTTCTTTTCGTTAGACTTGTTATCATATCGCTCAGCCATTTCGGTGACGTACGTTAGCTCTGGATATTAACGCAATTTTATATTAACTGTTGTTTTTTCATAAGAGTTCGTTATCAGAGTTTTGCATCACGCGGGTAGCAGTCATTAATTGCTTCGCCAGAGGGATCAACTCCCAGGTAGGGTACGTATATATTGTCATTCACTGATTGTTTCGTCGTATCACGAGTCTTCAGTGTGGATAGACACACAGGACGCTACGATCGACCCCCCCACACACGTGTGTGTGTGTGTGTGTAAAATACCGGTTTTATATAATTCTCCTAAAGTTTGCATGTAATTAGAACCCAGTAAAAATGGCCCATAAGAGGAAGATTATGATTAGAGTAATACATCTTGATAATTAAAATAAGATGGAAGTAAATATCCTAAATGCAATCAATTAAGTTTAAGGCAGTTTTCTGATGATTTGTTCGACAAAATATAAGTGCACGAAATAAAGATCTTTAAATAAGAAAATAAAGCGTATAAAGGATTTTTAAAAACCACTGTTAAAGAAGAAGAAGATGAAAACAAGAAGAAGAAGAAGAACAACAACAACACGTGAAGCAAATCAATATCTTTAACCGCTTCGATAATATAACACTTTGGAGAAATTTTATATTGCCATTTGCTTGTTAAGAAGTAAAATTTTATGTAACAAAAATATATAGAAAAATCTTAGTTGCCATCCCATATATTCTGTGGTGAAAGCGGGTGAAGAATTGTTAGCTTGGATAGATTTCGCAGCAAAATCAAAATATGTTTACGACAAATCTATCGCTTTCGTTTTGGTCGGATGAAGGAAAAGAACTTCAGCATTCAGAGCGCTTTTTTTTTTGTCATGGTAGTTTCTGGAAATTAAGAAAATGACCAAACGTGACAGAAAAACATTATAAAGAAAATAAAGATATTATACTAGATCAGAAATATCTGAGAAAATAATGTGAGTAAACAGCATCGATGTATATGAAGAGTTACTGGGATGAGTCAAAAGTTCTGCAATATTTTCGTACTTTCTTCTATGTCATGGCAGGTATATAACGTGATGGAAACAGTCCAATCCGTTGCAGAAACGCACAGTGGTTGATAGTAGCGTGGTCGTTTGTACGCTGACAAATCAAGCATTTTTTTTTAAATTTATAAGCAGCACAAATTAACGTGAAACGTAGTCTAATTCATGAAGTTACGTTTTACCAGTTTGAATTGCGCTATACCTACGTGAAACAGAAAGTAACTCGATGTTTCCAGAAATTTTTCTTAGGTTGCCTGAGTTCAATGATTATTCAAAATCGGTTAAATTCAAAAGAGTGCATTCCGCGCCTCTGGTACGCATGCCATTTTCCTGTCCAATTCGGTTCGCCATTTTCATTACTTCGGCAAAAAGCTGCAGATAATTGCTTCGTGTTACCAAAATATCGCAATACTATTGACTCATCCTGGTATATATTAAACTTAGTTTAGCTATGATATGATAATACTGGTGAAAATGCTGCTCTACGAGGGAATAATCAAGCCATTTTCACGATATCTTTCAATAAAATTCTTGCTTTCTGCTCGAAAAGCTGAAAAAAGAATTGATACATCAACGAAGGATGCGTAAAAAAAATAATTTGATCCTAAAGTTGAATATTTCAACAACAAATACAAAAGTAACAAAAAATAACTAAAAAATAAAAAATAAAAATAACACTGATATTGAAAATCTAGGCAATCCCAATTACCTAAATACAAGAGAAATATATGAGAGCTGGAGATAAGCCACAAATGTTGTCAAATACCTCAGTGCTGAGAAGAAATGATACATCTCAAATAGAAGCAGCTAAAGTAGTACTTTAGCAAAACAGCTGCTGTCAGAATTAAGAAAGCAGTCTACAAAGCTACTCAAATAATCTATATTGAAGCAAATCTGTTTTTGAACAAGGTAATTAGCAGCATATCTGGTCACATACAGCATAACAGCTAAATAATGTAAATACGCTTATTTTCAAATTTAAGGAAAAATAATGTGCATAAACTATAAAGATTAACCACGATTTAAGTTTATCCACGTATTATAAATACGTATGCATTAAAACATATTAACAATCAACCTATAATGGTGTTCAAGTTTTGATGTGCGTCCCGTTTAGGAAATCATCATCATCATCATGTTGTGCTGGTAGCATGGATATCCCTGACCCTCTCACGCCACTCCTCCCTATCGTTCATCGCCCTATGCCTTCGCTAACCTCGTGTCGATGTTCTTTTCGGTTGATGCGACGCTGCTTCCTATAATATTATGTTGAGTAAGTTGGTCGACCATAGCCGAGGGAGTCCAGAAGGCTCTTTTTTTCAATAGTTACGACACCGAGATATAGGGCAAGGCGCCACTCCTTTCCATCAATTGCTCCACTTAACCTTGATCTGTAGCATTTGATACCGAGTGTTAGGCAAGGAGCCATCAAGAAACTTTTTTAGTCTCTGATTTGAGTCGTTCTGTGATTGAACCCGGTTCTCCTGGGCCAGTGGCGAATACTAACCATTATGTTAATTGGTTGGTTTCCAAAGACTGAAAGAATAGTACTTGATTCCTCATTGTTAAACACTCAGCATTATAAGGTACCGATCAATGATAAGTGGAGCATCTAAGGAAAGGAGTTGGGTCCTCTCTTATACTTGCGTGTAGAAGCTATTGAAAAGGAACCCTAGGGGTTGCTCTCTGCTATTGTCGGCAAATCACTACTTATATCATGTTATTTTTATATACTAGATACACCGTATATTTTTCTTTAGTTCAACCAGTGTATTTAATAGTCAGTATATGCCAGTAAAATTAACAGTTTCTCACTTTGTGAATGAATTGACGTAGTGATAAAAGCTGATGTATATCTGAGTTAATTCAATGATTTAGCTTCTTTTCTAGTAATACTAAGACAATTGTCTCATATATTCTTGTCTACAATATTTTCATTCAGTCAAACAATAGCACAGTTGCTACAATACAATTCATGTGCTTGGGCAACGGGGAGAATATTGATCAAAATATGTTTATTTGATTTGAATTGTCGCCAATAAATAATTAGTTTTAATTTTTTGGTTTGGTTTCTTTGTTTTTAATGGCATATCAACCAATGTAGGTCCTTTAATGCCATAGACATTCTCCTAGAAGAACAGTAGTGGTACTATTTAACCCATAGGTGGGAGGATAAGGGGGTTCATACCTTTCTCAAGGGTATTTGCCCGAAAGCAAACGTAATAAGGCGACTGGAGTACGAACTCGCTTACTACAATCCTGCAGTCCATCCCTTTAACCATTACACCACTAGGACACCCCCTTTTAATTTTTTTTAGGAATTGATATAATCGGTTGGTGCAGATACACTTCATGTTTCGCTGATTAAAGCAAAAAGTAACCGAGTGGTAATTAGATTTATTTCAATGTAAATAGCATAAAAAAAAAAAATTAAAAAACTGTGAACTTGAATGGCTATTACAAAATGAATGCAGTTAGGACTTTCGTTGCTATTGATCGGTTAGCAGCAATTATTTAGCGATCATATATACACCATTCAAATGATAATTTCGAAGTATGTTGAATTATGTAGTTATGACCTCAAAAATAACTCATAAATGTTACTGTGACATGGTATGCTATAGAGAGAAAAGTGGGGTTCAATACCCTTACCCCTCTTCATTTGAATCAACAGGAATTAAGAAAGATTGGATAACAGGGGCCAACCGCTAAAGTGGGGAAAGAAAGGGCAAGCTATCGGCACCCTATGCCCTTTAGTCTGTTGAACGAAAGAAGTCAAGGTCAATCCAATGGCGTGACTTGGCGAGGTGGTGAGAGAGGAAACTCGGATGATTGGTCCATAGGCTCTTCGCGCCAAAAAAGGCCATCATGCGTTAGAGAAATTTAAAGGAGAGTCTTCAGTTTGCACAAAACCAGCGTTAGAACCAGATCGCTGGGGTCAACCAGCTCCGGGAAAAGACACTCACCCGTAAAAAAGAGAGAAAGAAATGAAAATTGAAAACCCGTCAAGGATAAGTACGAATCAAACTTTTTTTCTTCTACAATTCTTAAGTATTGAAAAGTTTTATGTATTAAAAAAAGAGAGAAACTGTAAAGATTCTGTTTCATCAATAGTTAAATTTATTGAATGAACATTGCTACACGCCTCAGTCCGGTGGCTTAGACACTTTTACTCAAGTAAGAGAAAAAGAAAGAAGAGAAAGAAGAGAAAGAAGAAAAAAAGACTGTTGAGAGACATTTTTTATTTGATGTTTTCCCGTTGGCTTAATATTGCCTGTATTTTGAAAAAGAGAAAAGAAAAAAGGAATCGTTTCTTAAATCTCATCATTATTTGTTTGGTCGTCGTATATTAAATCTTTATAATGTTTTAAAGGCACCCTTGTGTTGAAATCTTTTGGTTGTGTAATTTCCACGGTCGAATTGACTTCTTTGTATGTATCTTGTCTCAGCCTCGCACCGCTTTCATTAATTCTCGCAAACGTCTTATTGCATCCTTAAACATTACAAGAGGATTTGGAAATTTGTCTACAGTTAATATTATCTAACCTAGAAGTTAGTTCTTCCGTGATCTGAGGGGGTAGGAAGACAAAGGACTTGGTCGTGTATGTGAAAGTGAATTGGCACCCCCTTAAAAACGTCTGAGGTCAGTCTAGCCCCGAATTATCCTCCATATTATTAGTCTGTTTATCATCAAATAGGAGTCTTGACTGGGAATTATTAGTGGAGTGTCAAATGCCAGACTGCTCTCGGTGATACACATTCTAATTAACAGCCTTCTACAGAGGATAATGACCGATATGTCGATCTCTTAAGATCAGAGTAGAATTCAACGTCATATTACCCTAACAGTTTCGACCATTAAGGGTAAGCTTGGGTGTTGGGTTGGGTTTCATGACATATAAACCATTGTAAGTTATTAAATGCTAAATCGTCTTCATACATTCAATTTAGCATGAGTATACAGTTTAATTGTCAAGATCATTTCAATTTCTAGCTATTCAGTTTATTCAAACAGTTCTAATTCATCTAATTCAGTTTAGTATAAGCACTGATTTTGTTTACTATATTTACCACCCACCCCCGCTTGAGCAGGATATGACACAAGGTCAATTTTTTAAGCGGAGTTTAACAGGTTTGAATTCAGATTTTTTCTTCTCTTAGAATAGTTGGCTCACCAAGGTTGAAGAACCCAGTCTGCTATTTACCCATAGCTGGAGGGAGAATAATTAGATTCATACATAGCACTAATACCCTTGGGTATTAGTGCTATGTGAAATGCAATCAGTCTCGTCCAGGATTTGATCTCGTGTCACCGTGTCCATTTCCTACGACGATAACCATTGCACCACGGGCACCATTACAACAGATTTTGTTTACACACTGTTAAATTTCAAAACAGTTCCATACTAAACAATTCAGTTTCGCGTAAGTACAGTTCCATTTCAAAAAATTCAGTTTAGCATAAGTACACAATTTAAATGTAAGCAAACAGTTTAAATCAAAAAAAGAAAACTTTCTATTTCTAGTTATTCAGTTTAGTCAAACAGTTCTCTTCAAACATTTCAGTTTAGAATTAGTATTCACTTTAGTTCTATTTAACCCATGGATAGGGCTGTATTAGTTGCTTCCATTCTGGGCCAGAGTGGATCTGGAATCAATGGCAATGAAGGAGTACTCTGCATTCCCCAAAGCCCCTGCCTCTCTGGAACTTCACCAACAGATTGTTTAGTGTCATATACAGGACACTCGTTGGAGGGTCTACTCCTCTCCAGCGAATCAGTAGGTGTATTCTACAGCCACATCCAACTAGGTGACAGGACACTCTGTGGGAGTGGTCTTACCCCTCTGCAGAGCTGCAGTAGTGTACTTTACACCTCTAGCTTACAGGGCAATTCATGGATAAGAGTAGACCTAGGAGCTGTGTCAAAAAATAGTTACTCAACGTTCCCCAAATATTCATCAATTGTTTAACTAATTGTTTGCTGTTTTGTTTCCTGGCGTCTGAGGAGCCCCCATTGGGGGAGTGCCGACGGGGCTGAAGGTATTTTTGGATTTTGCCCGACGCATGTGGTCTGCGGCCCTGCGTCCGGACTCACTTTAAAAAGGGCCTTGTGCTGTACTTGTCCGGTGGTGGGACGGAGAATAAATAAAGTTCCGCAAATATCGCGAACTGGAGTGACACCACCGGATGTACAGTTTGGTTTTGTTCTCAGGTCACGACAATTTTTAGCGGCTGAGGAGTCTTAACTTTGCGAAAGATACAGACAGAATATTCTCAGTCCCGACGACAGTGTTCTTATCTTGACTCGGCTAGAATAATAAAGCAAAATAACAAAAATATATCTCATACTTTTTATTACCTCAGGATTAAGCAATTTGAACTATAAGGTTTAATTCAGCCCTTATGATGCTTGAAATTTAAAAACCTGCAGATGAAAAGCCATGGATTCAGTTACACGCAGCTGTGTGAAGTTGATTGCTTTCTTTTTTTATTGTACGGCCCAGTAGTCTGGGGCTATAGAATACACCATTTACATCTCTTCGAAGGAATGAGATAGCCCTCAACAAATATCTTGGGCATGAAAGTAAACAAACTGATGGTCAGGCTCTAGTCTTTGAGTTTGTGTAATGTGGAATTTCTATCATTACCATTAATTAAAGGTATTCCCGGACCCTGAGTGTTTAGAGTTCCCTCTTTGGCTTCAGAAGGTACCCTGCAAAAACAATTACCGACGCCGACTATGCCGATGATATAGAGATACTGCCGAATACAACCAACCATGCCGAAACCCAACTACACAGTTTGAAAGAGCCGCTGCAGGCATTGGTCTTCATGTCAATGCACACAAAACTGAATATATGTGCTATAATCAAACGGGCGACATTTCCATACTAGGCGGAACCTCTCTGAAACAGGTAGACAAGCTCACCTAACTAGGTAGCAGTATCTCATCAACCGAAAAACACATCGACACGCGGCTAACGAAGGCATGGACAGCTATCGATAAGCTATCAATCATATGGACATCTGACCTGACCGATAAAATGAAACGCAGTTTCTTCCAGGCAGCGGTCGTATCGATACAGCTGTATGGATGCACTACTTGGACGCTAACTAAACGGCTGGAGAAGAAGCTGGACGGCAATTACACAAGAATGTTGGGAGCAATATTGAACAATTCCTGGCGGCAATACCCCACAAGGCACCAACTATACGGCTACCTGCCTCCCATCACGAAAACTATCCAAGCAGGACGAAACAGACATGCTGGAGAAGCAGAGACGAGCTCATAAGTGATGTACTACTATGGACCCCCACATATGGCCGAGCAAAAGTAGGAAGACCAGTTCGAATATACATACAGCAGCTATGTGAGGATACGGGATGTTGCCCTGAGGACCTGCCGGGGGAGATTAACGGTAGGGAGAAGTGGCGAGAGAGGGTCAGGGATATCCCTACTTGCGGCCCGACATGATCATGATGAGGATGATGGTACTAGAAAAATCTAACTGAACAAACAAAGGAGTGATGTCAATTAAATTATTAATAATGTGTAGCAGTGATTGAATCCAGTTAACTGTGTGAAATAGATGAATGATATTAGATTGAATTATAATTGTTAAATAGCAATTCTTGAAACCTTATATGAGGGACTAATAAGAATTTTAAATAGAACTGTTTGTGCTAGATAGCAATACGTAAAAACAAGTAACTAGGTGCAAACAATAAATTGGAATACTTGATGCAATTTGGGTGCAAATAATGAAATTGTAATGATTAGAAAATAAAAATGATACAAATAAAATAGAATAAGTTCAAGAAGAGCACAAATTCCAAAAAAGACCTGACAGGAAGTAGGGACGATGCATGCCGACGAAAATGGAACCGTCCTTGCGAAAGAAAAGAAATTCGATCCCACTTCAGCCACCACCGTAGAACCGAAAAGACGCTCTTTCACTCGGCCGCTAGCAATGATCACATGGCTGATTAAGTTTAGAAGCCTGATACCATATCTCCTGCTAGCGAGCCGACACTGCCAAAACCCGCAATATAAAAACATGGCTTTGGACTTATCAACAACCGGGGGTTGCCAGTAAATCTTATTAGCATGTCTGGGAGATACGACCATTTTATTTAGATTCTGACGGAAATTTTTTTAACCTCAGAATGTTGCTTGAACCCGGAAATAAAGTTAAAGTTTAAAATGTATCTTGGTTTCTTTTCTCACTTCCTTCAGGAATTCCTTTGTAGCCTTCCTACACGCAGAATAGAACCACAATTTAAATGGACTAGAAAAGAAAATAAATAAGTCAGATATTCCGTGATATGTATTTAACCAACAATGTGACCTTGAACAGGAAGTAACAAAAAAAAACAAAACAGTTTTTACGTGGAGTCTATACCCAAAACCCTAAAAACAAAATAACCAACAATAAATCTTCAGAACTTCCATGAACTCAGATTCGTTTGATAATAATTTTTCTTACAATACACACACACACACACATATATATATATATATATATATAGAGAGAGAGAGAGAGAGAGATTGTATGTGTCTGTGTGTGAAATAAATATTCGTAAATTTGAATCTTTTTTCATCTTTCAAACATAGACTGATTAAAATGTTTATATACATTTACTGTATAAGGATATGTCCTAAAAATATGTATTTATAAACTTTGGTTACAATTAATTTTACAGAACTTAATGACATTTATTCATGTTCATCAGTACGAATATTTATTTCACACCACTATATATATATATATATATATATATATATATATATATATATATTCTTTTTTTTTCTTAACTACCTGACGATTGTTGTTTTGCCAAAAAATCCATGAAACCCAGTGGTCGCAGTCTAAATTCCATGAATTATATATATATATATATATATACTAGAAACCATCCAACCTACCTTAAAATTGTAAAGGTTTATTTTAGGAACTGTATGTAAAAACAGATCAAAACAAGAAATTGAGTTGTTTGGATATAAGTTAATATATGATTTACAAGGGAAATGAAGGGGAATAGAAGCAAGAAGAATGAAACTAATATTAATCAATAAATAATAAAGATTCTTTGTCTATAATTCATGCACTCAGTGGATTAACTGATAAAATATCATATTGCTCTCCTTAAAAAAGAAAAGAATGTTTTTAATTTAAAAGCGAAAAAAGCATTAATTATAATCACCGTGACATTATGAAATGTTCTCCAGCTTCTCGGTGGAATAAAGATATCGAAAAGGAGACGAGATCAATGCAGTAAAGATAACAACATATGTACTAACCTCTCAGGAGGCATCTTATCATTTACCCATTGGCTACTGTAGCAAATGTATCGCTTGTTACAATGTAACTATATTAATATACAAAACAAAAATATAGATTAATCGGCGAAGACTTGTATTTTAATAGCATTTTAAGGTGTGTTTAGCTGTAAGATGAAATATTCTTTTTTTTTCTAATTACTTTACGAATTTTACAATTGTATTACCATATTTTTTATCTAGTTTTTTTCTAAGAACGTAAATTTCCCAATATGTTCGTTAGGCTTTATCTCAGAAGTATATAGAAATGTGAGTATTACTATTATCACTGCTGCTGTTTTTCCTAGGGAATTAATGCGATGGAATGGTTTGGAAGAAAAGGGACTCTGTGATATGTATTTAAGCAACAACGTGGGTTTGAACAGGAAGTGACACAAAAACAGTTTTTTTGTGGAGTCTAACAGGTTTTGATTCAGTAGTTTTTTCTCATAGACTGATGAACATACTAAGGTTAAGAAGCTCAGTTGATACCGATATTTACTCATAGCTAGACGGAGAATAGTTGGATTCAAACTTTTTCCCATGGTAATAATAGTGTTATATTAAATACAAACTGTCTCGTCAAGGATTTGAACTCGTGTCACTGTATCCATATGATAATCATACACCAGGAACGCTTCAATGATATCAATGATAGTGAAGGAAATAGCTTTGAATGTGATTTGGGTGTTCGCAATATTCTGCTTAATTTTTTCCTTTGTTACAACAAAGCAGTGAGATTTATTTTCAGGAACTCAACTGAAACTCACATTCTCTTCGTCATATACACTAAGAATACACTAAGAGCTTCTCTGAAGAGGGGTAAGTCCTTTCCCTACATCAACGAGTTTCCTACATATGACACTAAACTGTCAGATGGTGAGATTCCAGTAATGCTGGAGCTTTGGTGAATGCAGACAACTTTTTATTGCCATCGCTCCCATGTCCACTCTGGCCCGGAGAGGTAGAATCTGATAGGGTCCTATCTATGGGTCAAATACAACTAAACTGTGTATTTATTCTAATCTGAATTGATTGAAATAGAACCGTTTTCATATTTAAACTGCGTAATTTACGATAAACTGAATCGTTTGGAATTGAACTTTTTTGGATGCTAAACTAGGTTGTTTGAAATAGAACTGTTTTTGACATTAGAATTGTACTTTCGCAAAACTGAATCGTTAGAAATAGAACCGTTTAAACATTTAACTATGTGTAAACAAAAACTATACCAAACTGAATTGTTTTGATGAGAATTCTTTGATTAAACTGAATAGCTTGAAACAGAAATATTTTTTTTTACAATTAAACTGAGTACTAGTGCTAAAGTGAATAGTTCAAAATAGAACTGTTTATCGTTTAAAATGGATTTGGTATTAAATAACATACAATGATAAATATTCCATAAAATCCAAACAAAGAAACATTTCATATCGCAGCATCTCAACAGCTTTTCTGCGTTAAGCGCGATCGACTATTTTCTGCTGCTATTCATGTAAAATACAGCTTTGTCGGCTGGGGTTTAGAAAGCACCGACTGCATTTCTGCCCCAGGTAAGACTCCCTCAGAGAGTGTACTGGATGGGATATTAGACCTTCCGTGGGGAGACTCCCGTCCTGCAGCTTTAGGAAATACGGAGTACCCCTTGTTGCCATTGCTCCCAAGCCCACTTTGACCCGGAGTGGTAGCATCTGATAGGGTCATATCTATGGGTCAAATTGAACTGCTTAACATGGAAATAGTGTGCAAAATTGACTTACGTTGAATCGAATGGTTTGAAAGAGAACACTTTGATCATTTAACTGTGAGAAAACAAATAACTGATGTCTAAGATAAGTGTAAATGATACATTGAAGAATGTAACTATGTTCCAACGAATAAGTAATATATTATTGAATTATTAGTGTTTATTAGCAATACATGAAACTCTTTACTTGTGTGCCGAAACAGAATTGTAAATGTTACAATACGATGCTTGAAAACATTTAATTGTGAGTAAATAAAATTATTCATGTTAGAAATATTTGAAAACACCATTTAAGAGTGAGTAAAAAATAACTGCCTAATTGAATTTTTAGAGATACATAGCAATACTTGGAACAAACTAGTGATGCTATTTACCAACCCCTCCGCTCCGGCAGGATATGACAAAAGGTCAATTTTTACGCGGAGTTTAACAGGTTTGAATTCAGAGTTTTCCTTCTCTTAGACTAGTTGTCTAACCAAGGCTGAAGAAACCAGTCTCTCCTACTATTTAGGGAGAATAATTGGATTCATACCTTTCCAAAGGGTATTAGTGTTATGTGAAATGCAATCAGCCTCGTCCAGGATTTGAACTCGTGTCGCCGTATCCATTTCCTACGGCGATAACCATTACACCACGGGCACCTCCATAAACTAGTGATGACTAGTTAAAATAAAAGATTATCTACAACTATCACCTAACAAATCATATGTATAAGCATTTAAGTGTATGCAAATAAATGAGCTCTGGCACGTTTAATATTTGTATCTAAAAATTATGTGTTTCAAATAACATATCATCATCATCATCATATCGCGCTGGTAGCACGGATATCCCTGACCCTCTCTCGCCACTACTCCCTATCGTTCATCGCCCTAGGTAGGTCTTCAGGACAACATCCCGTATCCTCACATAGCTGCTGAATGTATGTTCGTCCTGGTCGTCCTGCTTTTGCACGGCCATGTGTGGGGGTCCATAAGAGTGAATCTCTTATGAGTTCGTCCCTGCTTCTCCAGCAGTGTCCTGCATGTCTAGTTCGTCTAACTTAAATAGTTTTCGTGATAGGGGGCAGGTGGTCGTACAATTGGTGTCTTGTGGGGTGTTGCCGCCAGGACTTTTTCAAGATTGCACGTAGCATTCTTGTGTAATTGCCGTCTAGCTTCTTCTCCAGCCGTTTTGTTAGCGTCCATGTAGTGCAGCCATATAGCAGTATCGATGTGACCGTTGCCTGGAAGAAACTGCGTTTCATTTTATCGGTTAGGTCTGATTTCCATATAGTCGATAGTCTATTGATAGCTGTCCATGCTTTCGTTAACCTCGTTTCGCTGTCCTTTTCGGTTGATTCGACGCTGCTTCCTAGGTAAGTGAATTTGTCTACTATTTTAAGAGGGGTTCCTTCTAGAGTGGAGATGTCCCCCGTTTGATTATAGCACATATATTCCGTTTTGTGTGCATTAACATAGAGGCCTATGCCTATAATATCATTAAATAACCAACAATTGTTGATAGGCCATAAAACCAAATATAAAAAAATAGTCGAATCGCCAGTCTACTGCTTACAGTGCACTGTATGTAGATTATCCACAATTTTTGTTTATGTAACCTTGAAATTCTATGCAGAGTAAAAGACAAATAAAACAATGAAATAAACGTCGTCATAGTTCATAACACTTTATTTGATTCTTTTCGTTTAGGCAAATCCTATTTTCTTTAGTATTTCTGAGAATAATCCCCTATGAAACGAAATACATCAAAGCAAGTGAAACAAATCGGTTAAATCCAAAAACAAAATAGATGTCAACCTTTTCAAGAAAAGTGAAAAACTAAACGTTCACTGCACATGTTATGAAGAGTGAGAAAAATAGTTTGTGAAAAATATTTTTAACTGTATAAGATTAATTGACTTTGTATAAAAAAATATCGGTTGACAGAAAATTTTTAGGGATTAGAACACTTCCCTCTTACAGATACTTTATGTTCATAATATCAAAGGCTGTAAACTTGAAATAACGAGATTCAAAATCAAAGCGCATGAGTTTTGGTAAACGAGTCAAGACCGGTCATTTGGCTTGCCGGCTGAGGCTTTAGAATACACCAACTGCATCTCTACTGAGAGGTAAGATCCCCCAACGAATGAATGGGATATAACACTAAACAATCTGATGGTGAGGTTCCAGTAATGCCAGAGCTTTGGGGAATGCGACGTACCCCGTCATTGCCATTGCTCCCAGGTCCATTCTGGCCTGGAGTGGTAACAGCTAATAGGGACTTATCGATGGATCAAATGGAACTAAACCGCGTACTTATACTAAACTGGATTGTTTGAAATAGAACTGTTTTCTTAAAAACTAAACTGTTTGACTAAACTGATTCGCTTGAAATAGAAATGCTTTTGACAATTAAGATTTATGCTAAACTGAATTTTAAAAAATAGAGCTTTTTACTTGTATAAAAATGGATTTGGCATTAAATAACCAACAAAGGTTGATATACCATAAAACCCAAATAAACCAAACCAAAACCAAGACCAGTGATTGTCGACAAACGTGAGGGTGAGGAAAAGATAACCACTAACACGAACCTATGGGCAAAAATATAAATATATTAAAGTTTTTTTTTTTTTTGGTGGGGGTAGTTTGATTTGGTTTGATAAATGGCATATCAACCATTGTTAGTTATTTCATGTCAAACCCAATAAACCGTTCTATTTCAAACAATTTAGTTTAGCATAACTGCAGATTTTTTTTGTTTACACACAGTTAAATGTAAAAACCGTTCTATTTCAAACAATTCAGTTTTGCATAATTACGCAGTTTAAACGTCAACACAGTTCTATTTCAATCAATTCCGTTCAGCATAAGTACCCAGTTTAAATGCAAAAAAAATAATTTCTCTTTCAAACAATTCAGTTTAGCAAAACCACCCAGATTAGAATTTATTAACCAATCGATCGGACTTTATCAGGTCCTGCTACTCCGGGCTAGAGTGTACCTGGGACTGATGGTCATAAATGGGTATCCCGCATTTCCCAAAGCTCCAGCATTACTGGAAACTCATTATCAGATTGCTTAGTGTCTTATCTAGAACATTTGCTAGAGGTATCTTACTACTAGGCAGACATGCAGTCGGTGGATTCTACAACCCCAGCCGACTGGACCAACATTTTGCCGAAAAAAAATTCAAATAAATCATCACGTTAAATAAGATGAGTTGTGAAAAAAAATACAACGTGAACAAATGAATTTACTTCAATCCATTGATTGTTAACAAAAGTTCTATTTTGTTGTAATTCTAATATAATGATATCATCATCATCATCATCATCATATCGCGCTGGTAGCACGGATATCCCTGACCCTCTCTCGCCACTCCTCCCTATCGTTCATCGCCCTAGGTAGGTCTTCAGGACAACATCATGTATCCTCACATAATATAATGATATATACATATTGTATAGTAGCTGAATGATATTATTCGGTGACATTTCGATGAAATATCACAACCTGCTTTTGAATATGCATATTTGAACGCACACACACATACACATACACACACACACAGACACACACACGCGCGCGTGAACACGCACACACACACACACACGCACGCACACACACATGCTATGCAAATATGGCCATACACCGCACATTCAGAAGATGCATAAGCGGTTCCAGTCACAGTAGTCTTACCAGCAGTCTTTGAACTCGGACACACTGTTTTACAGCACCCTGGAGTCCGTTCTGGACTTTGGTTCAGAGCGAGGCTCCGAAAAAGAACAATGGTGGACTTGAGGCCGTAAGGTTCCCAAGTTCGGCTGGGCTACCTCCAGGTGGGCGAGCTGCATTATTGACTCTTTTTAATCATATTTACCCGACCCCTCCGCTCGGGCAGGATATGACACAAGGTCAATTTTTTAAGCGGAGTTTAACAGGTTTGAATTCAGAGTTTTCCTTCTTCTAGACTAGTTGCCTCACCAATGCTGAAGAACCAAGTCTGTCCTATTTACCCATAGCTGGTGGGAGAATAATTGGATTCATACCTTTCCCAAGGGTATTAGTGCTATGTGAAATGCAATCAGTCTCGTCCAGGATTTGAACTCGTGCCGTCGTGTCCATTCCCTACAACGATAACCATTACACAACGGGCACTTCCAATTGACTCCTTTTGTAAGCTTCGGATAATCAGGCTAACATTGCAATAAGTGAGCCGATGAGCTAAATAGAGCACCAGAGTTCTAGCCTCGGCTCGTTCCAGACCTCCCCCTCCCTTCATCCCCACTTTAAACGGCCTTCGGGCTTTTAACCTTGTCTGGTGGGAGACATTGGCAAATATTCAGCAGTCGTTGAACTCGTACGTACCTCCAATGCTTCAGTCCGACTTAACTAATACTGCTGACCTCTAGCAACCCAACACAGATATGATTTCAGCTGAAACAGAGTTGAAATACAAACGTATTACATCACACACTGAATGAAGCAAGGCATGAATGTTTTTGACTTTGTTAAAAGCCTTTCCCCACTGATCATATTGATCAATAACTTTAAAGTACAGAAATTAAATTGCTATTGCAACTTGTAATTTTACTCACGCTTTGCGAGGTAAACAAAAGTTAGTTCGAATCTCACCAAGGGGAATTTTTCTTTCTCTGTCGTTCAATGCTACATGTAGAAAGCAAAATTATTGAAAATTAACATTAGTGCGAAATAGAACAAACTGTATCAACTGTATTTTGAAATCGGACCACTAATTAAAATATTGCACACAAATAAGAATTCTGTCATTCCGAGAAAATATGAATATGGGTGCATATAATGATACATTTATAGACATATAAGGATGTAGGTAAAGATAAAGACAAGACGTTCTGTTTATTATCCCCATTCGAATATGGGAAGTTTTACATACACATACACACATAAATGGAGATCTTGTGGTAGGTACAGAACTGAATTAATGTTGTTAAAAGCATGTGTATATTATTTCAAAGACTCTTAAGATATTGTATATATATATATACACATATATATATATATATATATATATATATATATATATATGTGTGTGTGTGTGTGTGTGTGTGTGTGTGTGTGTGTGTGTGTGTGTGTGTGTGTGTGTGATTACATATTCACAAGCACTTTAGATTCCCTTCATGTACGTAAAAAATAACCATGCTTAAAAATGCTCCTGGTTACGTCTACAAATCCTCACACAAGCACACACCAATAAATACACACACACTAACCCCCTATATATATATATATATATATATATATATATATATATATATATATATATATGTATGTATGTATAACGTATTCACAAGCACTTTAGTTTCGCTCTGTGTACGTACATGGACATCCAGAAATAAACTTATTCAAGAACGCACCTGGTTATGTCTAGAAATTCACACACAGACATCACACACACACACACACAAACTTATATATAGAGATATAGATAAAGATATATGCGATTTTTTCATTAGGAGATAAGACACATTACAGTCAGTTCCGTCCTCTCTAAGCGTCATATTCTTGGATTCATTTTCCAAAAAATACAATTCATATGAATATGAAAATATCAAAAAAATTAATCTATGAGTCAGTAAATAAATGTCTATAATAGTCAGTAAAGAAGGATTAAACTTACTTTCAACTCGTGACTGACGCTAAAACAAGAAAAAAGAAAGATTTTGAGGAAGACGACAAAAACGTAGGATTTGTTATGAACTACTTATATTTTAATTTTTCTTTGTTACTCAGGAGAGAACTGCTTGGTTTTACCCTAAATTACAAATATTGTTTGTCAGTATGGTTAAGCTTTACTCTCTTGCACTATACACATTGCAGCTATTTTTCAAAACAGTTGTGCTCCTCTTGTATTTAGGCCTCTTACAATATCCTGCAATCGCTTATGCCTTTAACAGTTTAATATCTGTCACTACATAATATATTCTTCTTCTTCTTCTTCTTCTTCTTCTTCTTCTTCTTCTTATTATTATTATTATTATTATTATTATTATTGTTTTTTTTCACATTAGTTAACGCTGATAGTTTTCACATGAAGTTTGAGTGACAACTAGTCTCCTCAAGTCTCCAGGACTCTTCCCAATATGCTGTAGTTTGGATGGTCTCCACTCCTCCGCCAACTTCCAACTCCTCCAGTGCCTTTAGTAATCATTTAGTTACTGTACCAAAAACACCAATCACAATTGGTATAATTGTCTCCCACATGTTCTACAGTTTTTTTTTTAATTCCCTAGCGAGGTCGAATTACTTATCCTTCTTTTCACATTCTTTCAGTTTTATTCTTTGATCAGCTGGGACAGTAAAATCGACAATTTTTTAATTTCTCTTTTTTTCTTTTTTGTTGATTATTATTAGGTCTGGTCTTCTGGCCGAGATTAGGTGGATCCGCCTGTATGTCAAAGTACCATAGGAATTCATGTGTGTTATCTTCTAGGAGAGGTACTGGGTTGTGCATATACCATTGGTTCATATGGTCGAATTTAAATTTCTTGCACATTTACCAGTGAATCACCTTGCCGACCCAGTCGTGTCTAGTGTTATATTCCATCTGCGCTAATTTGCTGCATTCGCTTATTATGTGACTGATGGCTTCATCTCTGTCACTGCATAGCCTGCATTTGCTATTTTGTTGCGTCTTATCTATTCTCGCTTTTATTATTATTATTATTATTATTATTATTATTATTATTCAAAACAGCGTAAGCTGACAATATTCCTTTGGATTCTGAGTGACAGCAAGTCTTCTAAGGTCGCCAGAACTCTTCTCAGTATTCAGGCCGATCTAAAAATGCTGTAATATGGATGGTCTCCGCTCGTCCTCCGATTCCCCACATTCCCAGTCTTCTAACCAAGCTACTGGGGATCGTTCCAAGTCAACCAGTTAAAATTGGTATCACCGTCATTGCATGTTCCATAGATTTTTATGTTCTCTGGTAAGGTCAAAGAATTGTCTCTCTTTTCCTTTTCTTTGATTTTTACTCTGCGTTCTCCTGGACGGAAAATTCCAACACTCTGCAGGTTCTCTTTTTGTTGTTAATTATCACTAGGTTTAAACCTCTGCCCGGGATTAGGTATCTATTTAAATTTAAAACCTCCCTCGTTGGATTTTCACCTCAGCTAAGCTTATTTCGCCAGCTGAGTCCGACTCTCCAGTTTTTGATGGTGTGCTCAATAAACTTTTTACCTTCGTCTGATAACTTCTTTATTTTAAATAGATTTTTCTGTCTGGTTTTCCTCTCCTTGAGGTTGTGTTTTTCAGTATATAGTAGATCTTATTCAACTCTTGTTCTCTTGCAGCATCCGTTCTGTTCTTCGAGGAACAATCGGCTGCATATCAGTGAAAAGAATATCTTCTCTCAGATTTGTGACGTTATTATTTTCCACATCGGAAGTAGATACGTTATACGTTTATACTTGTTGGGGACGGTTCTTTTTCGGGGTGTTTTGGATGAGAGTGGTCTTTCTTTGATCATCCACTCGGGTATGCCTGTTTTTTCTAAGCTTCCCTTCATTTGGATAGTCAGTTTGTCGTGGATGGAATTGAATTATTTTAAACCAATATCTACGTATGGCGTTTCATACTATTTGAGTGTTGGCCTGGGTGAATGAAAATGTACTTTCGGTTTGATTAAGTTTACCTGTCGATACTGATATATGGATGCACTACTTGGACGCTAACTAAAAAGCTGAAGAAGAAGCTAGACGGCAATTACACAAGAATGTTGCGAGCAATATTGAACAAGTCCTGGCGGCAACACCTCACAAGGCACCAACTATACGGCTACCTTCCTCCCATCACGAAAACTATCCAATCTAGATGAACCAGACACGCAGTACACTGCTGGAGAAGCAAGGACGAGCACATAAGTGATGTACTCCTATGGACCCCCGCATATGACCAAGTAAAAGCAGGACGACCAGCTCGAACAAACTTACGGTAGCCATGTGAGGATATGGGATGTAGCCCTGAAAACCAGCCAAAGACGAGGAACGATAAGGAGAAGTGGCGAGAGAGGGTCAGGGATACCCATGCTAGCGGCATGACATGATGATGATGATGATGATAATAATGATTTTTTTTTTATTTTATGGCATATATACCATTGTAAATATACCATGATCATATTGATACATATATATTAAATATATTTGATTTGTTTACACATTTTCTTGATAACATTTTTAGGAGTATGAGAGTATGAACTCATTGTTTTTTCACACAGTAAAATTATTTCATGTATTGCTCTCAAAGACAAATAATTCCATTTACTATAAATCATTTGTTTCCACACGATTAGATTGTCCAAAAATTCTTATGCTTCACTAACAATTTAATTAAAAACAGTTATTTCTTTACACACAGTTAAATCATCAAACAGTTCTATTTCAAACAATTCAGTTTAGCATGTCAACAAAGTTAAATGGTTGTAAGTATTCTTATGTTTCATAAACAATTCAATTAAACATCAGCCATTTGTTTACTCACAATTGTTCATTAGAGTTGTTAAATTTTAGTTAAAAATCCAGCGTCTAACAATTTTTTCATACCAAGAGCTAATAGGTGCAGTTAGTTTATGTTGGCTGTTCTTAGTTTCACGTACTTTTTATCTTTTACATCTTCCGTATCTGCAACTGATGATAAATTTAACAAGATCATATATCATGGTCAGTTAACGTTTGTATGAAAACACCGAATGCTTAAAAAGGGGAAAGTGCAAGGAAATAAAATAAAACCTGACTTTAATTTCAAATAGTTAAATCAAATTGAAAGTTTGTATTCGGTTCATACAATTTATCGAGTAACCTTTGAAATCAGTACTACACCCTAATGTTTCTCTGTTCTGCTTAGTTTTAACTTCTGATTTGAATGGTGGGAAACCCTTTGCTGTTTTTTATTCTGAAATTTGGTCACCTGACTACAAAATCCTTATTTCTTCTTCTCTTCCTTCCTATGATTTTATATCAAATATACAGTTTTCCAGCGCTTTCCTCTCTCTTAGATAATGTTTTGTATATTAATTCTCTGCTGAATAGCAGTATCTACCTCCATATATCTAAACGCCGAAACATCAAATACGAGAAAAATGTATGTAAAAAAAAAATAAAGCTACACTTGTAACAGTTAAAACAGAGACAAATTTTAAAGCCAATACATACTATTTGACGGCTTTTATTGGAAACGAATAGTGTAGCGTTATGTTTTTTGGTTTGTTCGTTTGTTTTTAAAATTTGTTCTACTTTCTGCTTTATCTTCACTACTGACATGAACTTTGCAAGCCCTTTACTACTTTTTTAAAATTTGATTTTTGGGCATCTGATAACAAATATTATAATTATTCACTCTTTTGAGTGTTTTTCACATTAGTGTTATCTGATGGTCTTTCACAGGAGTTTCAGTGACAGCAAGCCCCCTCAAGTCTCCAGGATTATTTTCAGTATTGTAGCCGTTCTTAACAATGCTGTAGTTTGGAGGGTCTTCACTCGTCCTCCAAATCCCAAGTCCTCCAGTCCCTTCAATATCCTTTAGTTACAGTACCTAATGCACCAAACATGATAGGTATAATCGTCACCTTCAAGTTTCATAGTTTACTTTTTAATTCCCTTGCAAGGTCGAGGTACTCATCCTTCTTTTCACTTTCTCTTTTATTCTGTATTCAGCCGGTACAGCAAAGTCTACAATTTTGTAAGTTCTCTTTTTTGTTGATTACTATTAGGTTTGGTCTACTGACCGAGATTAGGTGATGCGTTTGTATTTTAAAGTCCCATAAGATTTTGTGCGTGTCATTCTCCGGGACAGGTGCATGGTTGTGCATATACTATATACTCGTATGGTCAAATTTAAATTCCTTACACATCTCCCAGTGGATTACCTTGCCTATCCAGTATTATTATTATTATGTTAATCCTTCCGAGGTACTTTTTCAATATGTGTCTTAGTAACATCATGTCTCCTTAGTTATCGGGGATGTGGGGATGTAGCTACGTATTTTAGCTGATGTTGACAACACTGCCGTCACGATGGTTTTGATTCTTCTTCTGATTAACAAGCCTTTGTAGACCGATCGAAGTGCATCCACTACAACTGGAGTCACAGTCACATTTATGTTCCCCATTTGTTGTTGTTTTGTTTTTTTTTGTTAATTCACTGGCAAGATCCAAGTATTTGTCGCCTTTTTTTTCTAGCTGTGAGCCTCTGGGACCGTCAAATTGACTAGATTACAAGTTATTTATCCTTGTTAATAAACACTATGTCTTGTCTTGAGGTTGGGAATAAGTGATCTGTTTGTATCCAAAATTAACAGATGTTTGTATGCATCACATTCTCTATGACTGATTATAGTTTGTGTATTTACCTTTTGGAAATATGATTAAGTTTTAATCTCTTCAACAATTCCCTTTGAATCACTTTTGCTAACTAGCCGTATATAACCTCGCACTTCTTTCGTGCTAGTTTTCCTCAGTCCCTTGTTAACGATTTCATCTCTTCTTCCACATAAGCTACACTTGTTATTTTGTTTCGTATTATATTGTTAAATATTAATCTAATTGGTCCTTAAAGAATTTTCCAGTTATGAAAGAAATATTCAGTTTCCATCGCAAGGTTTTCCTTGCTTAGGCATGTCCACATATTCATGTATCAAATCTTGCTAGTTTATTGCTTGCAATATCAAAACAGCATTTTTCTTCTTCCCCTTTTCTGTTAAATATTTTTTTTGTTTTTTTATTATTTTTTAAAATGTTTGCCTTGTCTTTGTTCTTTCTATTTACTGTAATCTGTCTTTCTCAGCTCTTTCTAATGTATTTTCTGTTTTCTATTGATGGCAACTCTTCTAATTTCTTTCGTAACACATGTAGTTTAACAATGTTATCTGTTGAGTGCAAGGTCTTCTGTGCATTTTCATCAATTTTCTTATCCTTTGCTCCATTTTTCTGACATCTGCACTTGTTCATTATAAGAATGCTCCTGAGTATCTTAAAAAGTGGAAGTAGCGATGTGTTTATTCCTTCGATGAGGTTTCTGCTGCATAGCTTAGTTATGAGAAAATATCTTGTTCTTCTTAATTTCATTTATATTTAATTCCCTCTCTGCATGTTTAGGATGCCAACATTATTATTATTATTATTATTATTATTATTATTATTATTCACTCCTTTAGAGTTTTTCACATCAGTGTTAGCTGATGGTTGTTCACTGGAGTTTCAGTGAAAGCAAGTCTCCTCAAGTGTCCAGAACCCGTCTCAGGATTCTGTCCGTTCTCAGCGATGCTGTCATTCGGGTAGTCTCTACCTGTCCGCCAACTTCCAAGTCTTCAAGGCCTTTTAATAATCCTTTAGTTATTGTGCCAAAAGCACCAATCGCAATTGGTACAATCCTCACTGTCATGTCCCACAGTTTTTTTTAATTGTCTAGCAAGATCGAGGTACTTATTTCTCTTTTCACATTCTTTCAGTTTTATTGTTTGGTCAGCCGGGACAGCAAAGTCGATAATTTGGCAAATTTTCTTTTTTTTTTGTTGTTGATTATTATAAGGTCTGGTCTTCTGGCCGAGATTAGATGATCCATTTGTATGTCAAAGTCCCATAAGAGTTTGTTTGTGTCATTTTCTATGACAGGTGCTGGGTTGTGCATATCCGATTTGTTGGATGGTTAAATTTAAATGTCTTGCACATTTCCCAGTGTATCAGCTTGCCCACCCAGACGTGTCTAGCCTTGACCTCCTTCTGTGCATACTTACTGCATTCGCTTATAATGTGATTGATGGTTTAATCTTTGTCATTATTATTATTATTATTATTATTATTATTATTATTATTATTATTATTATTATACATTACCCTAAAATCATCTGCATTTGAATGGTTTTCAAATTGATTTCCACTCCTCAATATCATTGTCCAGAAACGGAATTGCATCGTCAAGATTGCCATTGACGTATTATAATAGATGTACAGCCGCAGCGAGTTTTATGGCATCCTCTACAACTTTTAACGTCCTATTGAATGAGGACACAATATCTATTAACTAAGTGAGGACTTCGAGATGAGAATGCTTATCACAGATCTATGTCAAACGCCTTCTTTGATGAATATAATAAAAAAGGCCATTGTAAATAAAACAATGATTGTCCATTTACCGGAAATTATTTAAATTTAATGATATCTTTGAAATTTCTGCCCAATAAGTATTCTTTCTCTCATTTTTATTTCTCATCCAAACATAGTAATTTCAACTCTCTTAATATCGAATATTACATTTTATTCAAAGATGAAGTACATAGTATTGAAAGGAAGCAAAAAATAAATTGAACAATACTCAATACAAGAAAATGATAACATAAAAATTTGATTATATTATTAATTTTGAGATATTCAAATCAATAAAATGTGAAATAAATAATATCTTATCATAAAAACACATACTTAGAGTAAGCGTTGATAGACAAACGTATAACGAAAAAAGAAATAGCGGAGGGGTTGGTATATATATATATATATATAGAGAGAGAGAGAGAGAGAAGTGGAAGGAGGGATTTTTACCTAAGTTTTGATTAGTTTAATTGTGTATCGATATTTCTGGGTTATCCATTGCTAAACCTTATATATATATATATATATATATATATATATATATATATATATATATATATATACGTAAGACAAGTATCTTCTATTTGCATTCAGTTAAATGTATTCTCATTTTCCCTTATTAATTCTATTATTTAGTAATTCTTTCTTAATAAGAATAATTTCCGTGTAAATATATATTTTCAAATGATAAAAGTTGATCTAGAGTGAATTATGTATTAATTTTCAATTTGATCATTTTTTTCAAGTGGTATATGAGCAACCCAGAATCCCTCCAACAAAATGATACGCACAAATATATGTGGGATTTTGAGATACAAACTGATCAACTAATCTCGACCAGATGACCTTATCTATAATCAACAACAAAAAAAGGGAACTTACCAAACTGCGTGCTGTTCCGGGTAACAACAGGATAAAACTGAAGGAAAGCGAAAAATAGATACGTACCTGGACATTGCTAGGGGACTTAAAAAACGACGGAACCAGAAAATCACGGTGATACCAATTATAACTGGCGCGCCCGTTACAGTCAGCAAAGTATTTGTACTGGGAATCAAGGACATGGAAATAAGAGGACGAGAAGAGACCATCCAAACTACATCATCGTTGAAATCGGCTTGAATACTTAGAAAAGTCCCGGAGACTTAAGGGTACTTGATATCACCCACACACTAGAGGAAACCATCAACTCTCAAATGAGTTAAATAATAATAATAATAATAATAATAATAATAATAATAATAATAATAATAATAATAGAAACGAGGGGTATCTACACAAACTGTTATCCATCCCAGGGAATGAGACGCTGACAATTGTCTTGGATTTTGAGCTACAAACAGATCACTTAATCCCTGCCAGACGAACAGACCCAGTGATAGTAAAAAAAAAAAGAGAATATGCCGAATAGTGGATTTTGCCATTTTGGCGGACCACCGATTTTAAATAAAAGAAAAGGAAACGAAAGATAAGTTCCTAGACTCAGACGGAGAACTAAAAAAAATGGCATGTACTGAATGTGTAGACACAGAATCAGCAGTGCATTAGGAAAATCAGGTTTCGTTTATATAATCATCAATCTAAGTTTGACTTTTGTTTCGATGCAATTGTGCAAATTAACGTATATATATATATATATATATATATATATATATATATATATATATATATGTGTGTGTGTGTGTGTCTACGTGTATGTATTTGTGTATGTGTGTGTGCGCATATCTATATATATATATATATATATATATATATATATATTTAAAGAGAAAATTAACCATTAAGTTTATTCAACACCTGATAGTAAAGGGAATTGTGTAAATCCTGGACGAGGATGTTTGCATTTCAGTTTTAGCGAACGCCATTTAGAAGGCTTTGCGTCTATCTATTCCACCACTTCAGATATTGGCGAATAATAGGGTAGCTTAGTTTTTCATACTTTATTAGCAAGCACGTTTTGGAGAAGTAAATCTCTGAATTTAAAGTCACTTAGCATAAAAATGGACCTACTCTCACACTCTGCCTGTGTCACACAGAATGGATAAATCTATCCATAGAGACAGACGTATTTGTCTAAAATGTGTAAATATATTCAGTTTGATTTTCTGGAGAGGGTTAAAACTATTCTATGCAGGTCACATATTATTTCACTGTTTTAAAAACAGGTATTCAAATAATTCAACCATTTCTCTATAACGCACTTGTCGTTCAGATTCTCTAAACCTTAATCTACTAAACTCACAAAATAATTGTTCCCAAAACACAATTATAACTAACTCCAGGCCGAATATATTTTCATTAAAACTATCACATTATTCCATTAAAAGAAATGTTGTACGCCTATTCTAAGATTGTTTTATTTTTTATTTGTCTTTATCATTTTCTTTCGATTCATTAAAATTGGCAGCTCCCCGGGCATTTTCTAAGTACGTGAATAAATAGCAATTAACAAAGCTTTTTTGCTTAGATGTGGCACAAGGCCTTATGAAAAGGACACCCTATGAGACTCGAACTTTAGTCTAAGTGGCCTCATTGTTGTTAAAAATTGTTATGATGCATGTGCATATCCCTGGAAGATGCATCTCTGGATTTTCTCCTCAACTAATGGTGTTTTTCCTACTATCAAGTTCACTCTGTAGTTTTTCATGGCTTTGTTACGAAAATACCGGCTTTATCAAATACCTTGTAAGTTTTTAGATAATTTCTATCCAGCTTCTCGGGACGATATCATTGGACTTTTTGTCATTAATCCACACCAAAGATATTTTTTCCGTCTGGCTTTTCTGTCCTTCATGATGCGCTGATCAATGCACATTAAAATACATGTCCCTAGTTTTTCCTTACGGCATCCAATCGGTATATCAGGGCACAATACGCGGATTAATAGCAAGTAAGCGATTTCCTTAATCTCCACTATTAGGATTTTCCACATCATAAGTAGACACGTAATCAGTCTTTGACCGCTGGTGACTCTTTTTGGGGTTCTTTCTCTATCAGGGTAATTCTCTCCTTCGCCGCCCATTCGGTTTTTCTTTCTACTGTGACGTTACCCCCTCGGCCCCTCGAATACATCAACTTCTTCGAACAATTTCACTTCTTGGCCGGTGATCAACTAGTGGTTCCGATAGGGGTATCGCACATTTCTTTACGGCTACAAGAAATACAATCGAGGGAGTGGGAGAGAAAAAAAAAACAACAAATGAACAAAACGAACAATACGAGCCTGGGGTTAACTCAAAGTGCAAGACAAGGAGTTTTGCAACACCCTGCATTTCCTGTGTGCATATGTAGACTAATGCTAGAGTGGATTTCTAGCGAAACTTATACAAAGCTACTAGGAATGCCAACCTATCCTGACCGGTCTTCCTCACTGCCCTGGACTCTCTCTCATGCCAACTCGTCTCTCTGCTGCCCGGTGTCGAGTCGCCAACTGACTTCTTAGAGTTCCTTTGTCCACTTCTCTGACTGGCGTTCCCTTCCTACCTCCGGTCACGTCGAGATCGCGGGTCCAAACCCTTTGTTTGGTTTCGCGCCAAAACAGACAAAGGGATCGTCTGCTTGACGGACCACCTACATAATGTTACACTACTTCTCAGCATCAACTCAAGAGAATTAGTCTATTGTGGATGAACGTGAATTTTTAAATCAGAGTCCATGTATTCCTTGATGGCAATGCATTTTGAAATTCAGTATATGCTTAACGGTTGCTCCGAACAATTCCAGGTGTATTCCCACCTCAAGGCCTACTTCGAGCCCTCGTAATCATTTTTCCATGTCATTTATTCTTTTTCCATTTAAGTTCTTCCTGTTCTCAAATTTTACTCTAGAATCATTTTTCTTTCATTACATCCGGTTGTTAGTTCGTCCACTTGCATACTTCACCTACTTGTTGGTAGAATTTTCTTTATTATGAAAAGTTCTTTTTCGTTTACATTGTTTGAACTTGTGTTGGTATTCATTAGGTCTCCCTTCATTTAACAATATATTTTGGCTTATCTTTTCACGATGTCTTGTCAGTCTTGCTTCTTGCTTTGTACTTTTCTTTTCTTTCCAGCATATTATTCTGGTCTTCCCATCCTTAACACTTTCACTAGTTGACTCAGTTTCTTTATCGATTCTTCAAGTCTAATTTCCCATCCTGGTTTTGGTTTTCTTTTCCGATTTCCTTTTCGGGACACCAATTCTACCCCAGACTAGATTTGCTCCCGCATAAATTAGCCCGTTTAGTTCAATGGTGCAGCTTGCTTGTATACTGGGGAATGATGTGTTTGCGTATTCAGTTTCTACGATAATTTTTCCACTCTTATTTCTGAGGGATGATGATGTTTTATATTTAGTTATGTGTTTTTTTTTTTTTGTTTTTTTTTTCTTCGTTCTATATTTATTTTCTCTTCTTGCGTTAACACTTGTTTCGTGATACTGCAGTCTTCGGATTTTCGGTCTTCACCTTTCTGTTTTAAAGTGTTTTTTTCTTTTCAGTATATAATGTTTCGTTTCAGATTAGGGGATCTTTGCTATTTATTCGTCTACATAAGTCTAGTAAATCTTGAATATTTATATTTGTCCATATACTTCGAGTATCAAAAATTCATAAAGTCTACCTTTCTTTATTATGATTCCAGCTTAGCAAGCATGCCTTTAGATTGTTGTAATAAATCTTTCAGAATTTGTCCAAATTTCTTTTATTTTTTTCCTGTACCCTCTGTGCAAGGATTGCTTTTAAAATGTCATCGAGCTGAGAAATTGCTTTGGTCGTGGTTAGTGCACCTGAAATTAGAAAAGCCAATATTACAGGTTGCCGACAGATCCCCCCATATCTGTTATTAAAAGGGAACCTGTCGATCATGAAACTCAGATCTGTAATCTTTCTCCCACGTTAATATGTATTTGTGTTTGTTAATTTTCAGTGGTAGTATGATGTGGCTATTTGACTATACAACCCGGAAGTTGATTTTCTGTGCTCTAGAGACAGATTTGACCATGTATTTTTTACAAGATCACACTTTGACATGTCACAAAAAAGAAATTGAAAAATACGTACGCGGTTGAATTCGGTGATTTTAACTCATTAAACAATCGACAGTCCTTTTTTTATTTTTCGATTTATACTGGTTTGCAGTCATTTTTATATTTTGGGTATATCAGAAATATTCCCTTTTTTTTTTTGTTGCTTTTCCTTGTTGTTTCAATAATCATTTAAACGCTACACATTTTTCCTTGATAATACATACGAGCAAAAAACAGTTGTGATAGTAAAATCTTAAAATTTTCAAATTTACAGGAACGGATGCGAGCTATTTTTAACAGAAAAAGGCGTGATTACGTCTGATTTATATACACTTTTTGGAGCGTTAGTCCGACTACGGTAATTAGTTTGCTATGTATTTAAGTTTAAAGAATAGATATTTTTTTTATATCAGGGAAATATCGGAATCATTTTTTGTTCTGTCAATTATTATTATTACTATTATTATTTTACTTAGTTGAAAATCGTTAACACGAACGCTAGCTGATAGTTTATCCCTGTAGTTTAATCGATAGTAAGTCTCCTCAAATCTCCAGGACTCTTCACAGTATTCTTTGTAATACTCTAGTCTTGATGGTTTCTACTCGTCCTCTGATTTCTAACTCTTCCAGTCTCTTTAACAATTCTTTGGTATCATTCCAAATGAACAAATTACGATTGATAGCACCGCCGCCTTCATCTTCCTTAGTTTCTTCAGTTTTCTTGTATGATACAGATATTATTATCTAATCCTTGAGAGTTTTTCACATCAACGTTAGTAGATCGTTTTTCAGTGAAGTTTGAGTGACAGGAAGTCTCCTTATGTCACCAGGACTCTTCTTAGTATTCTGGCCGATCTCAATAATATAGTAGTTTGGATGATCTCCACTCATCCTCTTATTTCCAAGTCCTCAAGTAACTTCAATAATCCTTCGGTGACTGTACCAGGAGCACTAATCACAATTGGTATAAACGTCACATTCATGTACCACAGTTTGTTTTTCAATTCGCTAGCAAGTTGGGTTACTTATCTCTCTTTTTTCATTCTTTAATTTTACATTGTGGTCCACCGGGACAGCAATTCCACAATCCTGCAAGTTTTCTCTTTTTTGTTAATTTTTATAAGCTCGTCTCACCGAGATTAAGTGATCCGTTTGCATCTCAAAATCAAAGAGGAGATTGTTTGTCTCATTTTCTAGAACAAATGTTGAGTTATGCATTTGTTCTTCTACTCAAATCTAAATTTCTCACAATATCCCCAGTGAATCACCCTGTAGTGTTTAGTCTTATACTCTTTCTGTGCTTATTTGCTGCATTCACTTATGTGATTGATTGTTCTATTATTTTATTCCTGCTTTTTTTTATATCAGCACTAACAGATGTATTTTTTAATGGAATCTGATAGGCAGTACGTATCTCGTGTCGCTCTAACACTTTGAATTATTCTAGCCTATTTTAGTCGTTTTTTTTGGTCAAGACAGTATCAATTCTTCTCCTCATCTCAAGTTCATTGTGTTTCTTTTCCAGGTTCAGGGAAATAATTCCAAAAGCATATTCGTTGATTGGAATTGTAACATACCCATGATACGAATATGCTAAATAGACATAAGGAATCGAAAAACACGAATCTTTACGAAATTGGCTCAGGTACGAAACTTTTTATTACCTTTGAGTTAAAGGTTATTCGACATGAGGAGAGAGAGACACAATTTTTCTATGCTGACTACTTTTACATCTTCAGCTTTCAACCCAACCAACCCACAGCGCCTGTAGCGCACAAAGTCGTCTGGCCTCGCCCAGCTCTGAAAGTCAACCTTTTTTCTCCTGAGGCGGGAACTCAACTAACTGCTTTTTCTCAAATCTCAGCCCACGATTCCGGTGCGTGACGTCACTCAAATACCCTGGTCTCAATTCCTATCTGGGATTTTTATTTTGATATATCTGAATGACACATCCTCCGCACGTGCGTGGACACCTGCGCTCATGTTTGCACCTTACTAACCAATGCTCTGAGCGAAAGCTTCTCATCCTAACTAAACCGAAAGGCAAGAAATATAAAAAGAAATCCCTCCGTCATTATATTACAGAATCACTGTTACATTCATGTTCCACGACCTTTGCAGCTCTCTGGCAAGATCCATGCATTCCACGAATGACAGGTTCTTCTATTCTTGTAATTTTATACTAAATCAGGTCTTCTGAATGGAATTGCTTAATTCATTTGTATCTAAAAGTCCCGGTGAGTTTTTAGGGTTTCATTTTTATCGACATATAAGATACTAGCTTGTTTATACAGCACTTGTAACTGAGTTGAAAATTTTAGTTTCTTTCACGTTTGGCGATGAATACACTTTATCACCCAGACTCGCCTGTTGCATTCTTTTAGTGCGATTATTTTTATTAAAAGTAATAGAATAAGTTGTAGTATTATTAGAACTATCAATGCTGATAGCACGACATTATTATTATTATTATTATTATTAGAACTATGATTTTGATTTTGAACATGTATAAATCTATGTGTGTGGACTCATTATAGGCATGTTACTTAATGAATTCCAACAATAATGTTGATGCAATTCAAAAATCTAGGTACAATTTCAATATTTCGCATGTGTATTCTTTTATCTATGCATTTATTTATTAACCACGAATAATTAGGATTTGTAAAAATATTTTTTAGATATTCGTCTATATCGAACTTTAAAAAAACTGTCTGACACATTGTGAGAACTGAACTCTCTTAGCTGCTATTTTCTTAAATACAGAAACTAGAATAATTACAATCTGATTTATTTAATCAGCGACATACATCCATTATATTCAAATGAATTTATATTCGTTTAGAACTATTGATTAATTTCTGTGTAATCTCAGGAAGCTAATCTTTTTATCGTCTATAAGAAAGTTAAAGTATGTACATAGAATGTGACAAAATCAAAGAAAAATAAAAAAAATTAACTTAAATCTTTGAAATCTGACTATTGTAAAATGAAGTCGAGAGAGGACACGACATGACCATCTATCGGGAAAGAAGATTTAATTGAAAACGTATGATATTGGTGTTTTTGTACTATGTAACTTATCTGACCATATAGATACATTATTACTTTGATAGTTTCGAAGCTAAACGTACTAAACCTTCATTTCCAACAAAAATAATTGAACATTATTGTGCTCTTTCTTTGCTGACTACCATGAGAAATAGGGGGTGTCCTCGTGGTGTAATGGTTAAAGCGATGAACTGCGGAATCGTAGTACGCGAGTTCGTACTCCAGTCGCGCTATTACGTTCACTTTCGGGCAAATACCCTTGGGAAAGGTATGAACCCCCTTATTCTCCCTCCAGCTATGGGTAAATAGTAGGACGGACTAGGTTCTTCAGCCTTGGTGAGGCAACTAGTCTAGGAGAAGGAAAACTCTGAATTCAAACCTGTTAAACTCCGCTTAAAAATTGACCTTGTGTCATATCCTGCCCGAGCGGAGGTGTTGGTAAATAGTACCATGAGAAATAGTTGTCTAAAACCAGTTGTACAGTAGCAGCAAAACTCTATAGCTAATTAGTATAGACCTTCTCTTCTACTAAAATTGGGTGTTCCGTTTGTATCTCAGTTTTTCCGAGTTCTTAGTGTCTTCTCCAGAAAATACTCTGGTATAATTCATAAACCATTACGCAGTAACAGCGTTAACGGATAGTTTTTAACTTGAGTTTCAGCGACTGCCAATCTCGTTAAGTCTTAAGGATTATTTTCAGTAGTCTGACTGATCTTTATAATGATGTAGTTTCCACTTTTCCTTTTATTTCCAAGTTTTACAATCCTTTTACTAATCTTCTACGATTATTCCTAGCACACATTTTAGAATTGATATCACTGTCATCATCACGTTCTATAGTTTTTTAGTTGTCTAGCAAGGTCTTTGTACTTATCTCTGTTTTCGTTTTCTTTTAATTTTACTTAGCGGTCCGTCGGGACGGCAAAGTTAATAGTTCGACACGTTCTCTTTATTTTATTGGCTATAACTTGGTATGGTCCTCTGGTCAGGATTACGTGATCTGTTTGCATTTCAAATCAGTTGATCTTGGGTTTGTGTTGTTCCTAGTCACTGCAATCCCTTTGCTTTTTTTTATGTCGACTTCAAGTTGTCAAATTGATGTATCCACGTTATCATCAATATTAGCGAGTTCTCTTCCTCCTTTTGTTGACACATATAATATGTCTATGACATGTCTCGGGTGTGAGGCTTTATACATTGTCATTCGTTTTCTTCTTGTTTGGTCCATTTGTTGAATTTCTTCTCTCGTCTACATTAAGAATGGTACATAGTATCTTACAAGAGGCCAGTCCAGGTCTTTGTCGGATGCGTGAGGTTTTTGCAGCATAGTTTGATTTCAAGAAGTTTTCTGAGATGCTCTTTCTTAATGTTTTCTTTTCTTATTGTTTGATGGTATCGGCTTCTAATATGCCCAAGTACTTGTATGTTTCCTTTTCTCCGAGTGTTCTGATTTTTTTTTTTTTTTGATTTGGTATTTCTATTCTCGCTGTCATTTGCTGTTTTCCACTTTTCATTATAAGCAAGGCATATTTTTCCATACTAAATTCCACTCCTGTATACTGATTTCATTTTCTCACTGCCTGTATTAGGATTTTCGGTACCTTTTCATTTTTGGCAAATGGTTTGATGTAGTCCATGTAGATTAGGTAGTTGATCTTTTTTTGCACAGTAGTGAGTTTACGGAAGCTTATTTATATACTGTGTATGTATGAATGTATGTATTATTGTTGTTCTTTGTGAGTTTTTCAAGCCTGCATAAAGTAATGGTGGTTCATTGGAGTCCGAGAGACAGCAATTCTCCTCAAGCCTTCAGAACACTACACAGTATTCTAATCAATCTTAGTAATGAAGTAGTTTTAGTGGTTTCTCATCGTCCTCCGATTTTTATCTCTCACTGTCCCTTTAGCACGCCGTTGGAGCCAGTTCCGAACCCAGCAATTATAATTGGCATATCTTTCACTTTCATGCTCCACAACTTTTTTTTTTTAATTTTTTGGCAAAATCTAAGCTAAGGTCATTCTTTTCACTTACTTTATTTTCACTCTGTGGTCCATCGCAACTGCAAAGTTCACATTTCGGCAGGTTCTCTTTTTCTTGATAATTATCTCTTGGTCTGGTCGTCTGGCTGGAATTGAGTGATCTGATTTTAATCTCAGAGAATGTTGTACATCTTATTCCATAGGACAGATTTTGGTATGTGAATATACTATTTGGTTGTACAACCAAATTGGTTTCTTGCACAATTCCCTATAGATCGCCTCCCACAGTCAGTTGTTTAAAAACGTGTACTCTTTTTTCTGCTAATTTACTGCATTCTCTTTTTATGTGATTTATCGTTTCGTCTCATAAACCATTTACTCTACACTCGTGATTCTGTTACGTCTTATCTATTTTTTGCTTTAGCATATTTGGTCCCTAGAGTGTTGTTTTGTGATGCTATTAGAAAAGATTTACTTTCTCAATTATAGTTTCCTATTCTTAGCGATGTCTCGGTCTTCTTCTGTGAGATATCGTTTCTTTGTCGCTTGAAATATACATAGAGTTGTTTTTTTGTCTTCCGATTTCTATTTTCTGGATGGTATTGAAGATCAACGAGACCAAGAAAGCAGAAATGAAGATGTTGTCTATGGTGTTTCTGGTCACTGTAACTAATCTTTCTTCGCTCTTTCTTATTTTGCCTTCAAGTCTAAGTATTTAGGCATTTACGCTATCTTCAATGTCTGCAAGTTATCTTCTTCATTCTTTTTCTTGATACTTATCGTCTATCTTTGTTCTATCTCGGATATAAAGCCTTACGTTTCGTCAATATCTCTGTTTTTCTCTGGACCATTTCTCTGGGCTCTTTCCTCGTCCATTTGAAGAATGGTTCCGATAATCTTGCTAGTAGATCTGCCAAGGTGTTTATACGTTTGATGACATTCCTGTTGCAGATTTTGGTTTCGAAAAGATTTTTTATTCGTTTGATATACATTTTATTTTCATTTCTGCTTGTTCGATTGTGCCCGCTTCTAATATTCCCAAACATTTGTAAGTTTCCTTTTACCATAGCGTTCATATTCTTTTCTGATTTGACAGTGGTATTCCTTCTTTACTTGTATTTTTCCACCTCCCATTAAGAGTATTTCAAATTTAATTTCTATCCCTTTAATCATTATCTTAACTGTATGAGAGTTTTTTCCCCACCAGAATTAACTGATAGCTTTCAAGTAGATTCTATAGGACTCGTCCCAGTATTCTGGTTGATCTTAATAATGGTGTAGTTTGGATGGTCGTCACATGTTAACTTATTTATATGTCCTTAATTCCCTGTAACCATCCTTTGATGGCTGTGCCGAGCGCACCGATTACAATGGTATCACCGAAACGTTAATGTTCTATAGTTTTTCAGTTCCCTAGCAAGGACTAGGCACTTTTCTTTCTTTCATTTTTTATCTTTATGAGGATTTTTCACATGAGTTTAGCTAATGGTTCATCAATAAATTTTCAGTGACATCAAGTCTCCTCAGGTTTCCAGGACTTTACTCAGTATTCTGCTAATGTCAGCAATGCTTTTGATTGGGTGGTCTCTACACGTGCTCTTATTTTCAAGAACTCCAGTTCATCAAACAATCTTTTGGTGACTGTACCTGTCGCTTTCATGTTCCACTACTTTTCCATTCCCTATCTTTCTTTTCGCTTTCTAGTTCAAGATAAGTATTCAAATGGTATTTAAGTTGAACTTTTTCTGATATTCTCTGGGACATACTGACTGAAGTGCTGAACGACGACATGTCAGTGAGTAAATTTGAACTCCATTTACAGACTAATACATTTGAGAAAGATATGAACCTTCTTTTCTACCCAGCTATGAGCTAAATACTATCGCTCTTATTCTACATCACCTTGGCATTAAATAACTTGGTTGATATGGCATTAAACCATGAAACTAAACCAAATTGAGCTTTTCCGTTTAAACGATAATAGTTTTCTAAAATCATATCACTATCGTTTCAGGGCTTTCTCCTGCAGCTGTTCACGGAGAATCTCTATGCTTTCTGCAGACCCCGACTGTATTCAGCAGACGTTCAGAAAGCATTAAATGTCCTTGTAACATTATATATAATGTAAAAATAAGTATTCTATATTAAAATCATGTTATTCCAGGAAAAACAAAATTAAGCAGATTCTCAACATTGATTTTATTCGAGAATATATTTTCATTTCAATTTGCAATGTAATAGCCAACATCATTTACTATGTTGCCCAAACGTGCTGTTAAACGTACTGAGAAAAGAAATTAACTTTATGCTACTTTTATGTTTGTTTGTTTGTTTTTTTTCGCTGAGAGAATTAAGTAATGGAAATAATGGGAATCTAAAAGTACGCCTTTCAGAGAATTATCAGGCTTTATAATAAATCTCAGTAAATAAGCATTCAAAATAGGTGTATTTTCATGTATATTGCATATTTTCTTATGATAAAGACTTTACCTTGGTTCAATGAATAACCTTTTATTTATCATAATCCTGAGAATTTGTAACAATCCACTTTTCATTGTTAATCAATTGTGTCCAAAAACTATGAATTTAAAAAAAGCCTACATTAGGTCTAGTAAATCATTTTTGTTGAATTTTTTGAAAGTCACACATCAAAGCAACGAACAATGATTCGTTCTGGAAATTGTATAATATTAGTCATCTATGGCGCCGTTTAATATTGATTATTCTAAAATCTCTACCACAGGACTTCACAAATAATCTGTGACTGGTTCGAAAATTCGTATAATCTGGTAAATGGGATTTTCTAATTGCAATTGTATTAATTAGATTAATATACCATGTCATAATCACTGGTATCAATATATTGATTATATATATATATATATATATATATATATATATATATATATATATATATATATATATATATAATAAGATTAAACACCTCTGTGTGTATGTCTATGTATCGTTTTGTGTGTCTCTACATCTATTGGACGAAAGGGAATAAAAGATTCATAAAAATCAATGTATATATCCTCATGTAATATTTTACAAGAAAGTCAATGAGCTACATGAAATACAATTTCCAATTTTATTAGGAGAGTTTAAGAAGGGCAAATGTCCCCGATGTAAATTCAACTTCTTTAGACTTCGGTGAAAATAAAAACATATCTACTAGTCACTAAGTAAATTATATTTCAAAAATTCCTCAATCATACAATAATACTTTATCCTCCTAATGACGTTTTTTAACACAGTGCATAACTTCCTTGAAAGTGCAAGTAAATCCGTGTTTTGTTTTTTTTGTTTAGCGGCATATCAACATTTGTAGATTATTTAATACCAAAGCTATTCTCCAAGAAGAACAGGATTGTACTATTTAACCCGTAGCTGGGAGGATAAGAGGGTTCATACCTTTCCCAAGGGTATTTGCCCGAAAGTGAACGTAATAGTGCGACTGGAGTACAAACTTGCTTACTACGATTCCGCAGTCCATCGCTTCAAACATTACACCACGTTCACCCCCACCCCAAGTAAATCAAGTTTTCATGGATGGTACATAAAAACAAATTATGTTTTCTAATAAAAACTTTTTAAAGAAAGACAATGAACTACATGATATTCACTTTCTATTGCGATTCCTGGGTTTAAAGCGGATAAACGCACCCGGTGAAAATTCAAATACTTCTGAATTCAAAAGAAAAATACTGCTGATATTTACAGAAACTTACGATATTTATCTGGGAGCATATACTGATATGATTATTGGCGACAGGGAAAATGCTGAGTCATATTTCAAGTGTAAAATTATTTGATAATTGGAAACTGTAAAAATCGTACCTTTCAAGTGTTAACCGCTTTGCTAAATCATTATGTATCAGAGTTTTAACTATTTCTCACTTTTCTTTTCTAATTCATTTACTTTCTGTATTTCTAAAAACCTGTTTATATCATTAGTCAGTCATATCCTTGATGGAAAGTTTGCCAGCGTCATACTTGATTTGTTAAGTATCACAAATAATTATAATGAAGATGTTACATTACTATGATAATATGCCATTTATTGTTAGTGTTCGTTATGATTCTTGAATAAATATAGCCCAGTCTGCTGCGGCTGTAGAATACACTGACTGCACCTCTGCAGAGGGGTAAGACCCCCACCCCCTAGCGAGTGTCCTGCATATGACACTAAACAATCTGATGGTGAGGTTCCAGCAATGCTGGAGCTTTGGGGGAATGCGGAGTACACATTCATTGCCATCGTTCCCAGGTCCACTCTGGCCCGGCGTGGTAGCACCTGATAGGGCCTTATCTATATGTTAAATAGAACTAACAGCATACTTATGCTAAAATGAATTGAGTAAACTGAATAGCTTGAAATAGAAACGTTTTTGACAATTAAACCGCACTTACACTTAAACTGCGTGCTAATGCTTAACTGAGTTATTTGAAATAGGACTGTTTTTCGACATTAAAACTGTACTTACACTTAACTGAATTATTACATATAACTGCTCGAATATGTGAATTGGAAATGTTTTTGAAAATTAAACTGTGTACTTATGCTAAACTGAACTGTTTTCAATAGAACAGATTATTTACATAAAAATGGATTTGGCGTTGAATAACCTGCAATGGATGATATGCCATAAAACCAACCTATCATGCTAAACTGAATTTTTTGAAATAGAACTGATTATTTACATAAAAATGGATTTGGCGTTGAATAACCTTCAAATGTTGGTATGCCATAAAACCTAACCTAACCTAACCAACTTGAATAAATAATGCAAAATATATGTCATTATAATTTTCCTCAAGCCTTTATTTACTAGCATATTATTTGCAAACACTGCTGTCTAACTGATGGCTGCTTCAAGTTATTAACTAAGAAATTGAGATAAATGAAAAGAATTTTGTATACAACCATGATTATATCTGGGTTAAAGGAAGCACCACTTTTAAGCAAAACTGGCAATCTTTCTTGTGAGTTACAAGAATGGATACAGATTTACATTCAACATCATTGTTAGCGATATTTTAATTACGATAAAGGAATCGATATTGTTTTCTTGTGCGAAATTGCCAATATAATTATTTTTAAAAGTCTCTTATATTGTGTTAATTTCATCAGTACACCTAGCTCTACAGCCTTAAATCTAAAAACTCAATCTATTGCCAAATCCAAATTTCGTAAAAATTCTAGTTGAAAACATTACTATAATAGCACACGAAATGGATAAGATACGCCTAAAAATACTAGAAGCCCTACATATAAAAACAAAATAAAAAATAATAAATAAATAAAATCAATAGAAATAATTTCGAAAATTGCTGCATGTTTTGAAATGCATTTAGATTTTTTTTATATTCCGTATTTCTTGATAATATCCTATTTCCGTTGATAGCGTTCAGTTTTTTTAAATTCATCAGCCACTCAGTTTTATCCAACTCTGCGTTTGCAGTGGTTTTGTTATGTTGTTAAAACCAAAATAACTTTTAAAACTCTTTAAAAACACTCTTTACACGAGCAAGCAGCCCCTGATGATGGCTCATGAAAGGTCTGAAAGTGCTCGGGACGATTTTGTTTGATTCATCCACTAATTCCCATTCGAAACCAAGACACTTATCAGGAAACTTGAAAGGATCTTAATTAAATTATTTTAACAAAATGTATCTTCATTATTCAATCAAACGTGCTTATATATATATATATATATATATATATATATATATATATATATATATATAGCAGAAGGAATTTTCGTATTTTTGCTTGGCGCTTATTTTGATTCGACTCGTAATTTTCACCCAATCATGATAACTTATCCTATTCAACCGGATCTCCTTTCCGGGCAACAGAAATTGGGGAAGCTACCAAACACAGCCTTTTTTCGCAGGACGACTTGGTTCTGTACACACGTCTACCGTCTGCTCTCCAATAGCAGTAGCAGCAGCATGGACACAATGAGGGAACCTATCTAATTTATGGATCCCGAGCGTCTTTTTCTCTTAGACCAAGGGATGCCAGTTGAATATGAATTAGATAAATTCAATACGCCACACACAGGAACAACTTTATTTCCCCCAAAAAAACTGGCTATGTCGATTGCGATGTCTAATTCCGCTCCGGCACCAAGCGACTACTTCACCTCTGGGCAACATTTTCTGGAGACATTCCTCTTCTCCACGAAACAACCAGAAACACAAACTCACAGTGACTCCAAAGTTTATTTCCTCCAATGGCAAACATGTCTTTCGCTACATACTGCGAACATACCTCCCTCGCACGCCCAACAACACATGCTGCTATCTCAACTCTCTCATAACTCCATTTCGTCTCCTTACTTCTTTCCTTTCCAACGAGGCTTGTAGCACACACCTTCGCCTAACAATAACAAACTCTATATTCCATGCTGCCAATAAAAACTATCATGAAAACATTTCGACTTCGTACCACTCTCTCTCTTCCATATACCAAACAACACTTAGCGAGGATATAAACATGCGCAAGAATACATTTCTTCGCCCAACAATAACAAACTTTTATTATCGCTATATATACATATATATCATCATCATCATCATCATCATCATATCGTGCTGGTAGCACGGATATCCCTGACCCTCTCTCGCCACTCCTCCCTATCGTTCATCGCCCTAGGTAGGTCTTCAGGACAACATCCTGTATCCTCACATAGCTGCTGAATGTACGTTCGAGCTGGTCGCCCTGATTTTGCGCGGCCATGTGTGGGGATCCATAAGAGTACATCTCTTATGAGTTCATCTCTGCTTCTCCAGCAGTGTCCTGCATGTCTGGTTCGTCTAACTTGAATAGTTTTTGTGATAGGGGGCAGGTAGCCGTACAGTTGGTGTCTTGTGGGGTGTTGCTGCCAGGACTTGTTCAGGATTGCACGCAGCATTCTTGTGTGATTGCCATCTAGTTTCTTCTCAGTAAATAATAAGATAATATGAAATAAAATCAATAAAGAATAAAATCAGTAAAATGATAAGATATAATAAAATAATAAAAGAAACAGGTATGGTTATGATAATCTTTGACAATATGTTGTATAGCCGTTGAAGTAACGACGATGTTTACATATCGTTAAAACCGTTAACTAAAAAACTAATTAAAAACGTACAACATACACCGTTTCCTAATCTCTTGACAAAATTTATCCCAGACGGGATGACTTTACTTTTGCATCCATCAACGAAACAACCTCTCGGTAGAAATCAATGATAGATGGTCTGACATCTGATGATAAAACTCATCAATCTATCAATCAATCAACAAGACTTACAAATGTCCAGTAACTTTAATCGTTTTCTGAAGTAACAAATCAGACATTTCTTGTTACAAGGAAACATTTAAAAGATTGTACAATATTTGATTTAGATTTTGCTTAATTGAAAAGAAGATAGAATCCATCACTAGTCGTTTGCAGTTAAATCAAGTATTATTAGCCGAATATGATATTATGTTGTTATACTCTAAGATAAGAATAGATGTGGCATATGACCTGATGACTAAAGTACTAAAAGAAAAAGAAATAATCTGTTGTAGGAGCTGTAGAATACTTTGATTGCATCTCGGTAGAGGATTAAGAACCCATCAAAATGTGACCGGGATATGACAATATATCAACTAATGGTGAACCATCTGTCCTGGAGCTTTGTGAAATGTGGATTTCCCCTTCATTGGCATTAATCCTTGGTCTGCTCTGACCCGGTGTGGTATTACCCGTTTGGATCTAATCTATAGGTCAAACAGAAGTGCCATAGGTATGAAACTAAACTGCATCTGATGTTAGGGCACCAATCCTGGAGCTTTTGGCAATGGGGAGTGCTCCTTCATTATCATTACTCCTAGGTCCACTCTTAATCAGCGTGGAAGTACCTGCAAGGGTTGAATGTATGGCTCAAATAGAACTGTTAAAACAGTTAGCTCTGCAAATGAATGATTAATATCAAAAATTATTATTTGTGCTTGATAGAAATATATTAAACCAAGCAAAAGAACTACGGCTTATTTATATTGATACCTACGAGCTACTTCTTTATAAATCACAAATACACTTATATTGAGAGAGAGGGGGAGAGAGAGAGAGAGAGAGAGAGAGAGAGAGAGAGAGAGAGAGAGAGAGATGGTTCGGCTGCATATTTTGGTATGTCATAAAACCCAACAAACACTTCCTCATCCCAAGAGAAAAGATATATATATATATATATATATATATATATATATATATATATATGATGGCACGATGATTCAATTGCGAGACGGCAACCTCAGAGTGCGAGTCCAAACTCCAGTCGCATTATTACGTTCACTTTGCGGTCGGTATGAGCATCCTTATTCCTCCGACCAACTCTGTGTTAGATTACATCACTGTTGTTCTTCTAACGTTTGACTTTGGTATTAGATAACCCAAAAGGTTGTCAAGCCTTTGAACAAAGAAACTAAATCAAACCTAATGTATTTATTTATATGCACTCAACTTTTAACTTGAGAAACGCTGGTTTTAATTTTAAGTATCTCTTCCCCTAAACTGGTTGCCCGAGCAAATTTAAACAACTTAGTTTTGACTTTTATTTAACCATAGGTGGTGGGTGCGAGAACAGCTGGATTTAGGTATTTCCGAAGGCCATTGAACGCAGGTCACTGATTATGTTTCCAACGACGATAACCATTACCCTAGAATCACTTCGAATGACGCTAATGTCGAAATTATCAATAAATTACCTGGATAATATCACAAAAAATACTTTGTTATATTTCTGTAAGTGTTCCTCATATAATACCAGATGACACGTAAAAATTTTGGGACCAGTTTTATAAAGTGATCATTGATGATATTGATGCTGCTGTTTTCGAAGGAGAGAAAAAATTATTTCAGAGTTTTATCCGTTGTATCGATAACGACGTAGATGACGTCTTCAATCTTTATATGTCAACTAGCCAAGGAGAAGGAAACTTCAAACCTGTCCGCTAATAATGACTCTCTGTTGCATCCTGATTGTACTGAATGGTCGGGTAAAAACACACACAGACACAGACACCCCACACACACACACAAACACACATATATATATATGTATATATATATATATATATATATATATATATATATATATATATATATATATATATATACAAACGTACGCACGCACCTATCCTTCCGAAGAAAGAGTAGCGGCTAAAAATTACTGGCAAGGTCATGTTCAGTTCACACTCATTCCTGGCCCTGTCGAACTTTTTGATTATTTTTGTTTGAATTTATTTACTCTGAGATGTGTAATTGGAAAAATTACTGTGCAACATTTAATATTCCCTTTTCATGTGTTCTCTTGTTGGCTTGAAGCAGCCTAATTAAGAGTGGTTCAATAGATACCTAATTGAACCGAATTATAAAATGAGCAGAGAATTAGTTTACATTTGCTGAAGTGGTTATGTCATGCATATCTTATTTTACTTTAAGAATAATCATGGTTCTCAAATTAAAAAAAATGTATATTTGATATTTAGAAAGCCATATACATTTAGAAGGATTATGCCTGAAAAAAAAGGAGTTTAGTTCCCTGGATCTACTAAAGAAATTGATAATGGCTCATCAACCAAAACATCAAAATTCCTTTCTTAATGAAAAAAAAATCTCTAAAAACAAAATAGGAAAAGGAAAAGACGAAATATCCAGATGAAAAAAAAATTATGTTGTTTAGTGTATTGCTAATTTTAGCGATTAAATACATTGATTTCTTTAAAAGAAATAACTCTACTTTTTATATCATATTATAAATTCATATTAATTTGTTAACTGTTGTAGCGAAAAGGTTTTAACTTACTGTTGCAAAAGCAACTTTTGAATAAGTGCAATTAAAAATACGTGAATAGCATATCATCTGTGAGTTTTCTTTTCAAATTGGAATTTATTGAATGATTGAATGTTTTTTAAGGTCATTTCAACCCGTCTAGGCTTATTTTATGCCTTGAGGTTAGGGCATTGCGTACATTGTCCATACACGTTTACATTTGTCCTATAGTTAGTTCTCATGAGATCTTTTTTTTCTTTTACAAACGGTCTTTTTGGATACATATAATTTCTAAACAGATCTACTTGGTCGCTAAATTACACCCTAATAGGTACTGCCACTCAGATTCCTTGTGGAGAAATGTTAATCTACCAGTACACCAAACTTTGTAGGTATCCAGAAATAGAGACTTATCAGATGCAGCGGATTGTCATACCCAAAACGCCTTTTGATGAGAATCTATTACTTCTGCAGTGGTATCAGTCGGCGTCTTCTAATACATCCAGATAGGACTTAAATTAGGATTTATAAAATTTTAATTAAAGAATAAGTAAGAATGAAGGGACCCTGCCAAAACAATCATCGAGGTAATTATTTTGAAATATTACATATAAATGAACAATAAATATATAAGGAGTAAATTTCTAATCATAAACAACAGGCAACCAATAAAAGACGCAGTAGAATAAATATATTCAATGGCGAAACAAGGATAATTGAGCTGACTACAATAGAGATCTATTTTATTGATTCATTATCGTTTAAACATTACTAAAATTTCTGTGAAAAAAAATAAAATATCTTTATTAATCCTTCAAATCCTGATGTAAATATTGAATGAGCTCAATTAGAAGTCAGTGAATAACAAACTAATCTTCAACATTTCATTTCAAATTGGAATTTCGAAGATTCGAAATTACGGGAAACATTAAAAAAAAAAAAGAACCCTTTCACGTACTATGGTGGAGGGAATGGAAAAATCAATTGAAGAAAATACCGAATAAAATATCACGATATAAATGTCATATCATGAAATGTAGAGATAAAAATAACAACAGCGAAATATTATGATTCCCTCGCTAAACAATGACGAAAAAATTGATACGAATAGAAGACCATATCAATGATTCCGGATTTTTCCAAACGCTGGAAGCATTTCAATTTTAAAATAAACATCAGACCTTTCCTCAAAAATGAAGAGGAAAGCTCTTTAAAAGTGTAACGATTTTGCGTGCATGCGTATGTATAAACATGCATATGATATTAATATTTGAAAAAAATTCCAGCAGTGAAGAAAGAGGAAGACCACACAGAAAATCCCCTAGAAATATTTATGTAAAAGTATGGCTTCAGTATTATAAACAGGGTATAAATACATCAAACGTATGCCTTGATTTAAGATCAGGGAATCTATTAACTGGTGGCATATACATCCAGGTCATCTTAAGCAATACTTAATTAATATATAGCATATATTTCACTGCATGAAAGAAGAAATCGTCCGCCTGTAGATAAAATATCTATCGACATTGTAGTCTAACATTCAGTTTACGACATTATATAATCATAATGCATTATCGATACCTTTAATTCATTCATATAATTGTTTATAAATATAACACAACATTCTATTCAAGCAATGCACTCTTAGATAATATTTGAACATACTGAATAAAGTATTTTAAAGTGTTTTAATTCATGAACTTAGAATTGGATAATCATCAAAGTAATTGCTTTCGTGGAAGTCAGTATGAAATAATTCTCTTGAAATACCTTACTCTGTTCCAGTTAGAAGCACCGACACCCTCAAGGATATCTATTGCAACTTAAATCTAACAGGTCTACTTAAAAAAATAAATAGGATCAGTCATTTTAGACGCCTGCCAAATATCTTGATTTTCATAATGTATTTCTTCCAGGTCAGTGTTCTTAAAAAAAGCCACAGTATCTTGTCGCAAACTTTATTGACAGCTTCCAGAGGTTCAGTTCAAAAAGAAAATCGATTACGTTTTTCGGGTTTGGTAATAACAATTATTAATAACCCGTTTATGTTTGCCTTTGTTATTTTAAAGACGTGCACATACACCTTATTAAGTATTGACAAGGTTTTATTTTAACTAAATTCTCAAGGTTGCTTATTGGTAGACAGACTAACAGGATCTTTTGAAGTCTCAATAGCATCGATTTAATATGGAAGCCATGCCTTTTCATACTTTGAAATCGGCTTTAAAAGTAAAAAACATTAAGAAAAATGACACACGCGTTTCAAATAAGATCCATTATGCATTAAATCGATCAGATTTTCTATTGATCTGTATTTCAGCATGATTTATGACTATTATGTACAAAAATGTTCTAAAAATACTCCAACTGACCATAAACTTAGGGACTAATATACCGGGAAATCATCAACATACAATTTTAAACCCAGTACGCTTCTTTCAAGTGTAGCATAGAAAACTCGTTAAGTATCAAATACTGAAGTGTGACAATACACTGCTGGCCGACCCCCACAATCTCAACATCCTAAACAACTCATGGCCATCAGATCATCTAGTGGTTTCTCTCATCTCCGCCCAGGGGTATTTCACATTTCTTTACGGGCACACAAAACACAACATACACAACCGAGAGGGTGGAAGAAAAGAGAACAAACAATCCTGGGTTTGGGTTAGCCTCAAACGCAAGAAGGGAGAATTTTGTAACACTTCTGCATCACTCTCCGTTCATCTTAAGGCTATCGCGAGCGTGTATTCGAGCAAGATTCCCACAAGCTACCTGGAATATTGACTCATCCTCTCACGTTGGCCGACCCGGCCCCTAGTCCACAGGTCCTAGCAGTCGGCTTCTCCCGACTTCTGTTGACTGCCCTGTTCTGTTCTGGTTTCTTCTCTGTTCTGCCTCCTTGTCTTGACTGCCTCCTTCTCTTGAGTGCTCTGGGATCTTCCTACCCTCGTCCTCTTCCGGACTCGTAGGTAATCGCACGCGCAAGCCCTTTGTGGGGATTTGGTGCCAAAACAGACAAAGGGATCCTCAGACTGGTTCCCACACCCACACCCACAGAAACGAAAGCCACCCATCGTGTCAGAGAAGATAAAATCGAACTTATATTTAAAAAAATGTGCTCCTTCAGTGTTTGACTATAGTGAAATTGCCAGTATTTTACTGTGATGAATACAGTTGCATTTCATGCACCATGCCTAGAATACAACGACTACATAACGTGAAAAGGGGAAAAATCTGACACCATAATGTCTGAGTCGTAAGTTCCCACTTCTTGATCTCTGGTGAATATTGAGTCATAATTTCGTTTCCATTTCTCCCGGGTCCACTCTGACATATTAAGATCTCATCTTTGAGTTAAAAAAATCTCTTTGGCATAAACATAGTATTTACTTGTTTATAAAGTTTGTGAAGATACATTTTGTACTGTATTTGACTGAAGATCGTCATTGTTAAAACTTTCATCCTCATAGAATAACACAAAGATTGTTTTTTTCGTAAAAACAATCAACTGACGAATAGTTATTTCTTTTTATCAAATCTTAAACATCTTGAAGCAATGTTTTCTAAAATAGTTGATTTCAGTCGAAATGTGCAATGGAAAGTTACATCGAAAATTGGGAATTGTAGCGGCCAAATCTTTAATAAAATGAACGAGATAAATCACATCTGTTACTAATCTCAAAATCTCCTAATCATATTAAAGACAAGTGGAGCGTTTTATGCGTACATCTGTGTATCTGTATACATGATATTTAAATAAAGAAAGAAAAAAAGAAAGGAAGAAAGAAAGAACGGAAGGTGAAACCTCTGAAGTTTTTTGTTGTAATCTTTAAAGAAAGAAAAGAATAAGGGAAAAAGAAAGAACGAACAAATTATATGATTTGAGAAAGGAAAAGAAAGCAGACAAGTTGTTGGGAAACCAAGCTGACGTCACAACGGAACGGTTTCTTCAGTTTTTGAATTCGTCTGCTTGGCTATGTTTCTTTTGAATCTAGTGACAGCAATAAGGAAAAGAGAAAATGAGAAAGAAAATGAGAGTCAAAATTTATTTACAATATAGACAGTTTCATTTTTCAAATAATTCTTAGTTTGCTTCATGAAAGTTGTATTTTTTTATTACAATAACATACGAGATCCTTTTCATTCATTGAGTTATTCCTTTTTAGATCCAGAAATCTTTTTTAATTTGAATTATAAAATATATTTATATAAAATTCAACCGTCATTATTGTATTCAAGTATATAAAATAACTTATGGCGTGTGAAATTCAATCTACAGCCTGAAATGTATCAATTCTTAACTCTTAGTGACATAATTATTATTTAAACGTTTTAGTATTAGTTATATGATACATTGGTTATGCATTTTTAAAGCAATGATGAATATGCAATAAATATAAGGAACACATAAATATACATGTATATCTATTTTCGATGTGATAGTTTATGATTACGGCTAATTAAAATTTTGTCTCCCACCATGAATTCATCTTAAAGTAGCAAGATTTAAATGAAACAGTTATTTATCAAACATATCTTTAAAATACGTATGAAGTATTTTTGTAATAGTAAATTAAAACAGAAAGCCTGGAAGAAACTGCGTTTCATTTTATCGGTTAGGTTTGATTTCCATATGATCGATAGCCTATTGATAGCTGTCCATGAAGAGATGTACTCTTATGGACCCCCACACATGGCCGTGCAAAAGCAGGACGACCAGCACGAACATACATTCAGCAGCTATGTGAGGATGCGGGATGTTGTCCTGAAGACCTGCCTAGGGCGATGAACAATAGGGAGGAGTGGCGAGAGAGGGTCAGGGATATCCATGCCACCAGCGCGACATCATGATGATAATGACATTAAAAAAAATATACACACACATTAGACAGTAAAAACGGACAGATTTCAGATACTTAAAAAAAAACGACTAAATGTCGGGATTTCATATGATATTCGATATTTAGGGAGAAAATGGTATTTATTTTTAAAAAAGTTCCAAAGTGACTGTCGAGCATTCCTTCAAGCACAACGAGCACAGCCATTTGTCCTTGCAACACCTAGAGAACAGAAATAGTACGGTACCCATGCAAAATATGTCGAAAAAGGGTCCCCTACGTTACTTCAATTTAATAACACGTGATATAAAAACAGAATATTTATCTTCTGTCGAGAAGAAAAAAATGTGTTTTTATTTATGGGTATATTTCTTCCATTTTTAATTTTTTTCTTAATTTTTTTTGGGGGGGTGCGGGGTGACAAAACATTTTCTTTTTTTAAATATTTAATTCAGAGAATATACCATTTCGGAGACATAATCTTCAAACATGTATCTGAAAACGCAAGAAATATTATTAGCCATGCAATCTTCTTAATTCCGAATGTTCGAGGTGGTATAAATTTAACAAAGGAATCTCAAAGAAACATAGAAAGTTAAAAGGTAAAAAGAAAAAGAAAAACAAAAAATTAAAGTAAAAACAACTTTCTATTATAATAGTTTGAAGTAGATCTTATATTTTTAAGCAGAAATCCGGGATTTTTGATTTCGAGTAATAAGATAAAATAGAAGAAGAAGAAGAAGAAGAAGAAGAAGAAGAAGAAGAAGAAGAACAACAACAACAACAACAACAACAACAATAACAACAACAACAACAACAAAAACTTAATGACGTTCTTGTATTTTGAGTTTCTGTTTTAAATACTGACTCTCGTTATTACTGTTCTATAAGTGCATATTTTGTACCCTATCAATGCTTTAAGATTATAATTCAGAAAACATGCCTCCATTTCAGGGAGACATTGCCCGTTGTCTCAATCCAGCAGAGAAGGACCCTCTCTTAAATAAAGGAGTGTCCTGTTTATGACTCTAAACTCTATCTGTTAATGAGTATCTACTTATAGAGATCTTGGGAGTGTGCGGTATCTCATAATTGCTATTGTTACTAGGTCCTCGTACATGTCAGGAAACCATCAATAAGTCAAATACAACCGTTTTAAAAGTATTCATATTCAATTAGACCGTTAGCAAAAAAAGAAGAAAACAATCTCTCAAGAAACAATTACACAATGTTAATATGAACATACAATTAACAATATTCCTCCTAACCTTGAAACATAAAATAAACCTAGACAGAGTGACATGCCGTTAAAGTCAATCGATAAATAAAAGATCATCTTTCGAGTTACTTATTTCTAAATAATATTTTTGATTAACTGCTTACTGTGTAGGAATTCATATAAATCATGATGATAACAATTTTATCAAACACATTATCACATGGCTATTTATTTATGAAAAAGACTTATACGTAAGCTAAACAGTAGAATTACATAGGATTTCTTTGGGAGTATTTTTAATTATTTCGCTTGAATTAATGATTACAATCTGAGAACTGGAAGGAAATATGCCCAGAATGCTGCTTAAAAATCCATAATATACATCGAAAAATAAAACTTGAAGGTTATATATCTTTAATTCTAAAAATACGAGTAGTTTACAAGTATTTAATTTTGCTGTATTTGTGATCGATGTTTTCCTTGTGTTGCATCAATTTCTCCTGATTGAAAATGATGATTGTTTGTGCTGGGAAGGAAATGAAAATTCCGTTTGAAACAAATGAATGTTTTTCATGAAGTAGGATGAAAGCACATGAAAATAGCAGTGTCATAAAGTCAAATTCTGATTTAATCTCTGAATTATTTGCACTTGCCTTTCCATTCAATAGACTCGCTCATTTTACACTCTGTACATCTAAATTCGAATCGGTTACATTTTTCTATTCTTTTATGTCTCGATGAATTTTACTTCTCATTTCAATTTGGTTGGTTTGGTTTCTTTGTTTAATGGCATATTAACTCTTTTTAGGTTATTTAATGCCAAAGCCATTCTCATAGAAGAACAGTAGTTGTACTATTTAACCCATAGCTGGGAGTATAAGGGGGTTCATACCTTTCCCAAAGGTATTTGCCCGAGAGTGAATGTAATAGCGCGACTGGAGTACGAACTCGCGCACTACGATTCCGCAGTCCGCCGCTTTAACCATTACACCACGAGGACACCTCCTTCTCATTTCCGTGTTAGCTCGACTTTCATTACACGTGTTAATATTACTTTGTCAACGAAACATATATTTAGATTTTCTTTTTAAATTTCGACCTTCGTTGCTATTATCTAACATTATTATCCCTATTGCTTTAGAATTGAGCCTGCAACATACATCCTCTTTCTTAGCCACTTTAATCTACATAGTTATTACACTTACACGTCGTACATTCCTCTTCAACATTCCTGTGTTAAAGATCAGCACGTACGAACAGTCAATTACATAATGACTTCATCCAATTTATGTAATTGGGGGTTATGACCATTTATCGTCAGCTTCTATTATGAGATTTAAAATTTATTTTTTGTTAATAATTGCACATTTTCCCTTCCTGCAGATTCGTTGTTGGGAAAGGCCTCGCATTATTCAGGCGATACTGACTTCATTCAAGGAGCCTGAGAAAAAGGGAATAATAACGAATCTATCAGCCAAGGAAAGACACGTGATAAAACAAATGATGGTTGAAGAACAAAAGAGGAAAACATACATGCATGATTGTCCGTGAATAGGGGTCTGCCTCTTTGTGTAAAAGCATGCTCGTTGCTGCATTAGTGAGTCGACAATAAGAACTAGATGGTGGAGGTGTTTTATGTAGTCAACTGAAAACACATGCATTTCATAAGGAGATATTTAGCTGTAAAGCGATACAAAGCAAGGTCAAATGTTCAAGGAGTGCAGAAACGAGAATCCAATGATTGAATTTTGGTACATGATTCCAAAAAAGAACAATTGGCTTATAAATGGTTGGTTCATCAAGATTGACAATAATTTATATTGATGAATAAAATGTTAATCTAATTAAATAGCAAGTTCTGATTACATTATACAATGCACGCACACGTTTTTTTGCTTAGTCAGCTGGGGCTGTAGCCTACACCGACTGCATCTCTGCAGAGGAGTAAAACTCCCCCAACGAGTGTCCCGATATGCCACTAAACAATCAGATGGCGAGGCTCCAGGAATGCTGGAGCTTTAGGGAATGCAGAGTACACATTTATTGTCATCGCTCCAAGGTTCACTCTGACTCAAAATGGTAGCACCCGATAGGGTCCTGTCTATGGGTCAAACAGAACTAAACTGTGTGCTTGTGCGAAACTAAATTCCTTGAAATACGTGATACATTCAATAAGTTTCCAGACTTTTTGTACAGGGATGTAAATTTGTTGTAGACTCTTGAAAATTCAGTATGTTATTACAATACATCTCATGAGATGACTGACCAATTTTTAGGATTTCAGGTTCAAATGAACAGCAACAGCAGCAATTGGAATACACCCTACTAAAGCCTGATTGTCAGAGCTGGTGAATTTCAAAAAATGCAATCTGGACGTGAGAACACTTTAGGAGGATGATATGCAATAAAATTGTCTTTTAAACTTAGAAAAATGCCACAGAAACGTATGGAATGGTTCAGACTGCTTTTCGACCATCTTGCATGAATCGAACATCAGTTTTTGAGTGGCATAAGAGATTCAAGGAAGACAGGGAGTCTGTTAGGGATGATGAGAGATGTGGGAGGAATAAGGAAGTCAATACACCAGAGTTAATTGGCCAAAGGTTTTGTATTAGGGTTATTATACTGAGGTTTTAAGGGATTTCAGGAAGAGTTTGCGTCGGAAGAGGTCAGCACTCTACAAATCGGGTCAGTGGCATTTCCACTAGGACAATGCACCAGTCCTCAACTCCATCCTTGTCACAGACTATTTGACCAAGTTTGGCATCAAGACAGTTCCTAAGCCTCCTAATAGTCCAAACCTTGCTCCCTGTGACTTTTGGTCATTCTCTAAGCTCAGAGGCTGTTGTTATGAGACAATTGAGGAGATGAAAGTGGCTTTGACGAAGGTCATTGACACGCTCACACGAGATGACTTCCATGGGGCCTCCAGAAGTTGTTGGAACGGTACAACAAGTGCATTGCAGCCGGAGGAGATTAATTAAAGGGGAATACAGTTTCACGTGTGTGCTCTCAATAAAAGTGTCCACACGAAAAAAGTCTGGAAACTTATTTAATGATCCTCGTAGAACAGTTTTAACATTAAAATCTGTACTTATGCTAAACTGAATTATTCGAAATAGAACTTTTTGTATGTATAAAAATCGTTTTGACATTAATAAACAACAATGGTAGATTATGCCATAAAACCAATCCAAACTAAACCAAACACATGTTTTTGGAAGTGCCCGTGGATTAATGGTTATCCTCGTACGAAATGAAAACATTGTCCCGAGTTCAGAACCCCGAACGAGGCTGTTTTGACAAAGATTTATACAATTGGGAAAGGGATGATTTAAATTATTTTCCTATCCATATATAAGAAAATAGAAGGGTAGACTAGGCTCTTCAACTTCATTATAGTGACATGTCTAGGAGAAAGAAAACTCAGTATTCATAGCTGTTAAACTCCGATTATAAACTAATCTTGTCTCGCTTCCTGTTCGAGCAGAGTCATGTCGTTAACACACACACACACACACACACACACACACACACACACACACACACACAAGATTTACATTTTTAAGTATGCTGGTGAATGGTATATGTACAAAACATATTACGTTCAAGAAAAGGAACTTTATAAATTTACAAGGAAATAATTAAATCCAGAAGACTTTTCAACCATGGATTTTGTCGTTCCAGCACATCACATTGAGAAAAAAGAGGAAGCAGAAAACCCAACACACACTCACACACACACACACACACACACGTACACACAGATATATATATATATATATATATAATGGAAGAAAATTTACAATTATATATGTTACCGCCTATTTTCATTCATCACCAAACCCAATAATTTTATGTTTAAAATCAAACGAAAAGTAGATGAAAAATAATTAAGTGACGATTCTATATATTTGCTGGTGTCTGCATAGGCACAGGGAAATCTCTAGAATTTTCAAGGGACTTGTTTTCCAGAAACAGTTGTTTTCAACGTACGTCCAGCTTGAAGGTAACGATATCAACCAGTAGAACATAAGTATTTATCATCAAGAAGAAAGAACCTGTCACTTAGTGGATATTGCTGTTCCAGAAGACCTCACTGTGAGAATATAAGAAAAGCGATAAGATTGACAAATACTTGTATCTGGCCCAAAAACCGAAGAAACCTTGAAATGTGAAGATGATGGTGATTCTAAATCAATGTTGGAGTCAATTGAACGACCCTGAAAAGCCATTAAGAGAGATTAAAATAACTATAGATAAGTGAAAGAATCGAGACCATCCTTATCATACAATTATTGATATAGGCTAGAATACTTACAAAACTGGGAACCTGGGGAAATTTGCTCTCACTCAGACCTCAGTGAAAAAACAATTAAAACTGGCGTGAAAAACTCGCAGTTTCTGTGTATGGAAAAGAGGGGTTAATTTTTAGGCGGAAATTGATCCTCGTTTAAAAGCATAGACATTATGTGACCAGGCTTGATTAAGTCAAATCAACAACTGATAACATACAGGTGAACACAAATATAGGTAATGTATTGACAAAAAAAGAGTTACTAACATAATAATCGATTCCAGGAATATAGAAAATAGAGTAATTTAAAAGCAAGCCTGACTGGGCGGGGAAGGTAGTCCACTCAGAATTATACAAGATTTACATTTTTAAGTATGCTGGTGAATGGTATATGTACAAAACATATTAGGTTCAAGAAAAGGAAATTAATAAATTTATAAATTCACAAGTGTATAATTAAATCCAGAAGACTTTTCATCCATGGATTTTGTCGTTCCAGCATATCACATTGAGAAAAAAAGGAAAGCAGAAAACCAAACAAATAATTTTACCTCAGTTGGTAGAAGAAAGTGTGTTTCAATCTTGAGATATCAGTGATAGCAATTGAAGTTTGAGGATTTGCAAATGCACCAATGAACCCATGAAATGTTCTGGGTTAACTAGAAATCGGAAGAAGGACAAAGTCACCCAAATTGCAATTCTCTTAAAACCAGCCAAGAAACATAGAAAAATAATGCAGATGTGAAGAAACTGAATCTCTTCCAAAAGCTGCGCAAAACAACGCCATAATGACTAATTACATCAAAGCTATATTATATATGACGCAAGAAAACAGCAGATGTAGGTTATGTGGGCCAGAGACGAAACTATTAATCACATAAGCGAATATTGCAAATTACCTCAGAAAGAATATAAGACTAGACACGACTGGGGGCTGAACAAGAAATTGAAATTTGACCATACGAACAAATGATATATGCAAAACCCAACATTTGTCCAGGAGAATGACTCACATAAACTGCTCTGGGATTTTGAGATACAAACAGATTATCTAATCTCAGCCACAAGACCAGATCTTATATTAATTTAAAAAAAAGAACTTGCAAAATTATGGACTTTGCTAACTACAGAATAAGATTAAAAGAAAATGAAAAGAAGAATAAGTACCTCGACCTCGCTTGGGAATTAAAAAACAATATGGAACATAAAGGTAACAAATAAACCCACTCTTATTGGTCCTTTTAGTAGAGTCACCAAAAGATTATTAAATTCACAAGATGACTTGGAAGTAAGCGGACATCAATATTATTGAGAATGGCCAGAATACTGAGAAATGTCCAGGAAACTTAAGAAGACTTGCTGTCACTCAAACTCCAGAGAAAGACCATCAGCTAGAACTGATGTGAAAAACTCTCAAGGAATAATAATAATAATAATAATAATAATAATAATAATAAGAAGAAGAAGAAGAAGAAGAAGAAGAAGAAGAAGAAGAAGAAGAAGATCAATGACAATAACAAGACAGAATGCTATCAAAGAGGAAGTATTGCTAAGGTAGCTTCCAATCATGAACATATTGTCGGAGTATTGATCGCCCAGATTGTTGTTGGTGTTCTGGATGGGGATAAATTAGCCACATATCTGTTCATAATCTCCCTAGACTACGAACTTCGAGCCTCGATTGATCTAATGAAAGGAAATGGTTTTACTGTAAAAAAAACAAAACAAAACAAGAAGCAGATAATACCCAGCAGAAACTATTACGGGCGCAGGTTACGCAGATGACATAGCGCTTCTGGCAAATACACCTACCCAAGCCAAATACTTGCTGCATAGTCTGAAACAGGTAGCAGGTAGCATTGACCTAAATGTTAATGCAGAAAAACGGAGCATATATGTTTTAATCAAAAAATCTTTAAAATTAGTTGGCAAGTTCACCTACCACGGAAGGAGCATCTCATCTACGACAAATGATATTAATATGCGACTAGAGAAGACTTGGATTGCTATCGATAGATTTACGACCATATGAAATGCAGTTTGTTCCAAGCAGCTGTCGTGTCGATTACAACTGATGGATGTACCACATGTACGCTGACAAAGCGTATAGAAGGTCAGCTTGGCGAGAAATGCTCAAGAACGCTATGTGTAAACAAATCATGGAAGTAACATCTCACAAAGCAGCAGTTGTACGGTCACCTACCTTCCATCTTTAAAACCATCCAAATAACACGTACAAGACATGCGACACACTGCTGGAGATGTAATGTTCTCCTCTGGACCACTTCATACAGAAATGCAAGTGTTGGATGACCAGCTAGAACTTATATACAACAGAATGTTGTCTGGAGTACATGCAGGAAACGGAGGATGATAGAAACGAATGGCGAGAGAGTCAGGGAAAGCTGTGCAAGCAGCACAACATGATGATGATAAAGTATAATACTAGTATATTAAAGAAAATTTTCAGATGGAATCTACAAGTGGAATATGGAAAAACTTACTGCTATTAATATATATATATATATATAGTCATCCAAAAGAGATTGTTTTGTTGATCACAACACTTCAATGTAGCTAGACACAGGAGATTCTCGAACGTGGGATCGAAATCGGGCTGACTCAAACGTCAATCCAAGGTTGTGTGTGTGTGTGTGTGTGTGTGTGTGTGTGTGTGTGTGTGTGTGTGTCACGAGAGAAACCAATATACCAAAATATATCGTAAACATTATTTGAGGTTGGTAAATTGAGATAAACAAAATATGAATATGAATGAATGAAATATTATTCCTAGAATTCCTCGAATATTTTTACATGTTCAAAATAAGCGAAACGGTGATAAATACGGTTAGGTAATTGAGAAAATGACTTGATCATCAAAGAAGAACGTATATCTGTGAGGATGAAAAAGTAACTTTCAGGAAATCTCTCTATCCCAAATATAATGAAACTATTTCCAATATATATATAATCTTTGGAAATTACAAAGGACCCGAACTACAATTATATGATTCTCAAACATTAAAGCAGGAATAAAAACCGTTATTAACATTTCAATAATAACTTTTTATTTTTATTTTCTGTAATTCGCCATGGTAACGATTCAGACAGCGAATTTAAGTACGTTACTATACATGATTATCGCTTCAAAGCGTTAAGATTATTAACAGAAATAAACATGCTTCCCACTATGAATCTCACTAGCATTATGATATTTATAAAATACTATTTATACGAATTCTAATATTATAATCACCCCGTCGTGCCATCAATACGGATATCCCTGACCCTCTCTCACCACCCCTCTTTATCATCCATTGCCTCCGGCAGGTATTCAAGGTTACATCCCGTATCAGGAGAGAGCTGCTGTATGTAGGTTCTAGCTGGTCATCCTGCTTTTGCTCGACCATGTGAAGGGGATCACAGGAATACATCACTTATGAGCTCGTTCCTACTTCTCCAGCAATGTCCCGCATGTCTGGTTCATCTAACTTTGATAGTTTTCGTGACGGGTGGTAGGTAGCCGTACAGCTTCGGCTTTGTGATGTGCTGCCTCCATGGCTTGTTCTATATTCCTCGCAGCATTCTTCTGTCGTTTCCGTCAAGCTTTTTCTCCATAGGTTTACTTAGCGTCCAAGTAGTGCATCCATATAGCATTATCGACTCGACTGCTGCTGGGAAGAAAATTGCATTTTATTTTATCGGTCAGGTCTGACTTCTATATGACCGATGCAGCATCGATAGCTGTCCATGCCTTTGCTAGTCGCGTGTTGATGTCTGCCTCGGTTGTTGAGACACTGCTTCCGAGGTAGGTGAACTTGTCTACTAGTTTCAGAGAACAACATATCAGTGTAGATATGCCGCCTCTTTGATTAAAGCACATATATTCCGTCTTGTGTGTATTGACATGAAGACCTATGGCTGCAGCTGCTCATTCCAGACTATGTAGTAGGATTTCGGCTTGACGAGTGCATTTGCCAGAAGCTCTATGTCATCAGCGTAGTCGGCGTCGGTAATTTTATGTGTGGGGTACGGTCTGCTTCATTCCTTTGTTAACTTGAAACCGTTTTCTTTTATTTTTTCAATAAATGTTCTAAGCACGTATGTCCGAAAATGCTTTTAAAATAAAAAAAAAAAGGGTTGCAATTATTTTTTTCTAACGTCTGATCATCATCACTAAAATATTAAGCACCTTACACAGTAAGAATGTCTTTTCGAGGCAGCAGTGATATGAATTAACATACTTGCTTTGTACTGGGTATGGCACTGAATTGTCTCCAGTAATGAAGCTCCAGTTGCTGAATTTCTGGAGCTCTTGATAAGGATGAATTGAGTCCTTTGTTTTTATTTCATCCAGGTGCATACTTAAACGGATTGGGAGCACAAATAATTCTCCTATCTATGGGTAAAGTAGACATGTTTAAAAATTACAAGTTTTTTGGCCAATGGTCTGGGAGACTTGGGTTCAGTCCCAGGTCACGTCATGCCAAATACTTCAAAAATGATAATTGATACCTCCTTGCTTTACACTCAGCATTATAAGATACGGATCAAGGGTAAAGTGGATCAATCCAGGGAAAGGAAAAGCGCCCTGCCCAACACATCTTTGTAGTAGCTATTGAAAAGGGAGCCTTCAGGTTATCATCGACTACGGTCGACAACAACTTTATTTAAGACAGGAATAATTGTTACTATAAAATAAATTATCTGTGTAAAGAATAGTTCATTGAAACTATAATTGTTTATAAATGATTAGTGTCATAGATTACTGGTAGACTAGCATATCATAACGCTTATCTTCGGAGGAAATCGAATCAGGGACTCGAATTCAAATACTGATTGAAGTTGCTTGCATTCTCTTCTCTAATCTTCTAAGAAATATACAATGTCTTTTTTTCCTTTTTTGTATGAACAATGTGCATAGATATTAAAACAGAGATATCCTCCAGTTATGGTAAATAGTCAGTCAAACATAGTTATTTAGACTTATTAATTGAACCAATCTGAGAGAAGGAAAACTGAATCAAAACTTGCTGAATTGTGCTTATATGCTGACCTTGTATTGCTCCTTGCTTGTGACGAGGGCTTTCGGTAAAGAGCTACTTAAAACAAGACAAAAACGTTAACTTCAACATTAGATAATCCAGCAAGTGTTTCCACGGAGCAAAACCAATCGATCTGGTATCCTAGTGCTTAATATTTAATTTTTTGTTCGAACTGTTAACAAATGGCCGAATAATAAAGGTTTAATTGTTTTATATGAACACTTCCTATCCTGCTGTTTGATAAAATATAGAGCAAAAGCAAATCTATAGTAGGATAATATAACATCACTTCCATGGTCAATATCCGAATATCGACGCACTATCATCTTTAATAGTTAGTAAGCTATACGTGCAATTTATCTAAAACAGAGCAATAAAATCGTTCCTCACTGGGTGACATTTGCAATAATCCAAAGTTAGGCTTTGTCTTTAGCGTAATTATTAGTGAATTAGTCAAGTGAATTACAGATAATACGTTCATTTCTCACTGAGTACACTGTACTTCTGGCCTCGGGCCAGACAAAGTAAACTGAGTAAATGATTCCATTATCCGCTCTTTTGGCATTGTTCGATTCTCATTGGGCAAGTGCCATCAAAGTAGTAAATGAATACATTATGCACTACCTAAAATTGCTCTTCAATATTTTTGATTTTTAATTGGTTTTACGGCATGCCAACCCTTACTGGATCACCTGATGCAGATCGGCTCTTCAGGCAATTATAATGAGTTAAGAAATTGTATTTGATCATAGTAATTGTTTTTAAACAATTATACCTGTTAGAAAGAGTTCTTTATACAAATAATTACTTCACAATAATAATATTTCACAATATTTCAAATATCAGCTTTTTGAAGATAGCAATTTTAAAATAATTTTTCAATGATTTATTTCTATTTTAACGTTGTCACAGTTATCTTAGAAAAAGTGGAGTCTTGAAAAATGTGGAAAAAACGAAGAGGTTTTCACATGATCTCCTTGACAAAAAAAAAAAACGACATACACATCATTACAAAGAAAACACTCACGTTTATGTTAGATGTTATGAATTCATTTCTGGTCGGTCACATTTACAGAATGAATTGTGAAAACAGTTATACTTTGATAAATTGCAAGCCACCTCAATAGGAGCTGACCTAGCTTAAATGCCAAAATATGCACGTTTCTGTTGGCGTCTGAAACTCAGTTCCTTTTTTTATGACTGTCTACTAAGGCGTCAACATATTCACACAGCAGGAGGTTTGCTTTTCGACCAGGTATCTGTAACTCTTTAGTACGAAATGGTTTTAACATCCAGTAAGTTGGTAAAGAAAGAAATTATAGAACATTATAAAATGGTTCTAATTTGTAACCTATTATGAGAATTGTAGTAAATATTCTTATCTAATACAAATAGTTAGAATGGAATCTAATAGTTTTAAGTGCAATGATCTAATGCCAATAATAATCATGCATTTTCATATAGTTCACTCTCATTTTTAACCGACAAACACTTTATACTTAGATGCACTATTAATCTTTTAGGATCATTCGTAGTTAAAAAAAAAGTATTATACATACTATTGAAGACAGATCTATTTGTCTTATTTTTGGGAGCTTAACCCGAATTACTCTCCCGGATAGGATTGCAACTTGTGGTGTGGCAATTAAAGGGTGACACAACGTTTGTAAACAATACTGGACGAGAACCTTCATATCGAACATTCATATTGCGAATGATTTCATACCTAGGAAGCCATTTTTCTTTGGGTGGGGATATATTACTCTTCTTGAAAGAATTCAGTCGGTATATTCTCGACCTCACCAACAGAGTGATATGGATTTTTTTCAAAAAATTTGCTGAAACGAAGCAGAATATTAACAATTTCAATATTACATTGTGTTGTTGATATTTTATAATCGTTCCATTTCTCAAATCTTTAATTGAGCTCTGCAGTGATATTGTTACTCCAATATCAAATAAGGCCTCTATTCAAGCACTTCTTCACTAGAAATTCTTATGACTTTCCTTTAAAGAAACTCAATCAATTATTATAGTAAGCCAAAGTGTCAAATTTTGTGCAAAATAGAGCTCATAGAGCCAAAAGATTTGAACCGATATTTTTATATTTTTAACTAATCATTGCAGACAAAATATATTTTGCTTGGAATAATTTGAAGCCTCACTACCCCAAATAATCTAAGAATATCAAAAAAAGACTAAAAATAGAATATGAAAGATAGATTTTATAACCAACTGAAATTCTAAATTAATTAATTTATCTTTGATTCTATTTTCGTGCTAAAATATTCGTATCATTAACAAGAAGATAACTTAGTTTTCAATCTTCAATGAAAATTACATACTGTTTTTTTTAATTGATTATTCTCCTTCATTCAGCTGTTATATTTCCTATGGATGCTATTACGTTGCAATATCTGATGATATGTGCTTGCTCTTTTTTTGATTACCACTTGCTATGGCTCGGCAATTAAATATGGATATAAATCCTCACGAAAAAAGTCTCGCTGTTACTTTTTTCATGAAATCATTTTTCTCTATTCATCCCGCGCAATATATATTGCGTATGAAAGTTATCCGACATAAATTCAATGTTGTAACTTTTATCTCTCATTGTTTGTATATGCTATTTCTTTCTTGTTTTGGTATAAACAATATGCATAAATTTAAAAAAAAAAGAAGATATTCGATTATATTTCGATATCTATCATCACTGTTGTCTTAGCGAGATTTATATTAATGGATAGTTACTATTTCATTGTAAGAAAATCAACTCCGTTTGCAAAATATCCGTGCAGAAAATAAAATAAAATTCCATTCATGTAAACTATGTTTTAGACCGTTACAGCTCAACGATCCGATTCAATATTGTATCTGGTTGACAGTTTTTTGCTATTTATGAACACTTAAACAAAAATCAATAAATGAATCGATGATAACTTAGATTTTCTTTTTAATATTTTTTTCAAAATACAGATTATTAGTGTCTATTCCTGGATATCTTTATTGAGGTAAACATTTCAAGGACATATATTAAAAATTTAGACAGGCAAGTACATTAGATCATAATGAATGTTCTATAGGAGTGAAAAAAACACTCCAGGGTTGCGAATTCTGATATTCAAGACAATACTGCCCTTGTCACTTGAAATATTCGTACAAGAAAATATTTATCTCAAATACTCCCTTTTTCTGCAGATTAATAAAACTCACACAATAATAAAAGCATGTATGTTTTTTTAGTAAAATACATCTTGAAAATGCTCTGAATTCATGTCTATTTAAACTCAAATCTGACTTATCTCAAGAAAAAAAAATCATGAATACAACTTGAATAATGACTTAAAATGTTTCTAAAACCGAATAACTTTACGCTGGTCAATACACATAAATGAATAAAAAGATTATAGTATATTATTAATAATGGAAAATGTAAGGTTCAGTAATAATCCACGACGCCATGCTTCACGTCTTCAATAATCAGGTTAGTTACCAATTTACATGTGTAACATTCAATGCAACTACTGTTCAGTTTTACGCATTTTTGTGCATTTTATTCCTTTTATGTTCCAGATTTGCACCTGGCGATTTCTTTTCAAATCCTCCAGTTCTGAGGGAAGACTGTGCTCTTTAATGTCGATGTGGCAACCGGTCTACCTGAAGGAAAACTTAATTTAGACCATTTGTTATCCATTAAATAAGTTACTTCGTACTGCAACCGGTTCATGGAGAAAGAACTAAATAAATAACTTTTGAACAGGGAAGAAATTGCATCATTTTCCTCAAACTTGTCCTTGCCTTCCAGTGGCTTGTATTCAAAAATAATTTGTAGGTCCCACATATTTTGTCTCTACGAAAGCACTTTCATTGTTCAATGAAAATAAGTTAGTTGGGGGTGCAGATGGCTAAGCGAAAGTGGTCGTGTCCATGACTACATATTTGAGACACTATGTTAAAACACAAACAGCAAATCATAAGCACGAAACCATACTACAGCTGAGGGCATATAGTGCAATATTCAAAAGCACTCATAGTTTTGAGGTTTTTTTTTATATAAATTAATCTCCCCCAGCTTTCTTTTGACACATAACTTAACAGACCACGTATGATAAATTTTTTAACCTTATCTAAGATTTCAGTGATATCTTTATATTGATTTGACATGATATATTTTTTTTTCTTTTGATGACTAGACTTAGCTTGATAATTTCTATGAGGATCTCTGAGTAATATTAATAAATAAATTAGTTTTCAATTGAGAATTTCCAGGAAAAAATAAAGCCTTATTGTTATTCTTTAAAACATGTCAGACAATGATTTTAATTCTCAGAATGTTATGCTGTTATTTAAATAAGTCAAAACAGCTGCTCGGAGAACAGCTGAAAAAATGCTATCCAAAATTATACTTTTAAAAAGGAAAGTACTGTTAACAGTTTTATACTTCCAAGTGTATTTTGTAGAGGGTGATGTCCTGGCTAACTATATAAACACATCTAAAATTCGATACTCAACATATGGGACTTGATGGAATTGAAAAAAAAATTAAATATCGTAAAAAAATGTTTATTTCAAGAGTCGTTTACATTTTTTATGTAGGTATTCATTTTTTCTTTTAAATCACTATTTCGGTTGTTATTTATTCACGGATAAAAGCTAAATAAACGCCTATGTTCTTATGCTTTTTTCAATAGAAAAGGTAAAAGATTTGAAGACGCAACGTCAACAAAAGTGACCTTCTTTTTATACGTGTGCATTTGATGTGATGAAATAGGGATCAGCCAAGCAACAAAACCAAAGAAGATATACCATACTATTAATAATTCTAGCTGTAATTCAGCAAACATTGCATTGTTGAATGTTTTGTTAGCCTATTTATGTTAAATGCTCTGACAGAGAAGGAAAATGATTTATAACTGAAGAATATTAATAAAATCAAATAGGAAAACGCTAGGCCATGATGAAATACATGAATTCTGATTAAGGAAAATCACATCCATTCACGACAGACTAGCACTCGAAATGAACAGATGCCTACCAGGAGCACAAGTAACCGAATGGATGACCAAAAGTAAGACCACATTGTTTCAGAAAGACATCGTCAAAAGAACCGCCCCAACAACTACAGACCCTATAACTTCCTCCCGGTGATGTGGAAAATGTTATCAGCTCAAATAACGGAGGAGATTTACTACAGCATAATAAGCCGTAGATTGTTCTTTGAGGAATATAAAGGATGCCGTTGGGACTAGAGGCACAGGAGAGCTACTCTACATAGATCAGTTCTTCCTCAACGCAAGAACAGACGAAAAAATCTATCAATGGCTTAGATTGACTATACAAAACTCTATGATATGGTTCCGCAAAGCTGGTCAATAAGCTGCCTCAAAATGTAAAAAATATTAGATGAAGTCATAAACATTATCGAGAAAACCATGAAAAGCTGGCAAATGAAATTGACAGCAGGAGCGAGAAGCTTAGCTGAAGTGAAGATCCAAAGAGGTATATTTTAAGGATATGCACTATCACCGTTATAATTGCCATGATGTCACTTAACCATATACCCTGAAAATACACAAACAGATACAAATGTAGTAAATTGCTAGAAAAGATCACTCAACTTTTGTACATGGACGACATCAAACTTTGCAAAAACTGAAAAAGAGTGAGAATATACAATCAGGACATAGGAATGGAATTTGACATCGAAAATGTGCCATGATGGTAATGAGAAGCGGCAAACCACACCCAGCGGACGGAATTTAACTACCAAATTAAGATACGATTAGGACGCTCGGAGAAAATGAAGCGTACAAATACTTGGGTATGTTGGAATTTCACACCAGACTACATAGAAAATTGTGGAGAATGACTGATTACAGACACCAGAAACAAAACTGATAACCCGAAGACCAACGGGACGACAATAACTAGAAAACACAAATCAGATGAATAACAACTCTTTGATAGATTTAAACGGCTAATAAGCAATATCTCTTACGAGAAAACCTGGATGTGGCTAAGAAAAGGAAACCTTAAGAGAGAAACTGATTTTCTGTAAATAGCAGCACAAAACAACACCATAAGAACCAATGTTATCAAAGCGAAAATTAGCACGACGTATGATTCTGTCTCAAAAGATTATTACGTTTTTTTAATTGCTTCAATTCTTCGGGAATGCCAAGCACATCAGGTGTTTTCGTTTCCACACCTTGACTGAATTTCTAGAAGACTTTTCTAATAATTTTTCTATCAACTGATCTCCACTCTCCACCAGTTAAATTTATATATATATATATATATATATATATATATATATATATATATATATATATTCAGGTGCATGTAAATAGGTGTGAGTGTATACATAAAAATTCAAAAATGTCTGCATATATACGCGGTGCATTCAATAAGTTTCCAGGTATTTTGTACAGGAATTTGAAATTATCATTGACTCTTGAAAATTCAGTATGTTATTGCTATACATCTTGTGAGATGTCTGACCAAGTTTTATAATTTCAGGTTCAAAGGAACAACTACAGCATGAATTGGAATACACCCTACTGAAACCTAGTTGTCACAGCAGGTGAATTTCAAAAATTTAATCTGGACGTGAGGAAGAACGATATGCAATAAAATTCTGTTTTAAACTTGGAAAAAAATGCCACAGAAATGTATGGAATACTTCAGACTGCTTCTGGACAATCTTGCATGAATCAAGCATCAGTTTTTGAGTGGTATAAGGAAGACAGGGAGTCTGTAAGGGATGATGGGAGGTGTGGGAGGAGTAAGGAAGTCAAAACACTAGAGTTGATTGGACAAAGGGTTAGAGTTAGGGTTACAATGTTGAGGTTTTAAGGGAGTTCAGGAAGAGATTCCATCGAAAGAGGCCAGCACTCTTCAAATAGGGTCAGTGGCATTTCAACCAGGACAATGCACCAGTCTACGACTCCACCATTTTCATAGACTATTTGACTGAGAGGGGCACCAAGACAGTTCCCCAGCCTCCCAATAGTCCAGACCTTTCTCCCTGTGACTTTTTGTTATTCTCCAAGCTCAGAGGCGTTCGTTTTGAGACAAATGAGGAGATGAAAGAGGCTGTGACGAAGGTCATTGACACGTTCACACAAGAGGATTTCCTTGGAGCCTTTCAGAAGTTGTTGGAATGGTACAAGTGCAGCCGGAGAATATTACTTCGAAGGGGACTAGAGTTTCATGTGTGTACTATCAATAAAATTGACCATACGAAAAACGTCTGGAAAATTATATAATGATCCTCGTATATATACATTACCAGTCAATGTTTTTCGTAACTCACAATTTTTTTCTCTTCCTTAAAGTGTTATTTAATAAAACAAGTTTAGCACCACAGTGTTTTTTTTTAATCATACTAAATACAATTCCGTCTGAGCTATATTGAATACAAATTAAACCAAAAACACAAAAAAAAAAAAAATTCGTATACTTCTGATTCATCAAAATGTCCTCGTTTGGTCGTTGTCACTGTTTCACAAATTCTTAGAATTTTTTCGATCAAAGACTGGAGGTAGGCTGAAAATAGTTCTGCTCAGCTTTTCTAAAAGTGTTGCAAAATGTGAGCTTCTCTTGTCGGTTGTTTAGCTTCGACTTTTCGATCAAGTTCATCACAGACCAGTTCAATGAGATTTAAGTATGTTATATAAAGTTTGGAAAACTTTTTATTCATGCTAAGCACTAAAGAAGAAAACGTCTTCAAATATTTTTTTTCAAAAGATATCTGTTATACAAAGGTCAAATTTACTAATAATTATTGTGTTTAGTATAATAAATAAAAACATTGTAAAGTAAAGTTGGCGAACATAGTGGAGGGTGACCGGAAGGCTCCCTTTTCGATAGCCTACTACACCAATGTGTAGGGGAGGGCGCTACTCCTTTCCCTGGATTGCTCCACTTTACCCTTGATCCGTACCTTATAATGCTGAGTGTTAAGCAAGGAGGCATCAAGTACCATTTTTTGAGTATTTGGTATGACTCGACCTGAGATTGAACCCAGGTCTACCGGGCCATTGGCGAACACTCTAACCACTAGGCTAATGTCCGGTTAAAAAAAAAAAAAAAAACATTGTAAAGCTTAACTTATTTCATTAAAAAAACATTTTTAGGAAGAAAAATACAATTTTTTTAGAGATGCCAAATATTTTTGACTGATAGTGCATGTGTGTGTGTGTGTGTGTGTGTCGCGCATGTGCGTGTGTGATTCTCGGCAGAAAGGTTCGTAGGTTCTTGACGGTCATCTAATGGAATGTAGCCAGACGTATTTCATTGTCCAAATTAATTCTCATTGTGGTCAGCATATTTCTTCCGACGTTGTTGCAGAATTTTTTGGTGGGGTCTTTTTTTATCTCGTGTTTCAAAAAGTTATCAACAGCAGATTTACCGTCACTATATAAAATTACCATCCAATGAATATTTCAGCCGACCTATTTAGATACTTACTCATATATATGCATATATATTTGTGCATATGTGCCTTTATGGGTCATTAAAAGATTTTAGGACTCACCCAGAAAGAAGAAAAGCTAATACAGAATGTTCTTGTTTTATAAGAAGCGGGAGTTTGTAGCCACAACCCAAGTTTTTAGGATTGGTCTTCTTAATCAATGATGGTCATAATTATTTGAACGACCATGGCATAAATGTGTGTGTGTTTGTGTGTGTGTTTGTATGTGTGAATGTGTGTGTGTGTGTGTGCGATTGCACATAGTTATAACCAAGCAGAATTTCATATCATAGTGACATTTTTATATGAGCAATATACCTAGTGTCGTGTAGAAGAATGTACCGATACCGTGGTTTGAACTCGGATTTCTAGCCAACAAACACAAGTTTCCAAATGGAATGTGCTACTGGAGTTCACGTGACTACAAATAGTAGATATATAAATGAATCAGTCAGAGGTCAGACCTGTAATAAGTTGAGGAATACGTGGGTATGCAAAATAGATGTGAAATGTAACATTACGAGTTAGCATTCTTTAGGATTCCAGACTCAGTATTCAGCATTGTATGAGAGTAAAGAGATTTTTAAGTATCGGATAAAATTACCCTTCACCTCACGGAACATTACACAAGTGGTTATGAAGAATAAGTTCCGAACATTATAAAATTAACGGTCAACTTTAGTATTTTAACTTGAAACCATTGCTAAAACTTTGAAATTGCAGAAATTTTCAATAAGTAATATGTTGACTTTTCTATCTTTATAGTTTTAATAAAAAAGATACGCTTGATGCAACAATATTGGCTTCTTAACGCGTACAATACCCTAACATAGGGTATAAAACAGTTTCCAGACCAATTTTTAACTATTTTTCATAACCCTGCGTAATCACTGATCATAATATTTTATCCACAAAATACTTGATTTTACAGAGGACAAATTCTGATTCTTCATCACATTCTGGTACAATAGGAACAGAACAGGATTACGAATCGTCTAATTAAAGAACCAAAAACAAAATAAAATCAAATGGTATACATAATGGTAATTAAAAATAAAAGAAAATCATTATTTGGGTGTATATATGTTACTTATAATTGATCAAATCCAATGTATTTCTAAAGTATTACTATATCATTGAAGAGTATATACTTTTAATTATGGACATCACATTTATACTAGAAAAGAAAAAAAATCGGTCAAAATCAGTAATTTCAAATCGCCTGTAAATAAAATATTAGAATTTAAGCATTGATGCTAAAATTTGTGAAATGATATATGAGTGTGTGTGTGTGTGTGTGTGTGTGTGTGTGTGTTTGTGTGTGTGTGTGAGAGAGAGATTCTGTCTGTGTGTTTGTGTGTCTGCTCGTGTGTCACTGAGTGAGTGTGAGTGAGTATTTGTGTGTGTAAAAATGAATAAGATTCTCATTCACTAAAGATGATGATTGTAATAAAGATTCCAAACGAAAAAAATATTCCCTCGCCGCTTTTCTCCATCGCTCTATCAACTCCTTT
>OY757911.1:103017813-103057813 GCA_963585895.1 Sepioteuthis lessoniana
ACGGATATATTGTTTTGATAACAATAGACTTTGGTTAACTTGTTCGGTATATTTTATCAAATTGTTTGCTTGTTATTCCTTCTTAGGCATATCCCCTTTTTGCTATTTTTCCACAGCAACCTTTAAATAATCTTTGAACAGAACATATTCAATATTTACAAATTATCTATATACATATTAAATTCTGTCGAATAATTCATCCGATTGTTTCTACTTGAAGGTCTCTATTTTCTTTTTCTTATTATTTTGCATTATTTTTGAAAGCATCCAATTCAAGTCATTTTTTACATCATGGCTATTTTGATCTAATTAGGCAATTCGTTCCCAACATATATAATGTTTTTTTTTACCACTATGGCTATCTTGATCTTTTTTGGTAATTCGTTCCCCACATATAATTTTCTTTTAGGGAAAAGATCCAATGCGTTAATTGACTTAGCTTTTTTTATATATCTGCCTTGACAGTTATTTTCCAGTTGGAGAAGGAATATTTTAAAATGTCTACCATGATTAGAAATTTCGTTGAATATTTTGAAAATTTTAATTAGACCCCCTCACATTTTTCTTTCAAATAAATCATCATCATCATTATTTTCAAGTTCTACTGATAGTACGTATTCTCTTGAGTCTCTCTCACCATTCGCCTCTATTGGATGCTGCTCTTAGCAGATCCTCCACACTGCATCATGTGACTGAAGACATCGATTGTATGTACGTCTCTGCTGTTCCGTATGATAGAGTACATTGGAGAACGCCGATGATGAGTTAATCCTTTCTTCACTAGGAATGCCTAGAAAGTTTGTTCGTATTTTTTAAATGGTTTGAAAATTGAAAGGCTGTTTTGCTATTGTTTTGTAGAGTGCTACTTCCAGAATTTCTTCAGAAAAGAACACAGAACCATTGCATACTTCAAATATATCTTCTACTCAAATCTCTTCTTTAAACTCAATGTGATGCAACCGTACAATAGTACTGACACGGCTTAAGTTTGGAAGAATTCCTGATAATTTAATTGAAATTATCAGATTATCGTACGATCAATAGCCTGCCAATAACTGTTTATACTTTTGGTATGCATACTTTTAGATCACTTGAATAGAGAAATCCGCGTATTTGATTGGTTATTTGTAACAACCAATCAGATGTGCGGCTGAGTAGTCAATAATTGTTCCAATAAATAAAAAGCCAATTTAATTTTCGTTTTTTTTTCTTCTTCCCTATGTTGCGGGAACAGTAGGGTGTATCAGAGACTGATCATCTCTGATAGAGTCTGCAGGGGAGGAGAGTATGACTTTTGAAGACTCGAAACTCTCGAAGGAACCAAGCAAAACATCACTGACGATATCCTCCGGCGCTAAATGTATTAAGGCGTATATTAAAAGTATTATGCTTTTCGTATGAATAATTCTTAATCACTTTTAACTGATCGGAAATTGCCGCTGATTAAAGTGATCAGGTCTACTGATTTTAGAGGCTTCCCTTTTCAGGTTGGACGTCCCTATTTGATTTGAAACAAATCAGCTCTGTTTTATCTTAGTTCACATTGAGGCTTATTGACTCTTGCGTCCTTCTCCAGGCAATCTAACAAGTATTCCTCTAAAGAAAGAGTATTTGCTCAAAGAACTAACGATCTGTGCTGTTTTCATCACACTTGATTTCTTCGGGCTATCGTATGTTTCTTTTAGTTTGAAATCCTTTTCTTTCATTAAATCTGCTAACTTTCAAAGTATGAAACCTAAGAAGTGATACTTATATGTATCTCTTGCAAGACTCCAGAAATAATCTCAATGTAAAGAGTCTCGCCAACAGAAGAGTAGTCATTGCTTGTGTATCTTTACAAACAACCATTATGGAATTAACACTTTTTGGAATGATCATATGCAATGAGTATTTGTTCCATCTTTCCTTCATGAATAGAATCTGATGCTTTGGTTAAATCTATGATTTCCACGAGATTTTCTGTACAAACTGCTAAGATGTTTCGACGAATAGAAAGAATTTGAGATTTTGTGGATCGATTTTTTCCGAAATCCATTCTGATTCTTCCTAAGATCTTTACCGATTTCACAAGCATTGCATTATAAACCGTAGCTGCAGGAGCAATAAGAGTTATGCCTTTGTAATTCTTATTGATGCAGAGGTTGATTTTCTTCAAGAAAAGGAAGAAGTAGTTTTTTTTTTTATCTATTTTTCTATTATATTTAGTTCATACACAGAGTAGCATAATCAAAGAAATATGTCATCACCTTTTCTTGTCTTCAGTGGGTATTTTGTCAATGCCTACTGCTTCTCTGCTTTTGTTTTTCTTGATTTCTTTTCAGAACTTAGTCGGTTCACTCTCTTTAAAGTGTTCCAGTATCTTTTTTATTTGGTCATCATAATTTCTTCAGTTATTTATCAGTGATTTCAGGAGGGTTTCTGGGGAGATTCTTAAAATGTTCTTTTCACAAATGATACCATTATTCTCAGGTGGCAGATATAGAGGCGCTTTTTCCTACGCCAAACTTCATTTGCTTTCTACGATACTAATTGCAATTGTATATCTTCTACATTTTCTTAATTTATTGATAAGGCATTGGATGGATTCCTGTTTTTCTTTTAGTCCTATTTAAGTAAGTTCTTGCTGAACTCTCTTAGGTTTCTGCCAATTGGTATTTGGGGTCTTTATCTTATTAAGTGGGCATTTTTTTAGAAATATTATCTCGTTTTTATTTCTTAACTGCTAATGACTCTTTTTGGAGTTACATAGGAGCAAAAGCATCCTGCTGCTTACTTAAAGGTTATAGATTAATCTTTGACAGAAGCGCAAGTTGATCTATGTAACCTGCGTCTGTTATTGTTTCTGCGGGGTATCGTCTGTATCTTGTTTTATTTTGTTTGTTTTCTTTGTATCAAATCATTTTCTTTCATTTTATCTTAAGTAGTTTCTTTTTTTAAAGAGGTATAGCAGGTGTACTCCAAGTAGACACATTAGCCCCATACCTTTTTATCATCTGTCTAGACTACGTGCTTAGAATATCTATTGATAAAATGAAAGAAAACGGTTTCAAGCTAACAGAGGAAAGAAGCAGACATTGTGCTTCTGACAAATGCACCTGCCTAAGTCAGAACCCTGCTACATAGTCTGGATCAAGCAGATGCAGGCATAGGCCTCCAAGTCAATGCACACAAGACAGAATAAATGTACTTTAATTAAAGAGGCGATAGCTCCACACTAAACGGTAGCTCTCTGAAATTAGTAAACATGTTTCCCTACCAAAGAAGCAAGGTCTCATCAACTGAGACAGACATCAACACGCAAGTAGCTAAGGCATGGACAGCTATTAGTAGGATATCGGTCATATGGAAGTCAGACCTGACCGATAAAATAAAACGCAGTTCCTTCCAAGCAGCAGTTGTGTCGATACTGCTGTATGGATGTACTTTATGGATGCTAACTAAACGTATAGAAAAAAATCTGGATGGCAACTACGCAAGAATGCTGCGAGTAATATACAAGACATCATACCTAAAAACCGGCAGCTCTACAGCAACTTAACACCCATCACGAGAACTATCAAAGTTAGACGAACCAGACATGCAGGACACTGCTGGAGAAGTAGGGACGAGCTCATAAGTGACATAATCCAGTGGACCCCGTCACATAGACGGGTAAAGGCATTACGATCAGCTAGAACCTACATACTGCAGCTCTGTGCTGATGCGGGATGTAGTCCTGAAAACCTGCTGGAAGGAATGGACGATAGAGAAGGTTATCGAAAAAAGGGTCAGAGATATCTGTGCTGATTGTGTGACGTGATGATGATGATGAGCTGGAACTAGAGTTTCTAGCACATCTAAACCGTAGACCACAATAGTTTTGATTCAAACTTCATTCTGCTTTTAATGTGGCTTGGACCGACAGCAGAAAACGTTCGGTTTTATGTATAAAGAAATATTTCAAAATCAAAATTGCACTGCTATCACATTTCCCAAACACTGGGATGCTACCTTTTATTTACAGTTGAGCAACGTTTTGATGTTTAACTGTGTTTATTTCATTTTTGGCTTCTAGTTGTGTGCTCAAGCAAGCTTCTATCGATTTTAGACTTTTTTTCCCACAAGACTGATCTCGTTACCTAGATAGTATATTCTGTCTGAATTTTAATGTCTTAAGGTATTTCACCTCTCTAACTCTCAAGGTCGGCTCCAGGTTTGTATGTATAAGTGACACCAATATATATATATATATATATATATATATATATATATATATATATATATATATATATATATATATATATATATATATATATACATTTTAATTCTTGTCTTTTTCTTTATATCCTGTTTAGCTTTACATATCGTAATCATTGTAAACAAAAGCTTGCAATCTTTTTTTTATGATAATATGAAATACATGATAAATACTTGCTGGTACTAAAAAATAGAAAAATAGATTTATAAACATGTAGTTAAGCTTATATAATTCATTATATTCATTATATAATTCATTATATTCATTATACTCGTTAACAAATCACTTATCTGTACCACACTGTGACATACAAAAATAGCAAAATAGGAAAACGACTTAAAACGAAAGGATTCGACTCTGGCTTTGATACGAAAGTAGTTCAAAAAATTATAAGCTGCACACAGAAAAAGAACATAGCTAAACTTTTTTTGGTAACATAATAACATTTTTTTTATAAAACGTGAATAATATGATTTAGTATTTCTAGTTTTATAAGAAGTGGTAATGTTTTGCCATAACAAACATATTCAACTATAAATCTATTGGTAATTGTCTATATTTTTGGGATGAGGTGTTTTAAAAAAAAAAGCATAATCTATAAATCTATTTTTGCGTAAGGCCTAAAATTTCATAAACCTTCGTATTTACACACTTGCCCAGTCGGCTGTAGAATACACCGACTGCTTCTTTGCAGAGGGGAAAAAACCCAAAGAGTGTCCTGTATATGACACTAAACAATCTGATGGAGAGGTTCTAGTAAGGCTGGAGCTTTGGGGAATGCTGATTACCCCTTCATTGACATTGCTCCCCGGTCCACTCTGGCCCGATGTGGTAGCACCTGAAAAGGGTCCTATCTATGGGTTAAATAGAACTAACAGCATACTGATGATAAACTGAATTGTTTGAGTAAACTAAATAGCTTGAAATAGAAATGTTTTTGACAATTAAACTATACTTAAATTTAAAATGCGTGCATATGCCTAACTGAATTATTTGAAATAGAACTGTTTTTCGACATTAAAACTGTATTTACATTTAACTGAATTGTTACATATAACTGTTTGAATAGTTTGAAATGGAAATGTTTTTGACAATTAAACTGTGTTCGTATGCTAAACTGGATTGTTTTAAATAGAACTGATAATTTACATAAATGGATTTGGCGTTAAATAACCAACAAAGGTTGATATGCCATAAAACCCAACAAACCAAACCAAACCAAACGGATTTACACACATAATTTTAGAACAGGTTTGAATTTTCTGGTGTAGTTATCTCGGAGTAAACAAGTGTTTTCTTTGTTTCTCTAATATTGAAAATTATTAAATAATTCAAAACTTATGTTAATAATCATATTGGTTTCATCTATCTCGCAGTATTTCACTAAATATATTTTGTCACTCTGCTTGTCATTTCATATCTCTAAAACAGACACTGCTGTAACCACCGACTGTTAATAAATATAAATACGGACTGGTAATAAATATAAACACGGACAAGGTTTTCAGAATATTAGTTTTTGAACATTCGAAAACTAATTAAGTTTTCTGCGATTTGTATTTGATTTACAATGCAGTCATGCTGTACTGAAATGTAATTAAGTTACATCCGTGTAACTTAAAGTTTATTTTCATCTTTTCGATTAACTCTAAAAAAATCAACATACATCGACACATACCTGTCAGCAAAAATGATACTGTGACTTAAAAGGCAAACCTATGTTGTATTTACTTCTTTGATATGATCGATAGCTTCAACGGGCTTCTCCATTTTTTATGGTTTTTATAAAAAATACAAAGTTATTCCTAGCGTAATATTTTATCAATATTCAAATTCCCATTTAATACATTTAGAACAAAGAACCAATTTGATCTTATACAAAAGATGTCATTAGTGATCTATTTGGCTGTTTAATCATTCTTCTAAAAATATTACATTTTGTTACAGACATTTCCACTCACAGCGTTCTGGTGGCTTTCCGTGGGGATAAAATACTAGCAAGTCAAGTCAGTACTTAACCTTACATACAAGAATATTTCACTTATGGTGTCGTCATGAATGATTTAGTCATTTTTTTATTTATTTTATGCATTATTTGGTTCCCATTGATTTTGATTTTAACATGATTTAATAAAGGTGTTATATATTTCAAAGAAAGTTTGTGCTTCTCTGATTATGATGGTGTCATGTGATATGGTTGGTCAAAGTTGTAAAGAGAACAAGAAGCTTATTTCTGGAGAGAGAGAGAGAGAGAGAGAGAGAGAGAGAGAGAGAGAGAGATAAATAAATACAGAGAGAGAGAGACAAACAGAGACAGAGAGACAGGGAGAAGAAAAATAATTAGATGTAAAATCAGGCACATAGTCTATGGGATCAGCTGACCACAGAGTGACTTAGGCCATAACACTTGTTTAAATCAACCAGTCACGTGTGAATAACTACATCAATTAACAATGACTAGAAAAAACACAGAGGTCCAAAATCTCATGTCGATGTTTCGAATCCACCGGAAATGGATAAGGTCCTCCATCCTACACCAGGAGGAGGAAAGGGGTGACTTAGTTTGAAAGGGGGTGAACAAAAAGACATTATAAGGTCAAGACAGTCTAACACCAGCCAGGAAGATGTAAAGTCAGGCGGAAATTCCGGCCTCCAGACTAGCCTCACAGTAGACGCGAACCTGTGAAGAAGAAATCGGTGTACAAGCGTGTTCGAACTGCAACAAAAAAACATTAAGAAAAATCAGGGTCTATGTCTACTCTCTCTTTCTCCTCATGACATGTTTCTCTTCGTCCTGCTAATGTGGTCGACTCAACTGTCATACTCTCTTTCTTTCTCCCGTATACTACCTAACAATTGTAGTAGCGAAAAAACTTTCGAGTAGTGAACTAAGAGAGCGTTTTGTGTGTTCGTCAAATTTTCCCACGGTGAGGTTTCAAAGGGTTCAATTTCTAAGTAAGACGAACTGATATAGCCATTAACACGTTCGCGTACGTTGTGCTACAAACGTTTTATTTAATGCAGCGACATTACAATATCTATTTGGTACCGGTGTGATTTAGCGGTATGTCAACCAATGTACGGTTATTCTATGCCTAGATATATATGCTTATAGCTATATCTTTGGTATTGCTGTTTTTTTATTTTTCACGCATCCCTGTCGAATAAGAATATTCTAAATATGTCTAGTGGACCTGGGAGTAATGGCAGTAAAGAGGTATTTGATACTCCCAAAACCACTTGAATAGGAGTGTTACCATCAAGTGCAGTTTAGCGGCATTCCAAGGATATCCATTTTATGAGCTCTTCCTGTATTAGCTGGTTACAGAGTAAGCTAATTCCTTGCTCCACTGATAGAATGAGGCAAGTTTGTGTCTGAAATGTTGTTTTGATATTTTTGAATTAACAGCGTTTTTTATATATTTACCAACCCTCCGCAAGGCAAGGATATGATACAAGGTCATTTTTAAGTGAAGTTAACAGGTTTGAATTTATAGGGTTTTTTTCTCCTAGATTGGTTGTCTAACCAAGGCTGAAGAAAGCAGTTTAACCTACTATTCATCCATAGCTGGAAGGAAGATTATTAAATTCACATCATTCCTAAGGGTATCAGTACTATGTAAAATGCGATTAGCCTCATTCAGAATTTGAACTCGTGTCCTCGAGTTCAATTCCAATCACGAAAACCATTGCACAGGTTATTGTACAAATCAAGTCGATATTTTCATCCCCTTTGGTTTGGTTGGTTTGGTTTGGTTTCTTTGTTTAATGACATATCAACCTTTGTTGGTTATTTAATGCCAATGCTATTCTCCAAGAAGAACTGTAGTGGTACTATTTAACCCATAGTTGGGATTAATCCCCTTTGACTTCTTATCAAAGCTAGTTGTGTTCCTCTTCTACGTTTTTAATGACAACAGTACATCTTCATGTCTGATAGACCCTTACTTTCTGTTCTTGTATTCTCTTAGTGCCCCCACCTTATTTTTAATACCTCTTTTTTTTTTTGTTGTACCCAGTATCACCTTCCCATACAAATGACCACCATTTCCCAATTTTGTCTTCATTCATAAGTTTTTCTATATTTTCTATATTTATGCTATCCTAAACATTGCAAAATTGTTGCTTATACCTTATGAAGAAATTATTATGTCTATATTATGAAGGCTCCATATATTAGTTAATTTTAGCTTCTATATTTCAATGTCATCTTGAGGCTAACTGTACATCTCAGCATGTGTTGGCTTGTTGATAGCTGATTGTTTTGAATTATTTCATTTAGTAATATAATTTTTTTTTTGTTTTATTTGTTTATTTATTTATTTATTTTGCTTGATTGTTTTTTTTCTTTCTTTCTATGTGCCCTTAGATCTTTGGATTCTACTGAAGAGAATGTTCTTTTTTCTTTTCTTCGTTGAGGTTTGTTCATTTGTTCTATAAATGGGTACATCTGTTTCTGTATAGTGTATCATGTTTATGTCTATCAATTCTGTATTGTCTGTCACATCTGACATGATTTTACTACTTACATACATTCATCTGTTCTCTTATTTGCTTTTCGTTTTATTTTATTATGTCGTATTTGAGTTTCTTATCCATTTCACACATTTCTATGGATATTAATAAAATTTCAAGATTCATTTCATTGTATAGGTTGTCTTCTGTTTGTTTTTCATGATATTATTTTGATAAAAGTTATCATCTATGCGGTTAATTTTATTTTCATTCTGGTGTGAGATGGGTTATTCTACGTCTTTTACTACATTCATCTTGTCGTTATTTTCATTCTTCAACTTTTTATTCACTATTGATCTTAGATCTATTGGTTCTGTCTCTGAAAGTTTTCTGTTGCATTTTTTTTATTACGTTTTGCATTTTATCTAAACTTAAAGCATTGAATGAAGTTCGAATGCCAGATACATTTAACTTCAAATTCGCTTTGCTTCTTTTAGGTTACTTATTTATTAAATGAAATTTTCGTTTTGTAATATACAAACATAAACATTCTTCTTCTGAGGTGTTTATCTGTTTACAGATGGCACTGAAGTTAAATCGGTTTCGTCTGTGACATCTGATATCAGTTTATGATTTTAAAACACCCACAAACTACTCGTTTCAATTCTTTGTTTTTCTTTAATTTTGGCAAGTGTCCGTGGTCTTTCGTATTAATTTCACGCACTTCTAAGTAGATTGTTAAAAGTCAAACTTTCTCTCTGTTTTATAGGTTTTCCTCTCTTATGCTTTATGTATTATCATTTTTTTTTTCAGCTATAATATCATCAATTTGATTAATAATTCTTTCATTCTGATTTGATATAATTCTCATCGCTTTTTTTTATAGTTTATTTTATTTTGTAGTTTCCTATGTTCGGTTTCTAAAGATGATGCGATATCTTTGTTGGTATCTGATAAATAAAATATACATTAGAAAAATGCCAGTCAGGGCTTACAATTTATGACACAATTCCTTGTGGATCACCTTTCCTACCCATTCACTCCTAATCTTGTACTCATTTAAACCTATTTTGAAATAATCATTTATTATAAGATAAATTGTTTTGTCTTTATCACGAGATAATCTACAGATACTAAGTTATTCCGTGTATTTGATTTTGCTTTTATATGATTGGTTATTATGGTTTTCTTTTGTGCTGCTATTTAAAAAAAGTTTCTCTTTTAAGGCTTCCCTTTCTCAGCAATTTCCAGATCTTCTGGTGTGACATCTCGTCAGTTTGTCGCTTGAAGAGTTGTTTTTCTTCCCATTTCTGTTGCCTAGTTTTTGTTTGTTCTCTTTGTTTGTTGTAAGTGTTGTTACTGGCCGCTGTAATTTGTTCTTTGCTCTATTTAAAGTAGACTTCGAGTTCTCGTATTAGTTTATACACCCGATTTTTAATACTGGCGAGTCCTCTTACTCCATCATTTCTTGACCCCTGTAGTCTATGTCATCTCTTGGATCAAAAGACTTGAGTATCGTCATCAGATTTCATGTCAGCTGGCCCATTCTTAGGATTTCTTCTGTTGCCCATGTTAACAATAGTCCCTAGTATCTTATTAAGGGAAATGCCAAATTTGTATTTCTTTGCTGAAATTTTTTCTTCAGAGATTGTTTTCGAGAAGTTTTTCATTCATCTGAAGTACTCTTTTCTTATTTTTTCAATAATCTCCGCTTGCTTGATACAGTCCGCTTCCAATATTCCCAAGACACTTGTGAGTTTCAATATCGATTTTTATCTTCTTTTTTTTTTTTGACAGGTCCCTTGCTTCTGTGTTTTTGTCTTTTTCAGTCTTTTCATTATGAAAATAACACAGTTTCCATGCAAAATCCCAACGGTATATCCTGATTTGCGATTTTATAAACTTGAAGCCTCCAGTACGCTTCTAGAAGTTTTAATGTAGTGGAATCATTGCCATAACAGACATTATGGGCTTTGGCGCTTCTCCCAGGAGGATTTTAAAGTTTTTCCTCCTGCTGTTAATTCCAATTACCAGTTTTTCATGGCTTCTGAGATGAATTTTACGGCTTAGTCTGATACCTTGTACATTTTGAGACAATTTACTCAGTAGCTTTTAGGTACCATATCATAGGCCCTTTTGGTAAATGTACAAAAATTAAGGCAAAATTTGAATTGAAGGTAAATACTCGCCCCATTTTTAGAAATAAGCAAAACGTACCGTTCACAGCGATGAAGAAATAAAAAAAGAACTAGACCGATTAGTGAATATGGGCATATTATCGAAAGTGGAATTCAGCGAATGGGCTGCTGTAACGGTATATATAAGAAAAAAATCTAAGAAAATACGGGTATGCGCAGATTTTCTACAGGATTGAACGCTGTACTCAAGAATTACCACTATCCACTCTCCAGCCCAGAAGAGGTTCAAAAATTGACTTAAGCGAGTTGAAGAAAATAGCTCTCAACTACTCTGTATTAACACTCACAGAGGGCTGTACAAATTTGACGGACAAGTTTTTAGAATAAAAGTCGCACCGACTATCTTCCAACAGGTGATGGACAACATCCTTGGTGGCTTTGACTTCACTTTCGCTGATATTGATGATATTGTAATTAGTAGTAAAACGAAGGAACTACACAGAGAACATCTAAACAAGGTTTTCGCACAAATACGGGAATTTGGGTTCAAGGTAAAAGAAGCAAAATGCGATTTCTGTATGAACAAAATCAAATATCTGGGACATATTGACAAAGACGGGGGACGCCCCAGCCCCTAAAGGGCTACAGCTATCAAGAATATGCCTGCCCTTGATAATTTTACATTACAGAGCTTCCATGAACTTGCAAAATTTCATTAAAAAAAAATTGCACGATCTCCGCGCCCTGCTAAACGAACTACTAAAAAAAAGATAAAAAGTGGAGATGGACGCCCGAATGTCAAACAGCATTTGACCAAATTAAAATGGCATTAACTTCTAATCTTTTACTCACGCACTATGATCCAAAACTGGAGATTATTGTTGCAAGTGATGCCAGCTCATATGGGGTTGGTTTGTGTATCCTATATAAAAAGCCCGACGGGACAGAAAAGCCAATAGCCCACGCATCTAGAACCCTTCTTCCAGCCGAAAAGCATTATTCCCAGATTGAAAAGGAGGCCTTGGGAATAATATTTGCAGTGACAAAAATTCACCGACCCGTTGATGATCGACCAAAAAGAAAAAAAATATTAACAGCACTTTTACGAAGCAAAAGGCTTGGGAAGGGGTGTTGTGGGAGCCTTACCCATCTTACCATAATGGACTCTTCTCGTCGTTATTAGTACAAGAGATTTCGCTGCCAGAGGGAAGATCAATATCTGTGTTATCCGACCAGTACAAGACTTCTTACCTTTTCTATGTAACATTATCTTTCTTGTGTAATATAATCTGTTATCTAATATCCGTGATTGCGTTTTCATTAGTGACCCTTTCCGGGGCCAGAACAGAAATCATACTCGTTTGGTCTGCAAGCTTTTGACTTGCTGTAGAAAATCTCGTGGAATATTCCTAAATTATTATTATTATTATTATTATTATTATTATTATTATTATTATTATTATTATTTGTATGAATAGAAAATTTCCTGCTTACGCGAATTAAGTTGATCTTCAAAAAAATCCAATGATTAAATATTTCTTTTGTGAAAAATATGTTTTCCTACGTCCCATTTCATATCAGTTTTTACCCCATTTTAATATGGATGAAATGTCATTTTTAATGAAGCAACGATGTGTGTGTTTTCTTCTTCATCTATTGACAACACCCATAAATGGCTTCGCAACTGTTTTATCAAAAAGGTAAGCCATAAAAACTATTCGTTCTTTACCATATCTCTTTTAAAAAAATATTGACTGTCCTTGACATTTGTTCTCCCGTATCTGTGTTTGTTTAATCCAAAATAATGATAATGCTCGAAATAAAATTTATTATTATTCCTGATCTGTTCGATGTTATATCCACATTTTCGAAGTGATTCATTGTATACAGCTGTGACATATTCAATATATGGCTATAATTTCAAAGGAATAATAATACTGTCGAATTATTTTATAAGCAATTATGTACTAAAGAGGCTCATTATAAAATCATACAACGTGCAAAAAACAAGAGTAGAAGGGAAGGTTAAATAGCAATAAATTATCCATACTACTGCATTTTTATTGTAATATGTATTTTAAACAAGTTATTTACACTTCATAGCAAATAAAATCGGTCAGGATTTGATGGGTCAATATATATCTATAAAAAAAGGGACATTTTATCAGATAGAGAGATTTTTTCACTGAAACTGTGACAGAGAAAAAAAAAGATTATAAAATGGATCAGTTGAGAATTTAGAATATCAATTTTTCTCATTTTCATTGTAGCAATTTAGTATTGACATATTTATCGGTGAGGAAACCCTTCCTTTCCTCTGCTCAAAATAAAAAGATTTATTATGAAAGAGATTTTTCAAGAAAATTATGTTCACAATGAATCTGGTAAAAATTCCAGGACTAATCTTTTTTTCATTTTATTGTTGTATTTTTTGTTATATTTTTCAGCTCCACTAACTTTTCATTGAAAGTAAAAAAAAACAAATTTGTCATTAACAGGTTTGATTAGATGGTGCGATGTTGGCTTTTGCGTTACAGACTGATTCGAATATACACCACTAGACAAAATGTGCACTCGTGTAAAAATAAAAAAAATCCCATTCTTATCAAAAATACGTACTCCTTGTCAAATATCCCATCCCTTTTCAAAAGTACACACCCCTCGTAAAAATTCCAAACCAAGTCAAAAATACCCACCTTCTAAAAACATTTCAAGTCAAAACTGCGTAACTTTAGTAAAAAATCCCATTCCTAGTCAAAAATACTTTCACCAAGTAAAAAAAAATTCAGTTCACACCAGTAGCTTCTTAATAATTAATAATCTGTTTTGTAATTTTTCAAAAATCTGAATTCTTCCAAACTGAAGGTGTTTTTCCACTTTAACGAAACTATTGTAGATAAGGCTACATGGGAACTAGCTCTATAATTATTTGAAAAAAATCCTGGCAAAAGCTTCCTAAAAAGCAGCAATAAACCGGCCACTAACTTACCATCACAAACCATCCAAGAACAACGAACAAGACATGCTGGACAATGCAGATATAAGAACAAACCCACATTCTCCAATGAACTTCTAAGTATGGACACCACAGTGTTCGTCAGCCTTTAAAAAAGTAAATTCATCAGCATTGTGTGGCTACTGGATACCTTTTAGAAGGCTTTCTAGCAGTTGTGACTGATAATGATGGGTAGCAGAAGACAGCTAGTCAGGGAGAGTGAAAGGAATCTGTACTATAAGAACGCTTCGATGATCATTATGATGTCAGTGTGAACCAGGGAGTAATGCCAATAAAAGAGGGAATCGATATTCTCTGATGGTCCAAGACGTGATCCTTAACATCATATAATTAAATGTCATCCCAGTACAGTCATTGTGGGTGGTAGCCTTAACCCTTCGTAGAAGTACAATTAGAGTATTATATAGCCCCAGAGGTATAGTTTTAGTTTACATGTTAAAATTTAATATTACTATCTCGTAAAACGTGAATGCATAGAGTAATCAACTGACTAAAGTAAGGGCTGGGGTGTAATGGTTAGCCTCCTAAGTAAATGGATACCTCGACACGAGTTCAAATCCTGGAATAGTTTGACTTCATTTCACATAACACTAATACTGTTGATAAATGTATGTATTCAATAATTCACCTTCCAATTACGAGTAAACAGTAGGGCAGTCTGGGTTCTTTAAATTTCGTTAGGCAACCTGTCTAGAGGGAAAACTCGGAATTCAAACCTGTTTAACCCTGCTTATGAACTGACCTTGTGTAAGGTTCCGTCTGTGATGAGGTATTGGTAAATATATTCTATTGCTTAATCGTTTTTTTTTTTTTTGATTAAGACATAAATATTTTAATGAGACTATGAAATAAACGTATAAATTCTAGATGTCTTATTTCTGTCTAGACGTCTAGATGAATCTCAACAAAACACTTTAAAAAATCGATACTTTTTGATAATCTGTCCCGATACTTTTAAAACATTTGTTTCATGTGGAACTAAGGATTGTCCGTATGAAATAGCCTTCAAATTTGCCAAAGCTAGCTCTGAACATGTTTTCCTCTGGTTACCTAAAAAGAAAATTAATTACAAATAAAAACTTTCAGACAGTTTCAGAAGAGGATTTTCCCAGGAGTCGCAACAAATCAAATACCCGTTAGAATAAAAGTGACAAATGTCAGTAGAAATATTTTTTGAAGAATTTTCATTATCGTTTATTTCTGTCTTCTAAATACAGCTAAAGTCTCGATTTAGCTCGTTTGTAACTGTAAGCTAAATGCAGTAGAAATAAAGACAGGAGACACTTCCAGCGGTTCACTGAGTGGGAAGGGCTGAGTTTTATGTTTGCCTTTCGGTTTCGATTTTGCTTTTTAATCAAAAGAAATCACTCTTATATATCTTACCCTAAACATAATGCATCTGATAGGTATTTGTAAGTAAAGTTGGCGACCGTCGTCGAGGGTGACTCGAAGGCTCACTTTTCAATAGCTACAACACCGAGTTATAGGGGATTGTGCTACTCCATTCTCTTGATTAAACCACTTTACCCATGATCCTTACATTATAATGTTGAGTGTTAAGTAAGGCGGTATCAAATACACTTTTTGAGTATTTGGTATGACTTGACTTGGGATTGAACCCTGGTCTCCCAGATCATTGGTGAACACTCTACTCATAAGACCAGGGTTTGGATGTACGGTGTTTTTGATGTTGTTTTTTTATCAGTGAACAATTGACACCGAAGAGTTTAAAAAAATAAAGTTATTTTCCAAGTGTAAAAGTTTTGGATTAACATATATATTAAATATTGTGCTGTGGTAACGAAATATACGTTCAATTATGATAAGTGATTTTAAGATATCGATTATCTTTTATCCAAATAGCCAGTCCAATTAGCCATGTTATTATTTCACATCTTCAGCTTTGAGAAATATCTACGAATCTAATTAGAGCTGTTCAATTAAATAGTTTTAATTAGCTTATTAGAATAAATAATCCTTTAATTGTCTTTAGATTTTTTTCCGCCGTTGATGATGTAATGTTAGACACCTTGTTGATGAATCACCCCCCCCTTTTCCAAAATAAACTTTTTTTATGAATATAAAATAACACAAAAAGTGATATAAGTATGCATAATAAATTGTTTACCTCTACAGTTCACTGTTTGGCTACTCCTAGATGGCAAATAAAACATATCCCAATTATTGACACGGATCTTTTCCCTGCATGGTACAGGGGAATATTTTCCTAAACTCTTCTTTCATTGATTAAATGAAAGAAATCGCAGCACTGTCGGATGGCCTGTAGAAAAAAGGTGCTAGATCTCTGCAGAAAAGTAAGATTTCCCAAACGTGTCTCCGTGATATTACCACTAACCATCTGATAGTGAGCATTAAGCCCTGGTGTTTGGGGAACGTTGAGTACCACATGATTATCACTGTTTCTTGTTCGTGTCTTAGCCTTTTCGGTAGCTCGTGTAAAGGTCCAATATGAGTGACAAATAAGAGAGTTTAGTCATTTAATTGTGTGCAAAGAATTGTTCCTACAGCTGATACATTTACAAATAATATATATATATATATATATATATATATATATATATACATATATATATATATATATATATATATATATATATATATATATATATATTAGATTTATGTATAAAAAAAAATTGGATTATGCTGCTTATATATCATAAAACATGACCGAACAAACAATTCATCGATTTGGACATTTGAACACAGTCACTCAAAATATGTTTACTAGAAATAAAAGGAAATAACAAAAAGATTCAATTTTGTAGACAACAATATATATATATATATATATATGTGTGTGTGTGTGTGTATGTGTGTGTGTGTGTGTGTGTGTGTGTGTGTGTGTGTTTACTTTTATATTATGTGGTTGTTGGTAACAAGGTAGCGTTTGTTAATTGATTTGTGAAAAGAAAGTTTTATTTTTATGTGATTTGATTGCAGGTAACAAAAAAAATGTGTGATTGATTTGGTAAAATGAATGTTTGCTTTTATGCTATGTGGTTGTTTGTAACAATGTAGCGTTTGTGTTTTATTTGTAAAGAAAAATATTTCTTTTTAGTTATGTTGCTGTTGGTAACAATTCAAGGTTTGTTTTTTGATTTTTGAAAAGGATTGCTTGCTTTGATGTTATTAGGTTGTTGGTAATATTCTAGTGTTTCTGATTGATTTGTGAAAGGGAGTGTTTGCTTTTATGGCATGTGGTATTTGGTAACAATTTAGAGTTTTTGTTATTTGCGAAAGGGAATATTTATTTCAATGTTATGTTTTTGTTTGTAATAATGTAACATGTGTTATTGATTTGTGAAAAGGAATTATTGCTTTCATCTTATGTATTTGTTGGTAACAATGAAGTTTTCCTGAGTGATTTGTGAACGAAATGTTTGATTTTATGTTATGTTCTTTGTGGTAAAGATGATGGGCTTGTTTATTGATTTTTGAAAAGGACTATTTGATTTTATGTTATGTGGTTGTTGGTAACAAAATGGCCTTTGTACTTGATTCGTGAAAAGAAATTATTTATTTTGTTTTATGTGGTTATTGGTATCAATGTAACGTTTGTGATCGATTGAAAAGGGGAATGTTTGCTTTAATGTTACGTGGTAGTTAGTAACAATGTGGCCTTTGTACTTGATTTGTGGAAAGGAATTGTTTCTTTTGTCTTATCTTGTAATTGGTAACAATGAAGCGATTTGTGAAAATGTATGTTTACTTTTAAATTACATTGTTGTTGGTAACAATGTAGCGTTTGTGATTGATTAGTGAAAAAGAATATTTGTTTTTATTTTACGTTGTTCTTCGTAACAATGTAGCGCTTATGTTTGATTTGTGAAAGGGAATGTTTACTTTTATGTTGTGTTGTTGTTGGTAAGAATTTAGTGATTGTTTGTAGATTTGCAAAAAAGGAATGTTGGCTTTTCATCTGCTTGTTGGTAACAATGTAGCACTTGTGTTTTTTGATCTTTTTTGTAAAAAGGAATATTCATATTATGTTATATTGTTGTTGGTAACAATGTAACATTTGCGAGTGATTTGTGAATGGGAACGTTTGCTTTTATATTAGGTGATTGCTCGTAACAATGTAGCGTTTCTAATTGATTTATGATAAGGAATGTTTACTTTTATGTTATGTTTTTATTAGTAACACAGTAGCGTATATTGATTGATTTGTAAAAAGGAATTTTTACTTTTATGTTATGTGTTTATTGGTAACAATGTAGTGTTTGTGATTGATTTGTGAAAAGTAATGTTTGTTATTTTATGTGAAGTTCAACTGAGTTAGAGTTGGAAATAATTGAAACTCTCCAGATTTGGTTTGGTCAATCATCTCAGAATATAAATCTAACAAATATTTACGTTGAATCAAACACAGACGGTACATTGTTACCCCTAACAAGACAACATAAAGTAACAAATTTCATTTACACTAACAGTTAAAAATTCTACGCAATACTGAGAGACATGTTTGGTAAAAAATCATTATCTTTTGCAAAAAAGTTTCCCAGTTTGTTATTAACACGACACAACACGCTACAGAAAATATATATTACCATATTACACACACATAAATAGCCCTCCACACATACACACACACATACACACACATATATATAGTGAGAGAGATACAGCGAGAGACAGAAAAAGTTAGAGACAAGCACACACACACACACACACACACACACACATATATATATATATATATATATATATATATATATATATATATATATATATATAATGGTATATAAGTATACATATTGATAATTGTATAAGTATATATACAATGCTCTTCTACGCAACCGCATAGAACCCAAAATTTAGAACATACTTAGAAAGAACCAAAATGGCTTCTAGAGGAATACATCCATGACGTCACAAATTTTGACTATCCGTCGAATTCTTGAAGGCGTATGTGCAAAAAAACTTGAGGCAACAATATTATTTGTCGATTTTGCCAAGGCATTTGACTCCATTTACAGAGAAAAGATGGAGCAAATACTACTCGCCTACGGCCTAACAAAAGAAACCGACGCATCCATAATGATGTTACAAAGAAATACACTAGTAAAAGTCTGTTCTTCGACATTGTAGCATGTTCACTGCAAGGAAACAAGTTAGCCAGATACCTTTTTATCATCTGTATAGACTACATGCTAAGAAAACCTATTGATAAAATGAAAGAAAACGGTTTCAATCTAATAGAGGAAAGAAGCAGAAGGTACCCCGCACAAACAATACCGACGCCGACTATGCCGATGACGTAACGCTTCTGGCAAATACACCTGCCCAAGTCGAAACCCTGCTACTTAGTCTGGAACGTGTAGCCGCAGGCATTGTTCTCCATGTCAATGCACACAAGACGGAATATATGTGCTTTAATCAAACGAGCGACATCTCCGCACTAAACTGTAGTTCTCTGAAACTAATAATCAAGTTCACCTACCTAAGAAGCAGTGTCTGATCAACCAAGACATACATCAACACACGACTAACAAAGGCATGGAAAGCTATCGATAAGCTATCGGTCATACGGAAGTCAGACCTGGTCGATAAAATATAACGCAGTTTTTTCCAAGCAACAGTCATGTCGATACTGCTATATGGACGCACATCATGGATGCTAACTAAACGAATGGATAAAAAGCTTGACGCCAACTACACAAGAAAACTGGAAGCAATATAGAACAAGTCATGGAGGTAGCACTCCACAAAACAGAAGCTGTACGGCTACCAACCACCCATCACGAAAACTATCCAAATTAGACGAACTAGACATGCGGGACACTGCTGGAGAAATATGGAAGTGCTCATAAGTGACGTACTCCAGTGGAAACCTTCACATGGAAAAGGAAAGGCAGGACAATCAGCTAGAACCTACATACAGCAGCTCTGTGACGATATGGGATGTAACCCTTAAGACCTCCCAGAGGCAATAGATGATAGGTAGTGGTGGCGAGAGAGGGTCAAGGATATCCGTGCTGATGGCACAGCGTGATAATGATGATATGTATATAACCAACTACAAACTGATAGCTACAAACATAGTTAATGATAAAATATCAAAAATCACAAAATTCTGAAATATACACAACAAATCAGTATCCCAAAAAGAAAAAGACTTCTTAACAAACTATATCTCCATAACCAGTAACTTATGAGGACTATCAAAAATTCACAAGTCCAAACAAATAAGAAAAGCCGTAGAAACATAAACATCTGAATATACAGAAATCCCAAACCCATGTGACCTCGAGTTTAGACCCATTGTAGCAGGCCTAACATGCCCGACTAGCAGACAAAGCAAACTAATTGACATTTTACTTCAACTTTTCCTAAATTAAATATAAAGGTATATTAAAGACAACATAGAGTTTTAAAACTCCATACCAGAAAAAATGATCCAAACACATTCAAAGCAACATTTTGACGTAACAAACCTATTTAGCAATATCTCCCATGAATTAGGAAAACAAGCCATCTCATTTCGAATGGATAAATACCCAGACACATAACACACAAAATTTAATTAGAAAAAATATCATCACGGGTGTAGAAATAATCTTTAATAATAACCCCTTCCAATTCAATAACATCAACGATATCCAGAAACTAGGAACAGCTACGGGAACTAAAATGACGGTAGCATACACTACCTTAACCCTACTATATTTAGAAGAAAACTGATGTAAAAAAAAATCGGTAAAAATACGGCAACGAAATAAAAGAAGAATTTACCAAATTATGGAAAAGATATTTAGATGATTGCTTCGTATTCTGGAAAGGGTCATTGGGTGATATCAATAAATTACACAACTTTTTGCTGGGCCGTCTGGAATTCGTGTCGGATAGGGTATCGAACAATGGAAGCTTCGAGGCCGAAAGGCCCCCAACTTCGGTTGGGCAACCTTCGGGTGGGTGAGCTGCAACCTTTGTCCCCTATATATAGCACTAGACCTTGCTGTCTAGTTTAAGCTATAACCCGGCATACGTGCCCGGATCCAAATTTGAATTCGTGATACTGCTTGCCTCACTAGACCCACATTGCACTTAGCGGTTCGATGAGCAGCACAAACCAGCAGGGTTCGAGTCTCAGCTCGTTCCCGTTATTACCCCCCACATAATTTATCCCCACTTTAATCGGCCTTCGGGCTTTTGACCTTGTGTCAAGTCCTGTCTGGTGGCAGGAATGGAAACATATATATATATGTATATATATATATATGTGAAACATATATGTATATATATATATATGTGTGTGTGTGTGTGTACACCAACAAAAACTCTTAGGAAAAAAGTTACCAGTAAATTTCAAACAACACTACCACACATACACATACGAAAAAATCGGAAAAACAGTCACACACTCACAGAGGAAAAAAAACCGTTAATGAAAACCAAAACCACTCCAACACAGACTCAACGATAAAACATATCAATTATAAAAGAGGGGTAAAGCAGACTAAGGTAAACACACACTAAGAAAAAATGAGAGGAAAACCTCTATATAAACATATAACCAAATGAAAATCATTCAAACAGCAAACATAAGTGATTTCAAGTCTCACTGGGCACCCCATTAACAAGGCCTTGTGCCATATATGTTCTATGATGAAAGCAACAAGCTGGAAACGTACACGTATTTAAGAACAAAATAAATGAATGAATTAATTAATTAAAAAATACAAATCTTTTCATGGACCTAACTTTTAGAAATATTTTGATCGCTCTCCGGACCTACAGCAAACATGTTTGAATATAAATACATAAGTATATATATATATATATATATATAGAGAGAGAGAGAGAGAGAAAGAGAGAGAGATTGACGCATATACATATATATATATATATACATTTATATACGTACACACACAGCTATATATATATATATATATATACAAATATTTATATAAGTATATATATACACATATTTTATACATATACACATATATACACATGTATATATATATATATATGTACATACCATGTATATATATATATATATATATAAGAAAAAACTGTAGATTTTTAGTAAATCTGACATGATAATAAAAATATATAGTTAAGTGAATAAACCAACACTGATAACCCGTGGTCAGTTTTGGTTTTTCCATGTTTCCACTTATTTTAATCTAATCTATTCATTCATACGCACACACACACACACACATACACTCACACACACACACACACACACATATATATATATAGTAATGATAATTACTTAGTGAGGAATTATCCAACTATAGTTTTGCCTATGATGCCCATCAGGGTACCTAATCCAGGAATTAGGTACACTGATGAGCCGCTTAAGCGAAACTATAGTAGCTTAGTTCCTGACTCAATACGTAATTATCGTTACTATATTTCTCTACGTAGTATTGAGCACACTTTGCATTGTAGCTTAGCTGGCCTAATAGTGTTTTTTTTTTCTTTTGACCAACCAATTGGCGCGTCTTTTGATTTGTTTTTCAATTGATATGATAAGGTTGGCCTTTTCTTTTTTTTCCAATATATATTTTTTCCAATATATGTATATATATATTTTTCCCCTTAAAAGAGATACGTTATATATTTTTATCTTCAAAACACATGCCTGTTTTTTTTTTATTTTTTCCTTACCGTAAGGGCTATTATTCAATATATAGCCGAAGTCCGCTGGGATCACATGCTCCAGTCTACCTTAGAATCCGCTATTTTTGAGGGCTTCATTATATATACTTTTACTCTCCCCAGAAATTATTTTGCATGAGGATAGTCATTTAATCCTCTGGTTCACGGCATTAGGAATCTACCTCAGTACCGATCTTAGATGGTTAGAGTCAGTATTTACGTAGGTGTAGGCGGAATCCTTTTTACTAAAAGGTTTGAAGGTGCCGTAATTTAAAGTGTAATGACGATGAGTGATAATAAACAAAATAATTCTCTATGTGATATCAAAACCACACAAAATCATCATTAATCATAAAAAACTTTATTTCAAAGTTAGATCATTTCGTATCTCATTTTCTATTCAATATGCATGCATTTTTCATTAATAATACAATTTGCGTATATATATATATATATATATATATATATGTGTGTGTGTGTGTGTGTGTGTGTGTGTGTGTGTGTGTACTTTGCGGTGTTTTAAAGCGTTAAAGCCGGGTGCCTCTTTGGCCGCTTGAAGCCTTCCAAAATAAACTGACATCAGCTGCCTCTAAAACTGGCAAAAGAGAGGAAATATTGAGATTAATAAAAAATGAATTTCTATTGGCTCCAATGAATTGTGCGGCTATTCACGTGCAGATATTCCTTGGTTATTAACGAAATTGTTTTAATGAAAACAAAAAAAAAAAAAACAACAAAAGAAAAAAAGAATTGAAGAAGCGGTATTGACTAATCACGGAAGATTCAATGAAGTTACATCACGCCAGTAACAACAGCATGGCCGAAATTACCCTTTCGTTAAATACCCAATCACTCAAATCTTCCTGTGCTTTCATTGGTCACATAGTGATTTTCTTGAATCAATAATTAATTGCTTCCTTAATTCCGTGTGTTTGCTCGATGTTAATTAGAAAAATAAACTTGAGGCTTTCACAGTAGTGCTTTTATTCATGCCTATGAATATCTAATTTCTTTATATTCTTGTAAGACAGAAAAAGTACATGCACGCTAATCTTCTAGACAAGTCTTAGTATTGACAATTCTCACTAAATTGCTGGTTATATATATATATATATATATATATAACCTGCAATTATATATATATATATATATATATATATATATATTAAATTAATGATTTAATGGAAGAAAACGGTTTCAAGATGGCAAATGAAAGTAGCAGAAGACATCTCACACAAACAATTACGGATGCAGACTACGCTGATGGCATACCGCTTCTGGCAAATACACCCGTACATCCGACCAAACCGAATCCCTGCAACATAGACAGAAACGATCAGCTGCAGGCATAGGCTTCCATGTCAATGCACACAAGACGATATATGTATGCTTTAATAAAAGAGGCAACATCTCCTCACTAAAGGGTGGCCTTTTGAAACTACTGGATAATTTCACCTACTTTGGAAGCAGTGTCTCATCAACCGAGAAAGACATCAACACGCTACCGATAGACTATAGGTCATATGGAAGTCAGACCTGAGTGATAGAATGAAATACAGTTTTTTTCAAGCTGCGGTCGTGTCGATACTGCTATATGGATGCACTACATATATACGCGTCTATATTGCTATACCGATGCATTATATACATATATATATATATATATATATATAATCACCTGTACAATTTACTCAGACTACATACTATCAGGCGATAAATAGAGGGCTGAAAGGTTGAAATTCTACTGGGTACAAAACCTGGAACTGCCTACCATATTCCTGTTGTATTTCTGGACTATTCAGAATCTGAAAACATTATTCAAAAGTAGTTTATGCTTTTTATGAATCCTGAATTTTACCTTGGAATTAATCGCAAAACAGACAATAATCAAATTTACCTTGCGATGATTTGACGCCCTTGGAGAATTTTGTCTCTTACACTCCAAAATCATTCAGATGACCGCTGATAATAACTAAAAAAAAATAATGTCTATAATATCAAAATAAATTAAATTGGCTTAAGAGCATTGCCGTTCTCAAAAAAGAAAACATGTCCAAGTCATATTTACCCAACCCTATGCTCGGGCAGGATATGACACAAGGTCAATTTTTTAAGCGGAGATTAATAAGTTTGAATTCAGATTTTTCCTGCTCCTAGACTAATTGCCTTACCAAGGCTGAAGAACTCAGTCTGCCCTACTTTTTACCCATAGTTGGAGGGAGAATAATTGGATTCATACCTTCATCCCAAGTGTATTAGTGCTATGTGAAATGCAATCATTCTCGTCCCGGATTTGAACTCATGTCGCCGTGTCCATTTCCTACGACGATGACCATTACACCACGGGCACCTCCATCTCTAAGTCGCTGTTTATAAGGGATTAACAACAGAATATAATAGTAAATCGACTGTAGTCGGAGGCAAATATAAAAATATTCATATAGCTATGTGCAAATTATAGAGGGAATACAGTATTAGGTGAAAATGGTATATAACTCGGAAAGTAACCCTTTTAATAAAAGAATCGCATGGAATTAGAAATATAGAAATTTATGGTATACCTGATATATAAAAAAAAAGAAAACAATAAATATATATTTTCTTGAAATAGAAAATGTTTAATAGAAAAAATATACAAGTAGCCAACTGGAAAATACGTAGACAAAAAAAAAAAGAGATTAACAGAAATACGACACCGAGACAAGACAATGAAATGGCGAAAATGTTTAACCCGGTTCCTTTTGGTGGTTCCCCTACTATTAAACGTTGGTTTTTCACCAATGTTTGTAGGTTTCTTTTTCTACTTTGTTGCAGCTGCCTGATGAGGCAGGTTGCGTCGACGGTCTGTCGAAATAAATTGATAATAGCATAATGACAGTGCATTAAGTTTTCTTTCTAATTATACTAAGGGTATATTGAGTCTGGATGAGACTTATTTTTTTATATTTTTAGACATTTATATAAATCATATAAAATCTATTTAAATTATATAAAAGTCAGAGACAGCGATCGAGGTTACCTCAAATGTTGTCGCCAACTATATATATATTAATCGTCATACATCAAGTACTCCAACAAAATTATATGAAAACTTTCATGCATTATCAACTTGACCAATTCCAAACTCATCGTCTCTGGACAATTTATATATATATATATATATATATATATATATATATATATATATCGCAGTTCAGGAAATTACCCTTTACTCAACAGGGAAACTCTGACTCAATATGTATATATTTGTGAAACAGATATCCAGAGAACTAGAGACAAAACTAAAAATTATATGCTTTTAACTTGCATCTACATTCATTAGAAATGCAAATTTAATATGTGTTTCATTGAAAAAGTATCTCATTTCAAAAATGTCGTTGATGTCTCCTATTCTTCTTTTTAAAAAAAGTAAGGTAGCTTGTTGCAAAGTAAGCTCTTCTTTTAGAGTATCGAGATAAAAAAAATTTTGCATTGCTGACAATAAACGTTTATGTTTTATTTACTTAAAAAGTGATTGGAAGATACTGTTAAATTTATTGACTAGAAATATCGTAGACAAATATGCATATATACATAAATGTACTTCATATAAACAATTATAATCATCATTTTATTGAAGAAGAAAAATTGATATTTTTGAATTCAAATAACAAGAATTTATTTATTTATATATTTGTGTGTCCAGTAGGCAAAGGCAGTTTTAATAAAGAAGATGAAAAGTTAAGATAATTTTAATTTATTAAATTATCGTCATCAAAAATATGTATAAATCCGTTTTCAATCGCAATAACCCAAAACACCCAAGAAAAGATGAAATCATTAAAAAAGGAAATTGTTCCACATCTTTCTATCATCATCATCATGTCATGCCGCAGGCACGGATATCCCTGACCCTCTCTCCACACTTCTCCCTATCGTTCCTCCCCTATGGCAGGTCTTCAGGGCTACATCCCGTATCCTCTCATAGCTGCGGAATGTATGTTCGAGCTGGTCGTCCTGCTTTTGCCCGGCTATATGTAGGGGTCCATAGGAGTACATCACTTATGAGCTGGTCCCTGCTTCTCCAGCAATGCCCTGCATGTCTGGTTCGTCAAATTTGGATAGTTTTCGTGATGGGAGGCAGGTGGCCGTATAGTTGGTGCCTTGTGGGGTCTTGCCGCCAGGACTCGTTCAATATTGCTCGCAGCACTCTTGTGTAATTGCCGTCTAGCTTTCTTCTCATGGCGTTTAGTTAGCGTCCAAGTAGTACATCCATACAGCAGTATTGATACGACCGCGGCCTGGAGGAAAATGCGTTTCATTTTATCGGTCAGGTCTGATTTCTATACTCATCAGATTTAGCACCTACGGATGATCAGTTGTTTCCATTGCAAAAACATTTCATTTGCTTGTTGTTTTGTGATCAATTTTGCCTTCAACGGAGGTTCCCGTAGTGTAATGGTTATCGTCGTAAGAAATCGACACAGCGACACGATTTCAAATCCTGGACGAGGCTCATTACATTTCACATAGCACTAATACCCTTGGGAAAGGTATGAATCCAATTATTTTCCCTCCAGCTATGGGTAAATAGTAGGAAAGACTAGGTTCTTCAGCCTTGGTGAGGCAACTAGTCTAGGAGAAGGAAAACTCTGTATTCGAATCTGTTAAACTTCGCTTAAAAATTGACCTTGTGTCATATCCTGCCTGAGCGGAGGGGTTGGTAAATAGGATCAATTGTGCCTTTTCTTTTCGCTTAACATTTGTTTGTGGCTGCTACTGCGGCGTTAAGCGTTAGTTCAAACTCGTTAAGCATAAATCCCCAAGTTAAACTATGTTAATCTGTGCAGCTTTCAAATCACGAACGGAGTGAATCAATTCATAAGGTGTAAGCACACCAACTACCCCGATACTAATTACCACAATGCTAACGGCATTTGCGTGCGGCAAACTAGAGCGTTCCAAAATACTGTAACACATTTGACTCAACCAAGTATCTAAAACTAGATCCATCAGTTCCATAATAATGTTTACAATTTTTAGCATTTTACTTAATACACATACTATCCTCGTTATTCTGTTCCGAATAATTAAAAAAAACCGCTTCTTTATGTGTATGCATTTATTTCCTAAAATCTTCCTTACGAATAAGACGTGAAGCAGTTTCAGGCGGAGTTGGAATTCAGTGTGTTCCTTCTTCAATATTGATTACATAACCAAGTCTAACTGTGTGTTTTATTATTTATCCATAGCTAGAGGGATAGCAAATGTATTCATGCCTTTTCCCAAGGTATTAGTATAAAGCAACTTGAAAACAGCCTCGTCCAGCATTTGAACTCGTTTTAATGATTTTATTTCTGATGATGATATCCATAACATTAATCCTGCCTGCTATGTACATGTAACATCAACAATGAAGAGATTGAAAATTGAACACAAACAGTTGAGAGAAACCAGAACGAAAAGGCTGTGACAGCTGGTGGCCTGAAATATGTAGCGAATGATCCATTATTTTTTTTAATATACAATGATTGATTGTTGGGTCAGTATGCGTCAAATAATTTATCATTTACCTGATGGAAAAAATTTTAAAAAATAGATACCTGAAAAAATTTAACATTACGCTATTTATTTATTGATTGTAAAATATTCCCAAAATATTATATTACACAGAAGTATTATTCCGAGTAAAAAAAAAAAATAATGAGAACATGTCATACATTATTTTTCTGTAGAAGTTTGGTAATTAGATACTAACTATATTTCTGATGTTCTGTTTTCTACACCACAAGCTAATTCTTTGCTGTAATGTACCACTTTTGGATACGTTATCGTTTATCAGGTGAGTCTGATCATCCAAGAGTCAATCAACTCTTTTATTTATTTTATTTAAAATGCGTTTCATTTTATCGGCCAGGTCTGATTTCTATACTCATCAGATTTAGCACCTACGGATGATCAGTTGTTTCCATTACAAAATCATTTAATTTGCTTGCTGTTTTATGATCAATTGTGCCTTTCACGGAGGTTCCCGTGGTGTAATGGTTATTGTCGTAGGAAATGGACACGGCGACTCGAGTTCAAATCCTGGACGAGAATGAATGCATTTCACATAGCACTAATACCCTTGGGAAAGGTACGAATCCAATTATTCTCCCTCCAGCTATGGGTAAATAGTAGGACAGACTAGGTTCTACAGCCTTGGTGAGGCAACTAGTCTAGGAGAAGGAAATCTCTGTATTCAAACCTGTTAAACATCGCTTAAAAATTGACCTAATTAATTATTAATATTTGGTTGGAATTCATTTAACGAAAGAAATGTGTCCATATATTTGCATTTGACCGGAATACTTCATATTCTATAATTCTAAATTATTTGTAATGAATATTTACTTGAAGCCATAATATTTTACAAAGAATTTTTCTATTAATTACTTGAAATCATACACCTCCATTTAAATAAATTATTAATATCAAATAGAAATAATTATTTGAAATCTAATAATTCTTATTATAAGATAAGAATACTTAAAAAGATACAACCACTGGTATTTGAGAGGATTAACTGATATCATATAATCTCATCAAAACTCTAAAATCTAGGCATAATCAATAACTCACTAAATTAATCAGTTAATCAGTATTTCTTGTTCGTTACCGATATGAATATGTATAGATGAAATAATTATTAATGATGATACTTGCAACCAAACAAAAAAAAAAAGACAAAATTACATTTGATGATTTTTTTTTACTCGGATCGGCTATCCTATATTAAATACTTGCAAAAGAAAAAAAAATATGCTAATTTTCCTTGGATTTAACTTTACTTTGTAATGAGCTATGTGTCTCGAATATCAGTTCGATACTAGTCTCACGCTGTCTGCAGCTCAGTGATTTACAAGGTAACAATCAATCTTTTATAAAACAATAGACATGCGTCCAGCGTTTATAATTTCCGATCGTTGAAGTACAGCATCATTTTGTTCAGGTTTTTACGAAAGCCATTAGCAAAAGAAAACGCTCTCTAACATGTCAGATGCACGTGGCCGAAATGTCACATTTTCAAGCGAACTGAGTAATAGCTTTTAGTTAAAGTCGATCACTTGTCAAATTGTATAAATCATTTGACTGTTGTGATTATGTAGTCCGTCTGGATTAGTTGACGCCCTCGGCGACTAGGCCGTGCCCTTAGCAAAATTAATAAGCCATCAGAGGGAAAAAAAGAAAAAGAAGACGAATTCAAATATTGTCAGATTTTTGCAAGACCTCTTTTTCGATTTTTGAAAATAAAAACTAATGTTTTTGGCATTCGGTAAAATATACAATTTAATGACGTGAATGCTTTCCCTTTTTAATACCGAAATAGACAAACAAAACTCTCTTTAAAGCTTAATTCAGTCTTCGCGTGTAATGTATCTTAACTGCTTCAGTTATATTTTACAAATATAATTTGGCTTTGCTTCGAAATCGTTTTCTGGTTTCTGAAAGGTGATTATGTACTGCAACGAACCAAGAATAGTCTTCTTAAACATAGATATTTGCGGTTTATTTTCATATTTTGATTGATTGATCGATCAATCGATGTATTGATTTTATCGGCCAACTAAAGTCGTCAAAATTAGAGGTTAGGGAATTGTCTTCATTATAAGTTCATATATAGATTTGTTCTGTTACATTTTTTTTTTCAAAAAATCGAATAATGTTGAAACAGATCTATCTGACCTATAGATAGGATCTCAACAGTTGCTACTACTCCGGGTCACAGTGGATTTGGTAGAAATGGCAATAATAATGTACTCCACATTCCATAGAATTCACCATCCAATGCAGTTTACTTACATCCATTAGACAGTTCTTTTTTTTTCATTTTCCTTATTTTGTTGGATGGTTGGTTGGATTTAATGGCATATCAACCTCTATAGGTTATTTAATGCCAGAGATTTTTTTACACATATATATTTGATTTGTAAATGCAAATTTTTATGTTGGTGATGTTTGGGTTTTTTTGCAAATTAACCTTTTAAGGTTCATTGAGTGTCAAAATCTGATATGTATGTGTGTGTATATATAAATGTCAAAGCTTTTTACTTGCATTAACTTGATGGTCGAAGGTATTGGTAACATAGTCTATATCTTTGATAGGAGGCCCGCTGTTTTTAAGAAGTTGATTGTTTTTGAGAGAAATTTTTTAAATAGTTCCTTCATGCTGTTCGCCTTATAAAACTTTTTCCTTGTGTGGTTAAGTTTTGTGCGTTTTATCAAAATGTGCTTAATTGAGTATTGGTTTCCACATGGATATTTTGGGGAAGGTTCTTCTTTTAGAATGAAGGAGTGAGTCAGTCGAGTGTGTCCAATGCGTAGTCGAGTAAGGTTACTTTCTTCTCATCTGGTATTATAAGGATCAAGCTTCCTTTCTTTTAAAATTGGTTGCATTTGAAAGAGCTTATTGTGGGGATTTTCATCCCATAATTGTTGCCATTTTTGGTTACTATTTGTTTGATTATAGGTTTGAGGTCAGTATATGGAATTTTAATGTTTTCATCGGGAGTCATGTTGATTGCAGCTTTAGCTAATGAGTCGGCTTTATCATTGCCCTGAATTCCGATATGGCTTGGAATCCAGCAAAATATCACCTTTTTGCAAGGGATCAGTGAGTTGAGTTTGTTGAAGATCTTGACAATTAGCGGATTTTCTAATTTGGTGTATTTGAGTGATTGAAGATCTGAGATGGAGTCTGAGTGGATGATAAATTTTTTGGAGTTACTTGTTGAAATTTGGTCAAGTGCCAAGTCTATAGCATAGATATCGGCAGAAAATATGGAGGCTTTTTTTGGGAGGCATTTTTAAACTGCTCCATATCCAGTTCCCAAATTACTTTTGGAGCCATCTGTGTAAATGTATTGATAGTTTGGATAAATTTCCTGGATGTTGTTGAGTTTCTCTTGGTATATTAAAGGATGCGTTTTGTTTTAGGTTGTTTATTTAAGTTAAGGATAACCACAGGATGCTTGAGTAGCCAAGGGGGAGAGCTTAGATGTATGGTATCATGAATGCTGTGAGTGAATTGTCAGTCTCTTTATTTTGTGGGCATGGGTGCTTACTTCTTTGCTGGGGATTCAGTCTGCTAATTCTTAGAGGATTTTTTTTGGTTCTTGTGCATGAAGGCATCGAAAGTTTATAGTTGGATGAGATGGTGAAACTCACTTTTGCATTCCGGTTATGTTGTATTTTTTAAGGAAAACAAGTTTTTCATACTCATTTTTACTCGTCTTTTCGGTCTTAATTGACTAACTTTCTTCAAGGCTCTGACGCCAAAACCGTCTACGGATATTTATATTTACAGTAAGGGAGCATCCCAATATTGACTTCGGACATTATTGTATATATATATATATATATATATATATATATATATATATATATATATATATATACCTTTGTTTATATTTGGTTTATATTTTGGTATTTATATTGAAGAGGTGAAAACGGCAATTTTTTCTGCCATTTCATCAAATCCACACTCGAGGCAATCATCCGAACAAATTCAATGCTATATATATAGTAAAGTTAGTAAAGTTGGTGACCTTAGTCGCGGGTGACCCAAAGGCTCCCTTTTGAATAGCTACAACACTGAGGTGTAGGGGACAGTACCTCTCAATTCCCTGGATATATATATATATAGAGAGAGAGAGAGAGTGAGAGAGAGAGACTGCGGAATCGTAGTACGCGAGTTCGTACTCCTGTCGCGCTATTACGTTCACTTTCAGGCAAATACCCTTGGGAAAGGTTTGAACCCCCCTTATCCTCCCAACTATGGTTTAAATAGTACCACTACTGTTCTTCTAGGAGAATGGCTTTGGCATTAAATAACCTAAAAAGAGTTGATATGCCATTAAACAAAGAAACCTAAACATATATATATATATATATATATATATATACATTTGGGGGGGCGCTTTTGTGTGATAAAAATTAATAGTAAAGTAGATAAATCAAACACTTACAACGGGTTTTATGATAATATTTCGTTCTTTATTAGCAGAAGAACTTCGTCAGACTAAACTTTTTTTTGCGTTTTTTCCTCTTATTTATATTATCTTGTCTGATTCACGAAAATCTACCATTTCTCCATACATGTGTATATTTGTGCGCGTCTTTGTGTGGGTGCTTGTGTGTACAGTGTGTGTTTGTGTTTAATATGTGTGTATAATGTGTGTGTTTGTGTACAATGAGACTATGTGCGTGTATAAATGTCTTTGAACAATGATCAAGTTATTTGATTCACGAAATATATTTTATCTAAACACTATATATATATATATATATACATATACATATATATACATATATATATATATATATATATATATATATAAATTTGTGTGTGTGTGTGTGTGTGTGTGTGTGTGTGTGTGTGTTTGTAGGTGTGTGTGTTTGTTTTTTTTTGCTGATATTGGGCTGGTTCATAAATAATATCTGTTTTTATAGCAAAATAATTAGACGCATTTCAGACATTCAATGATTTAAACGACATAAATCATACTCCACTAAAACGAAAATTATTCATTTCTCAAGTCAACATAAATAAACCCGATGCAAAATGGATTCAAATTAATTAATTTTTCGTATAGCACAACATTTGTATAGATTTCATCATCTCGGGTCTTTCAAAACTTTCATGAAAATAATCTCTTATATTTTCTCAAGGGGGAAATTACAACTTGTAATGCATGTTTTCTGCTAATACTCTACGAAGTGAAACCTAACTCTTCATACATCTACATGTCAAGTAAACATTTCTATATTATCTGCATATTATGCCATTTATATCTTTACCAGTTCTTTTCATTATTTTTTCTTTCAGCCACAAGATAGAGTTTCGTTTACAAAAGAATATCAGCACTTTAATTAATTGATGCAAAATGGATTCCTACTTCAAATACATAAATAAAATAATTAAAAAATTAAAAATTTTCATTTGACAAAAATCAAGCATCCATTTTTTCAAATGTTTTTCATAACTCTTCCAGCGAAATTTTCCATCAAATTGAAAATATTTTATCTGTAGTTTTCATTTCTTATTTTAAGATTTTCATGTCCAGCTGATTTCTAAAAAAAATAATTAAATCCCTTTCCTATCAGGTAAAAGTAATTCGGCGAACATCTAAAAACCGTCCTGTATAAAGAGGAATTAATTAAATACGTTTTTAAAATGCGTTGTTTTTTGGGGGAATTGTTTTTATAATATCCATCCAATGATGCTAGCTTCTTTTTTGTAAATTAAAAGCGACCTATTAAAATGAAATTATTTTTCGATAAAATCGATAAGTCACCAGCCTTTTATAACAATTTTCCCATTCCTATATGAATAGTTAAACTGGATTAATTATCATTACGATCAGTATAACAATCGACAGTCATGCGTACCAGAAACCAAGATTTTTCGATACAAGATTAAATTCAAGCTGAGTTCTTTATGTTATTTTTTGTACTCTCTGGTTAACGTTATTTGGCCATTCTAAATCAAATTAAGTTTCTACACCATGTACAATATCTTATTTGGAAAAAATAGTTTTATATTGTTTAGTTTAGGTTATTTTGTTTAATGTTACATTAACACATGATGGTCATTTAATGTTAAATTCTGTTAATACGTGTATATGTTTAAAAACCGAACATTTGAAGAAAACTATTTTGAAAACGATTTTGAGCTCATTCGTTCGCATTAAGATTAATTGTTTCAAGTATTGCTATTGAATATAAATAATGCTATTTATCAAGTATACTTAATTAATTTAATATAAATCCTTTATTTGCACGTAATTAAATTGTTAAACAATTTTCCTAACAAATACTAATAATTCAATTAAATATTAAATATTTTATTGCATATTGTTAAATGATTTCCAGTATGGTGAATGATTGAATAGTTCTATTTGACCTACAATTGGGACAACCACTCCAGGTCAGTGTGGAACTTAGAAATAAAAGGGGTACTCCATATTCCCCAGAAATCTTGAACTGGAGCTTCACCATAAGATATTTTTATATTATCACCAGGACACTCCCGGAGGAACCGATGGTGTTATGGTTACCGTCGTAGAAATTGAACACAGCAATCCAAGTTCAAATCCTGGACTAGTCTGTTTGCATTTCACAGAGCACTAATATCCTTGGGAAAGGTATGAATCTAACGATTCTGCACCTAGCTATGGGTGAAATAGTTGGGCAGATGAGGCTCTTTAGCCTTGATATAACACCCAGTCTAGTGGAAAAAAACTTTAAAATCAAACCTTCTAAACTCCGCATTAAAATAACCTTGTGTCACATCTTGATCGTGTTGAAGGGTTGCTAAATATATACATAAGACACTCATTGTAGATGTCTACTTCTTTGTAGAGATCCAGGTGGCGTTTTCTACAAATCCAGCCTACAGGATGACTTAGTCTGCTTGCAGTATCGCAGTATGTCATCATATATTTATGTATTGCTTAATCCTTGTAATCTAACGAGAACATGCTTTCAGCCTGATTTTACTGTAAGTCCAAACATGTATTACGCAACACCTTACCAACAACAGAGTATAATTCACATGAGTTCGGCTAAGTAATTGAAGGAAGATTGAATGAAAGAAAGGGAAATCGAACAAAAATGAAGGTATAAATTTATGAGAAGTGAGAATACTGGGTTGAAGCATATAGTGAGATTAAAAAAAAAAACATCTAAAAGAGCATGCCAGAGTGAAAGTAGATATAAATAGGATGGTCAACATATTTATTGCCTCATAAATAATCCGGAATAAATTTTATATTTTTAATGAAATTAAGTTTTACTTTTATTTCTTTGTTGGCCAAGTAATGCTTTTGCTACCATAAAGGAATTTATCTTTAGTCCGTGGTGCGACAAGATTGCACACACACAGACACACAGAATTACACACACATAGATACTCGCTATATATATATTCATATATATATATATATATATATATATATATATATATATATATATATAAGTTTTTAATCACTGGTATCTTTACAATCCGCCATGTTCAAAAATACAAGTCAATATGAACTGGAGGAAAATATCCAAATTACAAGACTGTTGAGATTGGCCAGACTTCTAAAAAGAGTCCGTGAAACTTGAGGAAACATGCTCTCAAATGAAATAATAATAATAATAATAATAATAATAATAATAATAATAATAATAATAATAATAATTGCAGCTACCAGAAAGAATAGTATAGATACTTCAACGACGAACAAGCGGAATTTCTCCCAAGAAAACGTGGACGCGACTAGAGAAGGGAAACCTTATAAGAGAGACTGTTTCTTCTAAAAGCAATAAAAAATACTGCAGTAAGGACCAATTATCTCAAAGAAAAAAGAAGACGCAATAAAATAGGAAATGTAGGTTAAGTAGTGATAAAGACGAAACGATCAATCACATAATCGAATGCGGCAAATTAGCACAGAAAGAGTGTAAGTCTAGACACAATTGGATGGACAAGGTGATTCATGCAAGAAATTTGAATTTAACCATATGAACAAATGGTATGAGCACAACTCAGAATCTGTTCAGGAATAAGAGATGCACTAATTTCTCTGGGATTTTGAGATACCAACGATCACCTAATCTCGGTCAGACGATCAAACCTAGCTATAATCAACTGGAAAATGAGAAATTTCAGAAGATTTGCTGTCCTGATTGACCACAGAGAAAATTGAAAGAAAGGGCGTAGGAAGATAAGTTCCTGAAACTTGCTTGATAACTGAAAAAAAAACAAACTGTGGAACATGAAAGTGACGACGATACCAATTGTAATTCGTGCTCTTATCACAATCATCATATGATTCGTACAAGGACTGGAGGATTGGGAAATAAGAAGACGAGAAATGCAAATTACGGCTTTTTGAGAACGGCCGGAATAGTGAGAAATGTCCAGGAGACTTGTGGAGACTACCTCCGGTGAGAAACCATCGCCTAACGATGGTTGGAAAAACTCGCAAAAGATAATAATAATAATAATAATAATAATAATAATAATAATAATAATAATAATAATAATAATAAAGGATAGCCACTCTGGTGATTGTTGGTTAGTTTGCAGCCAACATATCCACAGACACACATATTGGCCCTCGACCAAGCCGTCAATCAAGAGATGCACCTGTGTAAATAAGCGGAAGAACAGCTGAAACAGGTGCTCGTGAGACAATTTTATAACCAGGTGCCTGAGGCGGTTCGAGCCAGTTGGAGATAAGATACCGAATTGAGAGCCAGCAGCATACAGAGGACTTGGGCCCTCGGTGACCCATGGTTGAGCAACCTCAGCCAAGATGAGGAAGAAGTGCTGCTATGATCAGAAGCACCTGGGGTCAATAAAGCAGTCTGTTCAGTCCCCAGCTCATCTCTCACACACTACAGAAACATCACCCCTTTCGAGAATTAATTGTGAGAGGTTATATTTTTATAAAGAAATGTGTTCGTGCGTTCATTGAAGTTCGTCATTATTGTTGACTATGTTTCTGCATATATTTTTATTATGTATATGTATGTGGCTCTACAACAACACACGCGCACATAGACATACACAAACTTGATGGGCCATGGTTTAATGGTTATCGTCGTAGAAAATGGACACCACCTCATGAGTTCGAATTCTTGATGAGATTGCTTGCATTTAACAAAGCTCGAATACATTTGGGGAAGTTATGATACCACTTATTTCTCCTCAAGCTATGGGAAAATAAAAAGGCAGACTGGGCTCTTTAGCCTTCGTTAAGAAACCGTTCTAGGAGAAAGAAAACTTTGGATTCTAACCTTTGCTTATATATAGTCATCCACAGACAGATCTGTTTCGTTCTATCAGAACTCTCCAGTGTGGCTAGACAGGCTAGGTTTTCGAAGCTCAGATCGAAACCCGGTTGACTCAAACGCCAATCCAAGATTATACACTCAGTCACGAGGAAACTAGCGCAAGCAAATGAAATTTAAAACGGTTATGAATCACAATTGTTATTGTTTACATATATCCGCTTAACGGCTACCGAGAGCACGATTCATGTATATATATATATATATATATATATATATATATATATATGTATATATATATATATATATATGTAGTTATTTTCTCTCTTATTTATCAATATTTTAAGATAATTTATCAAGTATCTGTCAACTCCGTTCACGTATGTTAATAAAACTATATTTAGAAGGATAGTACTGATGCCAGTGGAGAAAACGCTGTTTTGAATAAAGTGTATTTTGAAAAGTTGCTTTCATAAAGCGGTCCAATATTAGCTATTACAAATATGTTTTTTTACATTTTTTCAAGGAAGTTTTGTTTCTAATCAATGCATAGAATTTTAATTTTCTAGCACTGCATAAACTCTGTCATACAATCAAGGCTCTGATGTAATTATCACTGATTAAATTAAATACTCTGTTTGAAAAGGAAAAAGTACACATTTGGATTATGATTTATGACTTTTATAAACCCCAAAATAATAAAAATATTTGATCTTATATTTCATAAAGCTATCTAAAATGTCTCATTGAATGGGAGGAAGGATTGGTGTAATGTTGATGAAACTACTATCGCAGAAAAATTGTTACTGAATAGTGAGTTTGATCATTGTACAGTACTCCAGACTTTTCAGCCTTGTACCAAACGTAAGCTATGTTAAAATTCTTAGAATTTACTATTGAATCACGTTTAAAACACTGTTCTTTTTTTATTTTTTGTTTCATCATCAGAATTAAATAACTATATCCCCTTGTTTTTTATTTTAGCTGTAATAAAACTAAAAATATAAGACGCATGACATTTTTTTCAGAACTGAAAATTCTGGCTTCATTAATAATAGCTTAAACTAACTAGATGAAATAAATCAAATTGATAGTCTATCTTTTTTTTTTCAAACCATACGGAGGAAGATAAGTTGGAATATCTCAATAACGAAGGATAAATTATATAAAGAGCTTCTAATATGCATCCTAAAAACTAATACCAGGCGCAGCTTGGATATGCAAATTGGTAAGCAGTGTGAGCAGTCAAAAGATTGTTGATGTAGTTGGGTGTGTTTAATTGAAATGACGTATTCTTTCAAAATAATTTTCATTTGATATGACGTATGGTGCCTACACAAGAAATTTCAATAGAAACCCTGCAAGGGATCGTAAAATTCATTCAGGTAGGAAACCTTGAGATGTGAGGTGAAAGATGTTGGTTATCCCCAACGTTGTCTGAAATTTATTGCAAATATAAATTAAGCGGGATAAATAAAAAGTCAAGGATATTGGTATTCTATGTGCACATTGAAATCTGGAGCACTTTGGTCATTTTGTCGATATAGAATTGGTTCGGTGATGAAGTCATTTATCAATGTGATAATGCATCTTCTCACACACCAAAGAGTGTTCGAGCTTTTCTTCGGGAAAGGCATGCATAATCAATGACAGGTCTAGTGAGCTGTCAGCATCTGAATCCAACTGAATTTTCTGATGGGAATATTTTTAAAATAGTTCATGAGAAGGTTTCATTAGCCAAAGAAGTGACACTGACTAAAATGTGGGAACCTCTTCGATGAAAAATGCAGTAAATTAGAGAAATCCATGCACTAACTAAGGTTTTCATAAAAGCACGAGGACGAGTGATTAAGTATATATATATATATACATATATATATATATATATATATATATATATATATATATATATATATATATATATATTAAGAAAAACAACAAACCGGTCATATTAGGATTATAAATTTATTTCCATCCTGTTACGTGTTTTTGAAAAATTTAAAAACGCGAAAAAGATTTAACAGGACTTCTTCGGAGCCAATGGATAAAATAAATCAGAATTGACGCAGGAAAAGGTGGGAGGGCATAGAAGAGGGGTTAAGAGTTATCTCTTCATCTAGTCCACTTCCGTTTTTTTATTTTATTGTCGGTTAGAATTGTAGTAAATTTATTTAAAAAAATTTATTTTTATTTTTTAATTCTAAATACATTTTGACTTAAACTACAGATTTAATATTAAAATAGATGTTTAACTTTATTCAATAACTTTACGTAATGATACAGTAATAATTATATTAAATTAATCTCAAGATTTAATTAAATTTAAAATATTTTTTTAAAATCAAATCTATTTAGAAACTATTAATCAGTTACACTTTTAATGATTAGTACGTATATATGATATGTTTGTTCATATTTTTTTTCAAACATTTTATTTTATTTATTCATTTACATAAATTCTCAGTTTAATTCTATGGTTTTTTAAAAAAAAGATTAAGTTAAATAACTATAGTTTAAATTCAGCCCTATGTCTACATCTAGCTATTAATTCACTTTTCTTGTTTGATAATTTTTCCGGCTCTGGATAAAGCAAAATGTGTTTTTTTTCTTCTAAACACAGATTACTCCGGAATGCTATATATATATATATATATATATATATATATATATATATATATATATATATATATATATATAGAGAGAGAGAGAGAGAGAGAGAGA
>OY757911.1:103062813-103227813 GCA_963585895.1 Sepioteuthis lessoniana
TCTGTTTTAAATTTGGAAAAAATGCCATGAGATGATAGCTGGATCAACTGCTACGACCCAGGGACCAAGAGACAGAGTGTCCAGTTGAAGAATGCTTGCTCTCCTAGACCCAAGAAGGCCAGATAGAGCAAACCCACGCACACACTTTTGATGATCCCTTTTTTTGACAACACTGGCATGATCGACATGCACTGGGTTCCCACTGGACAGACAGTCAACAAGGAATACTATGTTGAGGATTTAAGGGAGTTCAGGAAGAGATTCCCTCGGAAGAGGCCAGCACTCTTCAAATCGGCTCAGTGGCATATCCACCAGGACAACGCACCAGTCTACAACTCCATCCTTGTCACAAACTATTTGATCAAGATGGGCATCAAGACAGTTCCTCACCGTCCCTATAGTCCAGACCTTGCTCCCTGTGACTTGGTTATTCCCTAAGCTCAGAGACTGTCGTTATGAGACAATTGACAAGATGAAAGAGGCTTTGACGAAGGTCATTGACACGCTCACAGAAGAAGACTTCCATTGGGCCTTCCAGACGTTGTTTGAACGGTACAACAAGTGCATTGCAGCCGGAGGAGATTACTTCGAAGCGGACTAGATTTTAATATGTGTACTATCAATAAATGTGCCCATACGAAAATCGTCTGGAAACCTATTTAATGATCCTCGTATATATATAAAATATTTTTGTAAATATTCTTGAAACCATTTAACAGTATGTAGACTATTTGATGCAATAATTGTTTATACAGAATTATTTTACTCCTTGATGGTCTTTCACTGAATTTTGAGAGATAGCAAGTCTCTTCAAGTCACCAGTACTCTTCTCAATATTCTGGCCGATCTCACTAATGCAGTTGTTTAGATGGTCTTCACTCGTCCCATTATTTCCACGTCCTCCAGTCCTTGTAACAATCATTTGGTGACTGTACCAAGAGCACCAATTAAAATTGGTATGATGGTCACTTTCATATTCCGCTGTTTTTTCTTAGCAGGGTAAAGGTTGGTACCCTTCTTTTCGCTTTCTTTTGATGTGACTCTGTGGTCCATTGGGACAGCAACGTCCACAACATTTTTTTGTTTTTGATTATTATAAGGGCTGGTCGTCTGCCCGAAAGTGGGTGATCCGTTGGTGTCTCAAAATCCCTGAGAAATTTTTGCGTCTCGTGAAAGAAGTTTAGATTTGACTATTCGAACAAGTGTTACATGCCCTGCACAAAATTATTATTATTATTATTATTATTATTATTATTATTATTATTATTATTTACTCTAGAGTTTTTCACATCAGTATTAGCTGATGGTTATTCACTGGAGTTTGAGTGAAAGCAAGTCTCCTCAAGTCTCCAGGACTCGTCTAAATATTCTGGCCGTCCTCAGCAATGCTTTCGTTTGGATAGTCTATACCCGTCCGCTAACTTCCATGTCGTCCAGGCCCTTAAATAATCCTTTAGTTACTGTGCCTAACGCACCAATCACAATTGGCACAATAGTTACTTTCATATTCCACAGTTTTTTCAATCCTCTAGCAAGGTCGAGGTGCTTATCCTTCTTTTCTCTTTCCTTCAGATTTATTCTGTGGTCCACCGGGACAGCAAAGTCAACAATTTTGGAGATTCCCTTTCTTTTGTTGATTATTATGAGGTCTGGTCTTCTGGCCGGGATTAGGTGATCCGTTTGTATGTTAAAGTCCCATAGGAATTTATGCGAGTCATTTTCTAGGACAGGCGCCGGGTTGTGCATAATAATTATTATTATTATTATTGATAAGAAACGATATTTTTGCTTGTAAATTTTTGGCATTTGTTGGAATACTTGAGACCATAAGATTGTTCAAGCAAAGATTATCATTAAATGGAAATAATTACGTCAAACTGTATGATGGTGTATAAATGATTAATATCTGATTGACGTAGATGAAATCCTACATATGTTTGGGTACAAATAATTATAAACATCATCAATGCTGTTGATGAGATATAACACAACGTATTTTTAGAATGTTACTGAGCATTACCAAATAACACAACTAACTTAAAAGATATCTTGATTGGGAAATATTCAATAAGGCATTCCGATGACTAAGAAGTTAATGCAAAGCAAACGTTCATTTTAATATGAATTTTCAATATTTGATAATCATTGACAAGGTTTCTGAATAGTGATTTTCTTAGGTGTTCTCTTCACTTTGAAGATTCATGTAGCACACTCTCTGCGTAATTCATTTGCTGTCTTTTGGCATTGTTTCGAACTAAGTTAAATTAGATAAAAAAAATCATTTTTAGAGTTAATTATCGTTAAAGCTTTAACAAACTGAAACCTGCTGAAGAATTTAATTATAAACTCATTAGTTTTGCTAAAGAGGAGATCTAAAACAAAGTTATTGAAACTACAAATATTATCAGGTGTCTCTGTAGATCCTCTTTTCTTAATATCAGCAAGAACTGTGATACGAGAACGAAAGTGCATGTTTAAAACTGGCAAGAAATCAGAAATATTTGTTATTTCTTACTTGCTCGAATGATCAGTGTTCAAGAGCAAAATGAACTGATGTAACTTAGAAATCTGATATGTAAACCAGAAAAAAACCCCAATGAAACACGAGGGCAACACTCATTCCAACAGAATAGTCCCTTCTATAAGTTTAATAGTAGCACCACTGCTCGTTTACCAGCATGCCTTTGGCATTAAATTACACACAAAGGCCGATTTACCATTCAAAAAAGGAGACAAATTCAGAAACAGAAAGCAAATCACTTGCTTTACTTAAGCCTTTTTTTAATATAATTTATCTGACATCCAATTTGGGACAAGATTCTTTAGTATTAATTGGTAATAGATCTAGGTGGAGACAACTCTATCAAACGTCTTTACACCATATCTTATCACATTTTGCCTCGTGCAATAACTTAGCAAATTAATATAAAACATAAGTATTTGTACATAGCAGTTTTTGGTTCAACAAATATTAAACAGTAATGATCAGTAAAAACCAATGAACAACATGAATTAGCGACTACCGTAAGACTTGTAGAGTGAAGTTAAAAAGAAAATAGTTAAAATAATATCTATCACGATATAATTAAAATATTGCTTGCAGCCAGTGTCGTATGCGGTAGATTTGTAACATAGCCAAGATACTGATACGTGAAATGTACATATGTTCATATTATGTTCATACGCATATAGGAATCTGAAAACACTCGAAACACTTGACGACTTTCTTTGTTCAGATACGAAACTTTTATTTACCTTTTTGAGTTTAAGGTTTTACCACATGAGAAGAGAGAGACGCAAAATGCCTTACTATGCTGGCTTTTCGGACATCATCAGTTCTCAACACACAGCCTCAACCAACGCGCGGGCATCCCGTAGACCTCCAACTGGTTTCGCCACGGCGAGTTCCGAAAATCAACTCGCCCCGTGTAAGTCCCAAACTCAACTAACTGCTTTTTTTCAAATTCCCAAATCCTCAGCCCATCGCTTCTGGGCATGACGTCATTCACATCCCCAGTCTTATTTCCTATCGTTTTTTTTTTTATTGTGACATATGTGATTGTCACATCCTCCCCGTTCGCGCATTAACACCTGCACTCAATGTGTGCACCTAACTAACCCATGCACTGAGCCGAAAGGTTCTCAGCCTAACTAAACCAAAAGATAAGATATACAAAACGAAAATTGATAATATAAAAAAAAGATCCTTCCGCAATTATATAACAGATTTTCGTAAGAAGTAATGACTTATTGTATTTGTTACCATTGTATAATTTTACATTAGAAAAAAATACAATATCATTTTTATTGAAGTAAATTGACTTTTCATATTTTGAATAGTGTGTACTTATTAATCAGAGATATAAAAAGTCTTTCCCGTCGCGTATGAGATGAGATGTCAGTTTTGAACGACTCAGTAAAAAGTGTTAATGGTCATTTGCTTTCACAGGGAGTCTGTGTAGAGTGTCTTCAGGCTATATATATATATATATATATATATATATTGTGTGTGTGTGTGTGTGTGTTTATCGTCGTAGGAAATGTATACTGTGAAAAGATTTCAAATCTTGGAGGAAACTGTTCACATTTCCCATTGGGCTTAAAGATTTGGAAAAGTTGAAAGTTCAATTATTCTTCGTCTAGCTATTGATTAATATTAGGGTTAACTTGGCTCTTTTAACTTGGTATGGCCACTGGTCTAGGAGAAGGACAAGTCTGAATTCACATCAGTTAAACTCCATTTAAAAATTGTGCTTGTGTCATATCATACTCGCGTGGATGGGTTAGTCTTCTCATGCACGTATACACGCACACATAGGCGCATGCACACAAACCCATGTTTTCATCAAATTTTGATCATGATTTTACAGCTGAAAACACCTTCGACAAAAAGACTGTAGAAACTATTTAAAGATTCGAAAATATTTTCACACAGCAACCAGTTTGTAGATAGAGAGATAAATAGATAGATTTGTGTAATGAAATGACTGACAAAATGATGCGTTATATTCATGAAAGGAATATAATCATTTTATAAACTGAAAGATGGATAATTGGTGAGAAATATGCTAGAGGCATTTTAGAATGTGGCTGCTATATTCGAAGTTTATTTTTTAAGAATGTTTATTAATCGTTTGTTTGTCATTTTATTAGTCATTCTCCCAAATATGACTCCAATAAATGTTGAAAATACTTGTAAAACCTAATGCGCTTTCCTAAGTTAATTCAATCTAAAAGTTAAATGACTTGAAAGGATAAAAGACTGCATATGCACATATGGATCGTTGGTATGGTTTAATCAAACATGTTTAAAAGAGTGATATATATATATATATATATATATATATATATATATATATATATATATATATATATATAAAAGTTAAATCGGTCGACCTAGAGTAGGGTGACTCGAAGGCTCACATTTCAATAGCTACTACCGGGAGATGTAGGTTAGGACGGTACGCTTTTCCCTGGATTGTTCTATTTACCCTCGATCCCTACTTTGTGATGCTGAGTATTATTCAAGGAAGAATCGAGTACCAGTTTTTTTAGTTTTTGGAATCAATCGACCCGGAATTGAACCCCGGTCTCCTGGATCGATTAACAGAACCGGATAAAAATCTAAACGAAAACAAAATCTCACCTTCTTTTACCATAATTTCATTATTAAAATGGCATGTATCATGTATCAACAAGAATACGGTCATCAAACGAAACACTCAATTAAGTTAGACTTCTCGAAGAGAAAATATATATATATATATATATTGCTCAGATCATTGAAATAATTCAACTGGTTTTTCGCTTATTGAATTTCTTTGAGCAGCATTGATGACACGAGACATTATTCCATTAACTGGAGACTTTATCCCTGAGTTACAAATAAGTACTTAATAGCATGTCCAATTCTACTGTCTCACTTCTTTAAGATAATAGGAAGAATCGCATTGCTCGTATTTCAATATCACACCCACCTAAGTATATTAATTTTAAATCCTAGCAACCAGATCTACCATGAAATCACTCAGAGGTAACCTCTCACTCAACCAAAATCTTTAGAGTAGAAATAACTTAATCGGTATTGATTTTGTATTGTAGATCTCACGGAGAATATAGATGTTTACTCTAAAATTTTAAACCTTAAAGGTATTGTAGCATTCGTGATATGAGTTGTGTCACTAAATCCAAGAAAGAATGAATTACTTACACGAATCAAAATATTTTTGATAAGAAATAGATTATAAGATAGTTCCTAACCAGTATCTCCAACTTATTTCTTTGGAAGACCCTGGAGATACAGGGAGCACAACAACACCGTTGGATAGAAGTCATAAAGCGACAAAGTACATTTTTCCCCATCTTCTAAACCATTATCTTTGCACTTTCACACTTTAGAAGAAGCGACTGAATGTCACGTTTGTAAGTAGCTGCATCAGTGAATGCTTTCACCCGTTTTCACAGCTGTGATGACTCGTTTAGTAGAAGAAAGTCTTGTCCTTGTAGCCCATCTTTGATCGGACTGTTTCGTGCAGATTGGTTGATTGAAAACGATATTCATTTCCTGAATCTTCAGGCGAGGTGAACGTGGCTTGGCACACCCATCGCTATCACCAATGCTGAAATAGTTTATTAAGCTTTTAACTGTAGTTACAATTTGGTTTCTGTAAACTTTAGCCAAGTGTCAATAAATATTTTAGTATACAGAGTTTTCTGCATGGAAGAATTGGATGACACACCTCATCTTTCAAATCAAATCACGTGTCTGCTCAAGTCAAGAGTCATCTGGAGAGATTGTATTTTCCCTTGTTTGTAACAAGGCTTCACCCAATACTTGTTTCTCTTTTTCTTTTTTTTTTCTTTTATTTGCTGGCAGGTGCCGCCTAGACTAATATGACACCAACAAATAGCTCTATCATTTACAAACGTAAGATTTGTTTTATAGAAAAAATACCATGGCACTTATATCATCATCATCATCATCATCAAGTCACGCTGACAGCACTGATTTCCTGGTATGTCTCTCTCCATATATATATATATATATATATATATTTATCAATCAATCCACCCCCTATCATCCATTACTCTCGCCAGGTCCTCCAAACAACATCTACTGTCTGCACAGAGCTGATGGAAATAAATTCTTATTGGTCCTCCGACACTAACGCATCCATCTGTTGGAATCCACCGAAGAATGTCACTAACGAGTCCGTTCTTGCTTCTGCAGCGTGGTTCCACGCGTCTTCTTCGTCTTAATTGGATCGTTTGCGAGATTGGTTAAGGCCGTAGAGTTACTGTCTTCTGAGGTGTAGCTTTCAGATTTTTACAAGACACCGTCTGAAGTATTTCATTTCAAATGTACGGTGGAATCCGAAATTAGATCCAATGCCTCACATTCTTTGTTCACAATATTTATATTTCTAAAATTTCTTTGGTTTGTTAAATAATGAACGAAAGAAATACAGATGATAAAAGTATATATATATATATATATATATAACGTTAACTTTATATACCATGGATATTGGAAAATTTTTAAATTTAATGCTTTTTTCAAAAAATTAACTTTAAATTTTTTTTTCTTGTAGTCTATATACTTATTTTATTCTTAGTCTTTGTACTCTTTTACGAATCCACCCGAAGAAGGCGACAAATGATCTTCTTGCCTGGCCCGTAAATAATCACACCACACGAGGATGTTGAAGAAAAATACAATAAAATAGATGACATTCCTTTCGAAGTCACATCCATTCAAATGCCGGACAAAAGTTGTATATGAGTATGAAAAAGTGATATATTTAACCGACTTCTCTGCCACGAGTGGGTTACGTCATTGGGTCAATTCTAAAATTAGGAACTGTTGGTTTGAATGCAGAGTATTCCTTCTTCTTGACTGGTTTCCCGACCAAGTCTAAAGAATCCTGTCTGACATACTATTTACTCATAGACGGTGGAGATAACTTAATGGATTCATGATTTTTGAATTGATATTAGCGTTGTGTGAAAATATATAACCAATGTCATCAACGTTGGGGAGATGCCAATACTTGTGAATTTAAATTAGCATCTAGCATTAAAATGAAGAAATATACAAGCTTATGAGAAAATATAACAACATTTTTGTATAGGAAAAATTGTTCTATCAAAAGATATCATTGCGCTCTTACTGCTTGTTTTCGTTTCAACGAAAATATACAGGTGTTTTTTTTTTCTTTTGAGAACATCGCTTGTGATAGTCGCATGCCACATCAGCTCAGTAAAATAGCATATTCAAGTGATTATTTTAATTATTCAGTATAACAGTGTTAGATCAATACATCTATTGGTATCATTTCACAATGTACTACTTGTCTTACAACATGCGAGAAAAAATGTTAACAGCCATGCAATGCCATCAGATAATCAATAACACTATGGTAGAATTTTGAGTGAGAGGATCAACGGGTCTAACAAAGAATAAAAGATGCATAAAAGCTAGACAAGAACTGCACGAGAATGCTATGAGCTATATTGATCAAATTCTGGAAACAACATCCCACGAAACAACAGTTGTAGCTCTACTTACCACCCATCTCTAAAATAATCCAAGATGAACAAGACGTACAAGTCACTGCTGGAGAAACAAGGACGAAGCAAAGACACCCAATTATTGGTTATTTACAGTTAGGTGCAGCTTATACCATTATGACACAAACATATAACTCTATCAATTACTAAAGTGAGATTTATTATTGAAAAAAATCTTTTTGGAAAGATGTACTTCTGGCAACCAATTGACACCCCAGAAAAGTACCCTGAAGATATGAATTTAATTTCACCGCCAAATCTTTTATGCCATGACTAATAAGAGAAAATTCTGATGGACAATTTTTTGGAGAAAAGAATATTAAAGCATGCTTATATTTTCTTTGAAATTTCTTTTAGACAGTGTATAACATGTAAAGAAACAAGAAACTACAAATCATTACGATTGAATAAAATGTGTCAGTATTTATTAAAGAAAAGTTTTTTGTTTTGTTTTTAATGACCCTTCCATTCTTTATTTCTCTGAAAAATATTTTTATTGTGATTAAATCCCTTGTTTATTTATAAAATTGTGCAAGAACACAGAAATCTTAATTATCTTAGATATAAGCCCATCTTGAAAAGTTTCGTGAAGATGATTTTTATTGAAAATAGTTTAGTTCCATTATTATTTTCATATCAGAACTCAAGTCCACACTGGTCAACACTGAGTCTTCCTGCTAGTGTTTGTTTGTCTATCTATCTCGATTGATATATATATATATATATATATATATATATAAAGTTTTTGAAAAGAACTTACAATTGTCTAAGATACCAGATCATAGATGAGGTAGATGAATTATGATCTCATAACAATAAAATTCTAACATAATTTTTCAGACTTGAATAACATAGCTTACTTTGAAAATCAGTATTATAAATGAATGATTGCATAATCAGTCAATCAGCGATCGAGTCATACCTATGTACTACCGAATTCTACCTATAGAGATACACCAGAAGACATTCAGACACACACACGTGTCAGTGTTTAGCTATGTACGTATTTTTGTATATTTAATCATCAAACTTTTCTTTAAAATTAGATTATATAGTTTTACATTGATGAATGCACATTGCCTTTTAATGTTACCGGTAGTCTCAGGAATATTGTCGTAGAAAATGGACATGTCGACGCAAGATCAAATGCTTGACGAGTTTGTCTTTCAGACTGAGAAAGGTATGAATCCAACTATTCTCCCTCCAGCAATGAGTAAATAGAAGGGCAACATCCGGTCTGAAATAAATCGCAAACTTCAAACCCATTCAACTGCTTAAAATTTCATTTCCTGTCTTATCCTGCGGATAATGTGGTTAAATATATACGTCATGTTTTGCTTGTTCTCTGTGTCGAAACCCCAGTTACAAGCACAAAACGAAACTTTAAAGTGTAAAGATCAATTCATTTTTACTTCACATAAAAATTGCTTCAAGGCAGCAGTTACGGAAAAGTTTCTTCGAGGAACATTCCTTATTAGTGAAATATATTTTGGCCTAAATCAGTTCTATGAATATTTAACTGTTGCTTTTCGATGTCTCAGTTCAAGTTACTATACAAGATCAAGGGATAACCAAAAGTTCACAAGAACTTGTTATCTCTTTATTATATATTTGAAAAATGTTAGACACATGTTCTCAGAAAAATACCATTACCTGCATTACAATGTTTTCTTCTCCCTTAAGACCGATCTCAATTTAGGTATTGATTTATTTATTGAGTCGACAAATCAAAGACCCCATTAATGTACAATTCGTAGCTAACCTCCAACTGGGTGGTTTCTTTTACACCGAAATTAAAGCTCCTCATTTGTCCTTTGCTGGCTACTAACAGAGTGCTGAACTGATTAAAAATCTCCAACTATCACGTGAGATTTCCAGTGAATGACCCTTTGTTGTTTGACAAACAGACGGTCTAAAGGTTAACTGGGAGTGGGAAGACAGTTACTTCATCATATGCTAAATACTAAACGCTACGTATTATCTCATTTCAGAATATATTATTTACTCATTACTTTGGTTGGTATGGTTTTTTATTAGAACATTATTTCCAAATATGTTCCTACAAGTGTGATGTTATACCGAAAGCAACAAGTACGAGAGCTATTAATTTGTGGTGTTCATAAAACTCTAGGGGAATTCATTCCAGCAGGACACATAGCGTAACGGTTATAGGCGTTGGTTACCTAAGCTTCTAAGTAGACAATCATCTAGAGGTTGCAGGTACAATCCTGACAACAGGCAAGTAACAATACAGGAATTCTTAACACTTGCATCCGGTTATGGCTAACAGAATCAGAACAGGCGACCCCCGTAGATTCAATAAAGGACGTAGTTCGAAGTTCCGAGAAGGTTCCCGTGTTCGACAAACACCTGAAAAAGGCCGAAGGACATATCGGCCGAAACATCGTGGAAATAACGATAAAGATGAAGACAATAGTTCGAAAACCCTTAATGATAGAAATTCATTTAGTTTATACTCGAGTATTACAAGATTATCTGTGACTTAATTTTTAGCCTTATATTTGTGAGTTGCGCTATATGCAAGAGGCAATCGAAGCTTAGTTTGTTTAAGGCGCATCAAGCGACCCCTAATATTAAGCTTATACTAGTCAAATATTTAGATCTCGGAGAAAAGCTCTCATACGGAAGGTCAACACGATTTACTATGAAAATTCTTGACAGCAAATGTACTTAAATAGTATATACATACTCACTTCCTGTTTCAATCGTTGAATCATTTACCATATTACTTGTAAGTGTGCTATTTTGATGAAAAGGGTAACTGACCCTTGTATAACATGCCAATTGCAATAACATGGCAGTTTTGTTGTTCTTGTTGTTGTTGTTTTTATTCAATTACAAAGGAGGCATCTCCAATAAATTGCATATTTCATGAGCTGTAGTTGTTCATATAATCTATTCTAATGTTTATGTCAATGTTTACACTTCTTACTGGCCAATTCACCAATACCTCCTGATCAAGGTTTTGTTACAGAGACGAGAAGATCGATTGGAATTTACTATATATCAATATCAAATGAATAGCAAATAGCATTTGGTTATTTTATATTGATTTATAAGCTCCTTACTCCACAGGATTTTAGAAGATTTGGTACTTAAACTTCGATTTAATTTGAAATTTACCACCTGCATTGAATGTAAAACATTCTTTTTAATTAAAAAAAAAATGTCCTCAATATCTAACAAAGGAGTATGGTCAAAAATGCATTTGTCGTGTAATGGCTTCCACCATAGGAAGTGACATAGCAAAAGGAGTTGAAATCATTCACCAGATTGAATTTCTCATAGCACTGGTGGCATTTGGAAAGGTATGCATCCAATTATATCCCCTCCAGATAAGGGTAAATAGTAGGACTGACCAGGATATTCAGCTTTGGCATAGTAACCGGTCTAGTAGAAGCAACAGTCTGAATTTACTCCTTCTAATATCCTCTTAAAGAATGACATTGTGAGAAATCCTGTTCACATGAAGGGGAATATGTATATATATATATATATATATATATAGAGAGAGAGAGAGAGAGATAGAGACACAGACAGACAGACAGACAGACAGAGACAGAGAGACAGAGATAGAGACAGACAGGAAAAAGAACAGACGGAAAGACAGACAGAATCCACTAAAAATTAAACAAATAATGAAATACTGAGAATCGGATTATTATAGTTTAAATTTTACAAATGAAGCAAATGTCGGCATTAAATTACTCATAATGAGTTGATATGCCATTAAACGAATAAAACAAACAAAAAAATTAACATTCAACTATTTGTATTTTATTTTATTTTTTCCACGAAAGACGCAGGTACGAATTCCTTCTAAAAACAAATATTCGTACAAAGAAATAAAAGTTTCTAAAAACTTCTCAGGAAATAAAACGTATATTCATTTTCAAAGAACATATTTTCCCCTATCATTGTCGTTGAGTATATTTTGAGTGGTATATTTCACCGTTTCATTATGCCTACCCAGCAGCGATTTTAAACGGACGCCGTATGATTGGTACGACGCAGTACATATTTACTGAAAAAGAATGAATGATGTTTAAAAAAGAAAACTGTCCATGTTTAAGAAGACAGAAATATAAATCCGAATTGGAATTTATTTTAATTTTAAAATTTCTCTTTTCTTTTCCTGTCTACCTACCAACGCAATCAAAATGCAATTTGTGTATAATTTATATTTCATGTATCCTTAAACAAACTGGCCAGTTAATTCTAATTTTTATTTTAAGCACCTCTTGTTGTTATGCTTTCTTTTCATCTTATTAAATCAATAAAATTATTTCAATACGGCATAGGATTACATTACACTTAATGACAAAAGATTGTAACACGTCCTTTACTGAAGTCAACGTTTTTGATTGCATAAATCTACGCACTATTTCCACTCTGTCTCTCTCTGGTATATATATATATATATATATATATATATATATATTATGTCATGCCATCAGCACGGATATCCCTGACCCTCTCTTGCCACCGCTCCCTATCGTTCATTTCTTCCGACAGGTACTCTGGGCTACACCCTGTATCTTCACAAAGCTGCTGTATGTAGGTTCGAGCTGGTCGTCCTGCATTTGCTCGGCCATGTGAAGAGGTCCATAGGGTTACATCACTTATGAGCTCGTCCCAACTTCTCCAGCATTGTCCTGCATGTCTGGTTTGTCTAATTTGATAGTTTTCGTGATGGATGGTAGGTGGCCGTATAGCTGCTTTGTGGTGTGTTGCGTCCAGGACTCGTTCAATATTGCTCTCAGGATTCTTGTGTAGTTACCGTCAAGCTTTTTCTCCATCCGTTTAGTTGACGTCCATGTTTTTCATCAATATAGCAGTATTGACACGACAGCTTCTTGGAAGAAATTGCGTTTCTTTTTATCGGTCAGGTATATATATATATACCAAACATTCTTGAAAAACAGGGTGCATCACAATGTCAACTTTTAAGAATTGATCAGCAGGTTTAAATTCGGAGATTTCTTATCCTGTAATATTACGGACGGACGCTGTCGTCAATCAGTGAAGGTGTCACCAGACTAGCGCGTTCGGGCAGAATGACCTGCAAAGTTAGACGTGATTTTAAAATAATCACTGATGTATCATCAGGTGTTACACTAGTGACATCGAACATTCAAGGATCTTCGATTTGTTCTCCAAAATCTCTATATAAGAAAACAAGTTACGAGATTTTGGGGCTGAGTTGAAGGCAGTTGTCAAAACGGATGCGTTAAAGGTTCCAGAGGCCCCGACCCGTCATACCCAAGTCTGCTACGACCTATCTGCTGTGACAGGCGTGTGTCAAACAGCAAGCTCTCACACACACCACGTCACCACCGAGAGGAAGGAAGAAGAAGGAACCTTTCGATTTGCAGTGATAATAGCTGAATAAAAGCGACTACTATATTTTCTTCCCTTACCTTCGAGTTTGAGTATTTCTTTTTCTGCAGACTTCTTTCTTTACAGCACAAAACGTTGATCCTATGGTACACCCCAAGCCCCTTGTCTTACCAATGTAAAAGATCCATGTCTGTCATACTATCAACCCATAGCTGGAACGAAAATATCTGGATTCTTACCGTTTGCAAGTTTATTAACTGAAATGCAATCAGCTTCGCCAACGATGAGAAATCCGTTTGCCTTGTCCACTTCCAACGACGATAACCAGGACACAACAGCCCTATCCCTCTCTCTCTTTCTCACACACACACACACTCAAAATTATATATATATATATATATATATATATGCGTGTTTGTGTTAGTGTGCGTGTATCCACAAGATAGTCACGCAGAAGTAGCATATAATATTCAACGTTTCTTTTTTTTCTTTTTTTCGTTTTTTTGAAAATCTTTAAAGGCGTATTCACCATCAGTTGCTTTAACTTTAAGCAAGAAATATATCCATGTGCTTTTTCTCAGCAGAAATATAGAATATGTATCTAACTATAGATCGATACTGCTCCATGTATCCGTTGTTGTTACTTTCAAAATAAACCAAACGTGAAATCTTCGAAGCGTAATATGTAAACAAACCTATCCATACGTTGAATACTTTCGCAAATACCCATGACTTGCGTTTTCCGTAAAATAATTAATTGATTATTTTCTGCTGTCGGAATACTTCAGTTGGAAAGAATCGATGTTTCTAGGCTTTTTAGTCATCTCGCAAATCATTTTTGAGAATTGTATAATTTGCTTTCATAGGTGTTAAGCATGGGCAATTTTTATTGCCTCTGGTCAATGCAAAAAGATATGTAAAATCTCTTTTTGCACAGGGTTTTAAATTCGGCATTGATCACTGAAAGATTATTCTATATCGAGTTAATCTAACGATTCAAATGAGAATGACGGTTGCCAATAGGGTGGCAGACTGACATCTGATGATAGTTATGAGAAAGAGCAAAATTCTATTTAGGAAATATATTTAGCATATGGCGTATTCGTCATCAATTTCAATGCATTTTGCATATGTATTCATTCCAAGTTTCGATGCATTTTGCATATGTCGTATTCATTCCCAATTTTGATGCACTTTGCATATGGCGTATTCATCATTAATCCCAGTGTATTTTGCATATCGCGTATTCATCTTTCAGTTTCAATGTATTTAACATATGACGTAATAATCATCAATTTCAATGCATTTTGCATAAGGCATATTCATCATCAATTTCAATTCATTTGACATAAGACGTGTTCATCATCAATTTCAATGCATTTTGCATATGACGTATTTATATGACGTATTCATCATCAATTTCAATGCATTTAGCATATGACGTATTTATATGACGTATTCATCATCAATTTCAATGCACTTTTATCAGAATGAGACCTGTGTCTATAAAATGACTCCATAAGTAATTCTTCCGATTTTTTTACAAAGGCGGTTGTTTGCTTTTGGTAGTAGACTGTAAGGGTTCTTATATAAATTCTTTTTTTTCCTTGTTACGGATGAACATTATTCTGATATATATATATATATATATATATATATATATATATATATATATATATATTTATATATATATATATATATGTGTGTGTGTGTGTGTGTGTGTGTGTGTGTGTGTGTGTGTGTGTGTGTGTCCGTGTTCAGAAATTATCATTGAACAATGACGATTGTAAGGAGGATGTTTTGCTAAGAAGTACTAGTTCAGGGATTTCAACAATGACACATTGGCCAATTAGTCTGTTCACTGACTCTGATATTTGATGAAACATGTATGGTCAATGGTAATGATGTAAACCGATGTGATACAAGTATTGTATTGATACAACAGTATTGTATGATGAAAAAAAAATTGTTCAATGTACTATGTTTTAGAATTGGTATACATATTTATTGATTCACACACACACACACACACACACACACACACATACATATATATATATATATATATATATATATGAACACACACACACACACACACCTGCATAGGTATATAGAAATTTTAAAAATACTAAAGCAGTAATGAACAACTACAGATGCAGCAGCCTTTTCCGTATATATATATATATATATATATATATATGGATGGATGTATATATATATATATATATATATATATATATAGACAGATAGAGAGAGAGTGTGTGTGAGAGAGAGAGAGAGTGAAAGAGAGAGCGACAGACAGACAGACAGAGACACAGACTGACAGACAGACAAAGGAATCGAGAGTAATAGCAGAGATAAACCGCTTTGTTTGCTTGGCAGTAATAAGTGTGAAATTAATTTCTCAGGAAATAATAGCATACATAGCCAACGATATACGAATGATACGTCAAGGACAGAAAACTTTTTTTCAATTATTTGAGGAACTTTGAAAATCTCGACCACGACGATTTCTTAATTCCCTTATTGATAACATCTTTTACAGTGTTAAACATTTACCATTGTTACCCGGCAGAGAAACCAAGGAGAGAAATGATTCAAATATTTCCTTAATCAAAAACAAACAAATTCTGATTAGGCTGCAGCAGAAAATACCGCAAAATACAACCTGAAAACTGCGACCCTGAAAGAATTGATTTATTGGAAATTAATTGTAAAATCACATCAAAGGTCCTAAATTCACGTCAATGTGTCTGAGAAATGTTTCTTTATTTCAAACAAGTGGCTCTTTTACACATAATTACATACCTATGTATCAACAATTAAAATAAAAAGATGCCATCACTGGCATTTGTCTTAAATGCGCTCAATTTTGAGTCACATTTAAACCCTAGATAACTAAGTCGTGATATCTCTGTAATGACATTTTTTTCGGAATAAACATATAATCATTTTACCCACGAATAAACAATTGTCTTTTAAGAGCGAGGTTTCCCTTTTAATCCTTGAAAATAACTAAGCATTGATATTTCTTCCTCAAGATAATTTTTAATATTCTTCTTAGATTTTTTCAGTCAATTCAATTTGTTTTCAGTTTGTTTGTTTTTTTCTTTCTGTAGGAGGTTACTCAAATTGTATGAATGAAAATACTGTTTTATCAGCATGCATTCATTTATTTTCTAAATCTTTCAAAAGAACATTATATAACCTAAAACACAAATGTTTTATCGTTTAAATAATATGAACTTCTCGACACATTAAATGCAGAAAATAGACGGCTTTTTGATTAGATTTAAAGAAAATTTACAGAAAAGAATTCGTACAATCACTACTCAGACTTAATATCATTCACTTGAGTGCGGGATTCGATAACAATGTGTCTAAGTGCTTTCACGAAAATAGTCTAATTTAAATGATAATTTAATAGATTTACAATCATCATGAAGGAGTAAATAACATTTAAAAGCTTCTGCGTGTATTTTGTTTGTATCTTTCTGTTATATCTGTTTACTTTCATGTATCTGTAACAACTTCCAAAGAAGTTTACCTTACTTAATGTTTATTGACGTGGGACAAGCTAATGTGTATGCCGAGTTCAAATCTTGGTTATGGTTGTTTATTTTCACTTTTGTTATAATGACATCGTGAAAAGAATGAATCCAAATCTACTTTCCAAATTATGGATTAAATAGAGTAGTATGGTAGATTTGGCACGCTAGCCTTGCTTAGCAGCCACTTTAAGAATAAACATAAAGTTTAAAGAATGAGTATGTGTTCATAAAGCACTTGGTTTCATCCTCATTTTGGAAACGTCTGTGACGACACTATTATTAAACTGTGTTGAACATTGGCCTCTTCTAATGAAGTTAAAAGATTACTCTTTCTTCTGGTCCGGCATACAATTTTGATCCAGCTTCATATACATCGGTTCACAGGACTACAGAATGGCAATAAAACTATTTTCAACCATATAGAAAAGGGATATTTTCATTACATGACTAAGTGTGATAGGCTTTCTTTGATGTTAAAATATTCTTAGATGATTCGTAACAATTAAATATTTACATCAGCCATAAAATCATACTGACATATTGGATACTGGGGTTGTTTAAATTCATCTGATGAAAAAATATATTTAAAAAAATATTTTTAGAAGATGATTAAACGTATTGATAGGGTTACTTTGGCAATATATATATATATATATATATATATATATATATATATATATATATATATATTATAACAGTGGTGGTTGTCACTAAATCATTTTATAGGTTTGAGTCGAACCAATGGCAATATAATATTGAGAGTGCTCAATATCTAGAATAGAGGTATTATCAAATATAACTATAGTATATATGATATTTACGCAACATTTCATCAATTTATCATTATATCCTAGCCCAATTTTTTCCCCTAAATATAATACCAACATTGTAAAATATTATATTGTAATAAAAAAAAAATTATATTGTAATAATCACCAGAATAATTAGCAAACAATTAGACATTAAACTTGGACCGTTCACACAAGAAGAACTCGACTCGGTTCTCAGAAAAATTAAAAATAGGAAAGCTGCAGGACTGGACGAAATTCCCCCGGAAGTATGGAAGACCAGACAATTCGACGACATACTGCTCCGACACTGCAACGCAGTATACAATCAAAATCCGATAGATAGATGGACGAAGGGATGCATACTCCCCTTCCCTAAAAAGGGGGACCTCGGATTAGCCAAAAACTACCGAGGCATAACACTTACATCCATAGCTGCCAAAATCTACAATGCCCTACTACGAAACCGAATAGAACCCAAAATCGACAACATACTTAGAAAAAACCAAAATGGCTTCCGAAGAAATAGATCTACGACCTCACAAATATTAACCATCCGCAGAATCCTTGAGGGTGTACGGGCAAAGAACCTACAAGCGACATTAATATTTGTCGACTTTACCAAGGCTTTCGACTCCATTCACAGAGGAAAGATGGAACAAATCCTACTAGCGTACGGCATACCTAAAGAAACCGTAGCGGCAATAACGATTCTCTATAAAAACACTAAAGTAAAAGTACGATCACCAGATGGAGACACAGAATACTTCGACATTGTAGCAGGAGTACTACAAGGGGACACGCTGGCTCCGTATCTCTTTATCATTTGTCTAGACTACGTACTTAGAACATCGATTGACAAAATCAAAGAGAATGGCTTCGAACTGACGAAGAAAAGAAGCAGAAGATACCCCGCAACAACAATTACCGACGCCGACTACGCCGATGACATAGTGATACTGGCAAATACACCTGACCAAGCCGAAACACTTCTGCATAGTTTGGAACGAGCAGCAGCAAGCATAGGCCTCCATGTTAATGCACACAAAAGGGAATATATGTGCTATAACCAAACGGGGGACATCTCCACACTAGAAGGAACCCCACTTAAACTAGTAGACAAATTCACGTACCTTGGAAGCAGCGTCGAATCAACCGAAAAGGACATCGAAACGAGGTTAACGAAAGCATGGACAGCTATCAATAGGCTATCGACTATATGGAAATCAGACCTAACCGATAAAATGAAACGCAGTTTCTTCCAGGCAGCGGTCACATCGATACTGCTATATGGAGGCACTACATGGACGCTAACAAAACGGCTGGAGAAGAAACTAGATGGCAATTACACAAGAATGCTGCGTGCAATCCTCAACAAGTCCTGGCAGCAACACCCCACAAGACACCAACTGTACGGCCACCTGCCCCCAATCACGAAAACTATTCAAGTTAGGCGAACCAGACATGCAGGACATTGCTGGAGAAGCTGAGATGAACTCATAAGAGATGTACTCTTATGGATCCCCACACACGGCCGCGCAAAAGCAGGATGACCAGCAAGAACGTACATTCAGCAGCTATGTGAGGATACAGGTTGTTGTCCTGAAGACCTACCTAGGGCGATGAACGATAGGGAGGAGTGGCGAGAGAGGGTCAGGGATATCCGTGCTGCCAGCACGATATGATGATGATATTGTAATACAATATATCCCTACTTATACCCATTGTGATTCTGGTCTACCATAATATAAAAGTTTAAATACCCTCACAAATCAAATCTTTATTCATTTGCCTCGACAAGTAATGATGATGTTTTATTCTTTAGCTATAGTCACCTACACATACAGAAATAAAGTAATGTGGCAAAAAATATGATATACCGTCGAATTTATATCCGCTTAAAACCACGCGCTGCGTTTGTACCTTCTCTTACACCCACACATACACAGCTATAACCCACGCAATCATACGCAGACACCCACACACACTCAGACACATACAATCACAGGTAAAGATTCCCTCAATATCCCAACAGTTTTTTAACTGTATTTTTTCGATTTTCGATACATCTAATTTTCTTAACTGCCTGATGATTGTTGTTTTGCAAAAAAACTCAATGAAACCCAAGGGTCACAGTCTAAATTCCATGAATTATATATATATATATATATATATATATATATATATATATATATCGTGTACTTAAGCAGCAAGTTCTAATCTATGCATGTTCAGATGAAAACCGCGAATTGTATTCACTTTGAGATCTTTAAGTATATATATTTAAGTCTTCTCATTATCTTTCTTATTTCAGGGTCATGGTGATGAAGAAAGTTCCTAAACGCTTGGCCAAACGCTTTCGACCAATTTCATGGTCATCCTCAGGGGTAGAGTTTGATTGTTGCTGTGTGTTGCGGTGAGTTTTTATGTTCATTTGAAGTTGTTTTTTTTACTGTATATATTAGGATCATTCACTGTAGGAGACAGAATCGGTTAAATGAATTTAAACTCCGTTTGATGTTGGTTGCATTTCAAATAGCGATATGAATCCCACTTCTAGTTAAGGGTAAATATAAATCCGTGTGGCAACATACCTAGAAGAAGGAACACTGAATTAAAACCTGTTAAACTCTGCTAAAGAATTGACCTTGTGTCGCATTCTGCTCTTGTGGAGCTGTTATATATATATATATATATATATGTATATATATATATATATATAGAGAGAGAGAGCTCTTTCATTGTATTATACTAATAATAGCTCACAGCTGATATTTGCATCGAATTTTTGTCTGCGATCTCGTCTCACAGTTGATTCGAATAAGTATTGGCTTGGATCCTTTTTCATTATTCTTGCCTTATCCTAGAATAAGCTATGTAAGAATATTGAACACCAACCTCGCCCTATAGATAGAATGACCTGCTTACAGCTTAATTTGCAATTTTATTACTTTCCTCCATCATGGATATTCGGTTCGTTTGGCCAAAGTGTTAGACTAAGTTTATAAAATAACGACTGGAAACTTCTTGTGACGCTGCAAGTAATGTGTGTCCTGCTCGGAGAATTAGCTACCGCTTCAATAGAAATAATCATAGACTCTAATTTCCGTATTTTATTTATTCATAATTACTTAGAGGAATATATTTAAATTTTTATTATATTCTTTTGATAGTATTTCACACCAGCATTAGATGATGTTTTTTTTTCACTGAAAATTGAGTGACAGCTATCTCCTAATGTCTCCAGAATAATTCCCAGTATCCTGGCTGAGTTTAATTATGCTGTCATCTATATGATTTCAACTTGTTCTTTGATTTTTAAGTCTTCAACGCTCTTTACCAATCATATGGGGATCGTTCCAAGTGTCCAGATTACAATTTGTTTCCCCGTAAACTTCATGTTCCAAAGCTTATTCAGCTCTCTTGCAAGGTCCCTCTCTTCCCTTCTCTTAATGTTACTCTTTGGTTCGACGGGACGGTAAGTCCACGATTCGTCAGATTCTTTTGTCTTTGTTAACTATCAGCAGGTATGATTGTCTGCCAGTGATAGGTGATGTCGAAATTCCAGAAAACTTTGTGCGTCTCATTCTCTAAGACAGATTCTAGGTTGAGCATATCCATATTCTAGTATGGTCAAATTTCAATTTCTCACACAATTCACAGGGAGTTACATCCTCCACCAAGTCGTGTCAGGTCTTGTACTCCTGTTACGCTAATTTGCTGCATTCGCTGATTATGTGATTGATCATTCTGTCTCTCTCACTGCACAACGTACATTTGTGATTTTGTTGCTTCCAATCTATTTTTGCTTTGACATAGGTGGCCCTTATGGCGTTGTTTTCTGAAGTTATTAGAAGAGACTCAGTTTCTTTCTGATGGTTTCCCTTTCTTAGACATGTTCACGGTTTTTATGTGGGATTTCATATGTCTGCTGGAAATATCTATTCAATATCAAAAATATCCAAAAATGGGAGGAAAGGCAATGCTTTACTACCCATTTGTGTATTCTAGTTATTGTTCTTCGGTTGATTCACGTGTTGTTTGTTTTGTTTCTTTTCTCTGTGATTAACTTTTCTTTGTTATTCTTTATGTTTCTTGGAGTCGTCTTATTTTTAATATTTCTTTTTTTTTTCTTGTCACACAGACTGTCCATGTCAGCTCAAGGATTTCAGTCCTTATACATCGTCAAGCGTTTTCTTGTTCTCTGATCCATTTGTTGAAGTTATTCCTTCATCCACGTTAAGAATGGTCCAAAGCATCTTAGAAAGGGAATAGCCCAGGAGTTTATCCCTTTAATGAGGTCTCTGCTTATTCTTCCAGAGTTTTCCACACCAGCGTTAGCCGGTGGTTTTTCAATGGAGGTTGCGTGACAGTAAGACTGCTTATGTCAACGGAACTCTTCTCAGTATTCTGATCAAATTTAATAAGGCTGTAGTCTATAATGTCTCTTTTTCTAAGGCGAACTTCTAAATTTGCTAACGAAAACCCCCAAAATTGCCCCCCCCTGAAAAGAAAGGAAAAAAAGAAAAAAAAAAAAAAATCCAAAACACCTCAAATGTAGTCTAACACGTGCTAAAGACGAAAGCCATAAAAGAGTTGACTCCTCCTCTCTCTTTCTTTCTCTCTCTCACTGTGTCTCTCTCTCTCTCTCTCTCTCTGTCTGTCCACCACCAGTTGACCATGATATAGGAGTGGAACCTTTAATATAAATACTAAAATTAGTAATAATTTAATCCTTCATTTGTTGAAATAGTATGCATACGTTTGGAAGTGATTCCGTTTCCAGAAGTTTTTTCACAGAGGTCAGTAAATTTGTTCTACTAAACTATTCATTTAAAAATGCACATTTGATTTAAAATAGTAATGTCTTAAATCTCAGCTGTATTATTGTGTTGTTTAAATGAAGAATGAAGACATGCGATTTAATTTTCAGGAAAACTTTACTTTTGGAAGGCGAACTTCTAAATTTGCTAACGAAAACCCCCAAAATTGCCCCCCCCTGAAAAGAAAGGAAAAAAAGAAAAAAAAAAAATCCAAAACACCTCAAATGTAGTCTAACACGTGCTAAAGACGAAAGCCATAAAAGAGTTGACTCCTCCTCTCTCTTTCTTTCTCTCTCTCACTCTCTCTCTCTCTGTCTGTCCACCACCAGTTGACCATGATATAGGAGTGGAACCTTTAATATAAATACTAAAATTAGTAATAATTTAATCCTTCATTTGTTGAGTCTCGAGTTACCGTCGAGTCTTGACCACGCTTTTGTCTGTTTGACCAGTAAGTTTTTGTAATTATTGTTAAGTCTGTTCTTGTTTTCGAAAATACTGTTATTTGTTGATTTGAGTTATTGTTTGAACTTTTTTTGTTGACTACCCCTCCCCCAAACAATTGTTATTTGTTTGCTGAGGGGGGTCAAAGCTTGTTTTTGGAATTTTTTTGTTTTGGAAAATAACAAACACACCAAAAGAACTCTTTCGTCTTGCTTGGTTGCCTAATAAGCAACTATGGCAACCGAATCCCCAATTCTAGTAGCGACACCTTCACCATCTCCGTCGCTTACTGACTTTTTTGACGATACAAGTCCCCCCTCCAAACCAGAAAACAAATGGCCAATTCTCTCTTCGGCCAGTAGTAGCATTCCGCCCGCACAAAAAGTGCCATCATTGCCGGCCTCCTGGTCGGACAAAATTACACAAAATGTGTGTAATATGGACTTCGGGAAATTAAAAGAAAAATATGACAAATATTTTGACGGAAACAGGATTTTTCCAATCCCGGAACTGGTCGAGCAGGTGAAACCGAAAACGGTGTCATTTGTCATCACCGACTTAAAAACACGAAGGTTGGCCGGCATAAAGAAGGAAACCTTCGAAGAATTATTAAAAGGGGCAGGAATCCCGGCGAAATATTACTGCCGTCGCAGTTTCGCCACCTGGGACGTGTTATTACCATCCCAGGAACTGGCAGCCAAGCTAGCTGGAGAAAGCATAAACTCCAAATTCTTCAGACTCCAGCCCGAATACATGGGGAGACGACGGATACGTGTCACCGTGTGTAATGTCCCAATAGAACTGAACGAAGAAGTGCTGGCGGCATATCTATGCAAACATGGCGACATAGAGAACATTATTAAAGCCAAGTCCAGCACCGGGACAGCGCACGGCGATTACGTCTTCACCATGTGTTTGGACCGAGGGGGGTTTGGAACCATTCCCCATACCATAGAGTATGAAACACAAGTAATGACGGTGGTTGTGGAGGGCAGGAAGCCCCAATGCTGGAATTGTAAACAGCTAGGGCACTTTTCCAAATCCTGCCCTCAAAAGATAATGCAACCAGGCCAGACAGTGGCAACCACAGCAGTAGCAGCAGCAACAACTACACCGTCGACAAAGGCAACGGCGACAGTAGCTTGCGAGAGCCCTAATGCAGAAACTGGGGACCACCCCGATAAAGATGAGGAGGGGTGGACCCAGGTACAAAGAGGGAAGCCAAAAAAGAAGGCTTCTGCGAAGGCCAACACGACAACCACCGTCACTACTAAGACTACTGAAAAACAGCAGCAACAACAACCATCATCAGCAGTAGCAAAGACTCCATCATCATCATCATCATCAACAGTAATACAGAAGAAAACTAAAGACATACCAGAAAGCATGGAAGTCGCAGTCAACCTGAAGAGACGTCGAGACAGTGGAGACTCGCAGAAGGACGGGGGTGAGAAAAAACACATTAAGGATAAAAAAGTACACCCCCAAACACCATCCCAGTCTCAAAAAAAGGGGGAACAGTCCCAAACACCATCTCAGTCTCAAACAAAGCATCCCCAAACACCATCTCAGTCTCAGTCAAAGTCTCAATCCAAGCATCCCCAAACACCATCCCAGTCTCAACCAAAGGGGAATGAAAACAAGGAAAAATCACCGGTCAAACCCGAAAGACCAGCCCAATTAATCCCGCTCCCACAACAATCGAAAAGTACCCCGACTGACGACTTCCCACTTTCCCCGCAATCACCTTCACTATCCCCCATCACCACACCCAAACTAATCACACGGTCCCATTCGGTGACCAGAGCATCAACCCCTTCACCATCAACAACAAAACAGCGCTCGCAGTCGGTCTCAAGTGAGGTGCGACGGGCGACAAACGCCTTTTACTTTTGTGAGGACATATTGGAGCCCCAGCACCTAGACCATGTCCTCAAGAAAGCCCTTAAGCCCCTGTTGGCTTTGAAGACAATTGAAAAAAAGGACATTACGAATCCGTACAATTTTCCAAATGTACCAATGTTGACCACATTCGTCCGTGCGGCTGGTAACCGAACTAAGGAGCTTTGGCTTTTTATTGAGGAAGCCAGTCGGGCGGACGTAATGTTGGCCGACACTACCAATGCAATGTTGCGGAAGATGTTAGCATATTGTGCGGGAAGGGTCCCGGTTTTAGTTCACCCTTCCTTCTATAGGTCATTAAAATTGAGGTACCCCATGGATGTCGGGGGAATCACCAGAGACGACCGAGTTAGCACTGAGCTCGGTACCGGATCCCTGCGTCAGGCCGTCGGCATCCTTACTCCCAAGGATTTCCGGCCCGTAGTCGACAGTGAGTAAGGTAAGTGGGATTGATGGCTCTTAACCTTGCTACGTTGAATGTGAGGGGATTGAGGGATTCAAGCAAGTGTGCGCGCTTGCTTGGTGAACTCAAAACTCTCGGCGTAGATGTTGCTGCAGTGCAAGAAACTCACTTCATTTGCGGTGCGGACTGTCGTGTGCTGGAGAAGGATTTTAATGTTTTTTCAGCATATGGCAGCCGTGCCAGCGCTGGGGTTTCCTTGCTAGTTGGACGCAGCCTTGATGCCGATGTTGACGTTGTTTTTGCAGGTGACGGGGGCCGACTGGTTGTGGCCGATGTTGCCGTGAAAAGTTTCAAGTTTCGTCTGGTTGCGGTTTATGCGCCCAATATCGTTGTGGAGAGGGTTTCCTTTTTTCGTCGGTTGGCGCCGTTCCTGGACGATACGAAGCGGCTAGTTTTAATGGGTGATTGGAATGCGATCCTTGATCCCAAGATAGATAAGGTCGGGCGGGGAGCTAGTAGTGCGGGAAGGTGTGAGAGCAGCCTTGCCGGCCTCATGACTCGTCATGATCTGGTCGACAGGTTTCGTCTTGATCACCCAGGGCGGGAGATGTGGACGTGGTTAGAAAGCTCGCCCTCTGCCAAAGTGGGTACCTACTTGGACAGAGTGTTAGTTAGAAGAGCTGACATCGATTTTGTTAGTTGTCCCACGTTCCACCTGATAGCGTGGACTGACCATAAACTTGTTAGCGTCAGTCTACGGTTAGCTGATAGGCCTAGTCTGGCCGGCTACTGGAAGTTCAATACCTCCTTACTGGAGATACGGGACTTCCGGGAGCGGCTGGAATCCCTAATCAAGCGGGCGTTAGTGGGGGCGGTTACCGGGAATAGGTGGTGGGGATCTCTTAAGCATAGGATTAGAGATTTCGCTACCAAGTACGGTCAACAGCTCAATTTAGATAGGGCCAAGGAAGCGAAATCTATAGAAGATAGACTTTCCCGGGCGGTGGCAGGGGGGGACTCCCTAAACGTAGAGCTAGCTAGGGGGGACCTTGAGCGCGAGAGTAGCGAGCGCTACAAGGGCTACGTAGTTAGATCTAGGTTAAAGAGAGTTCTCAACGAAGCTGTGAAGACGAACGCGACTGCGCGTGAAGAAGAAGTGCGAAGGTTCCCCGATCGGTATATCGTTTCTGTCAAGGCCCCGGACGGGCGACTGCTGCGTTCGAGTCGTGAGATACGTGATGCCTTTCGGGCGCACTTTCGGGGTCGCTTTGCCCGCTGCACTGATCTCCCGATCCGGGAGTTTCGTAGCTATCTTGCCGACTTCCCCCGCCTTGGGGCGGCTGAAGCGGCTGGCTGCGAGGGTGTGGTTACTGAATGCGAAGTCCGTGACGCGTTGAAGCAGGTCGGCCTGAACAAGTCGCCGGGACTGGATGGTTTGCCCTACGAAGTGTACTTGAGGATGTCGCACATGTTTGTGCCTATTCTGACGGATATGTTCAACCATTGGTTCGCCCAGGGAGCCATCCCTGGTAGCGTTACCAAGGGCGTGATCACATTGCTGAAGAAAGGTGGCAGGCATGTTTGGGAGGGCTTAGATGATTACAGGCCCATAACTCTGCTTAACACAGAGTTAAAGATTTTGGCCCGGGTCTTGGCGAATCGTTTACAGCGTGTCATCAGTGATCTGATCGGCCCTGAACAGACCTTTGCTGTGAAGGGAAGATCGATCCAGGACAATCTGCACTTGATTCGCGAGGTCCTAGAGGGGATAGGAGACGACTCAGAAGCCGCGCTGATCAGTTTAGATCAGTCCAAGGCCTTCGATAGGGTAGACCATCGGTTCTTGGCGTCTGTTTTGGAGACTGCCGGATTCAAACCGGAGTTCCGCAGATGGATTAGCATGATGTACCACAACCCTCAGGCAGTGGTGCAGGTGAACGGAAGGCGTTCGAGGGTATTCGCGATCGAGCGTTCGGTGCGGCAGGGCTGCCCGTTGTCTCCTCTTCTCTATGTCCTCGCGTTGGAGCCCCTCCTGCGCAGGCTTAGGGATGAGGGGACAAGTCCGTCCCTGCGCGGTATACCTCTTGTTAGCAGCCTTGCGGCAAGGGTTTCCGCGTTCGCTGATGATATCACAGTGTTTGTATCCCGCCGTCTGGATATAAAGGCTGTGAAGAAGGCGGTTAGCGAGTACGAGCGGATTGCAGGGGCCAAGGTCAACTTTGACAAAAGCGAAGGTTTGCGGCTTGGTGCTTGGAGGGGTAGCGATACTCTTCCAGGGCCCTTCCGCTGGAGTGACGGACCCGTCCGCATCCTCGGGGTGTGGTTCGGGCCCGACCTCCAACTGGAGCGAAATTGGTCGGAAGTACAAGCTAAGGTGAATGCTCAGGTGGGAATCTGGCTTTCAAGGAGGTTGTCCTTAAAGGGTAGGGCGGAGGCGTGCGCCGTGTACGTCTTCCCCCTGATTCTTTACCGATTGGCTGTACTTCCTCTGCCTAAGGCACGTCGGTTGGCACTGCAACAATCCCTTTCCAGATTACTCTGGGGAGGTGCAAGGCCGATGGTCCGTAGGCAGGTCTGTATCCAACGTACGCGCAACGGGGGTCTAGGTATGCCTGATCTGGAGAGCCACTGGCTTGCTGAAAGACTTGCATACTTGGGCAGAGTCTTGACGGGGACTGCAGTGTGGAGGCTGAAGGCGAGTCGGACTTTTCCTCGCCTCCAGTCAGACCCAAAGGCTGAAGGTCGACGTAAGCCTGTGGGCGAAACACTGTTTGTCCGCGAGTGCCGAACGGCCCTTCGTAACCTTCTTGGGTCCAGTGACCTTTCACGGCCTCGAAAAGAGCTATATCGGGAGCTAGTGGTGGGTTCCGCTTCTGATCCTCTCAGCGAGCGGCGCGGCTGGACGACGGAGGAGATCCGCTCTCATTGGAATTGGGCGCCAGGATCGAGCTTCTTGAACAACTCCGAGTTCTCGCTCACCTGGCGACTTGTGCGAAATGCGTTACCCCTTGCCGGCTTGAACTACAAGGCGGGCCTGGCAGACATGCCCGATTGCGCTCGCTGCGGCAGTGGCTTGGAAGAAACGGCTGAGCACGCCTTCTACTACTGCGAGCGAGTCCGTCCGTTTTGGGATCACGTCGGCGAGTGGACGGCCCGCATCGAGCCCAAACAGCTCGTGCTGCTCGACGTTGGTTACGTCGTGGACAACGTTCTTCCTCCGTTTCAGGGTGAGAAGCGTGTGGTGTTTCTCGCGATCCTGGCTGTAGCTAGAATGGTGGTGTGGACGACGCGAAACAAGGGATTTTATGACGATGCAAACTTTTCTCATCGTGATCTGGTTTTGTTTTTTCGGCATCAGCTGAGGGTCAAAATCAGATGCGATAGAAAACGCTTGGATCGCATAAAATTCAGCAAAAGGTGGGTGAATGCAGCGAGCCTGGTCGTGCGAAAGGGGGCAATGTTGGAGTCATCCTTCCCTCCTCTGCCGACTCATGGCGTCTACGGTACGGGTCCTTAGGGACCCCACCCCTGGTGAGTAGAACTGTTCCCCTTTTCTCTTTTGGTACCTAGGTACCTCGTTAGCAGTATGTTGTGTGTCATTGTCCCCGTCATCTAGTTGTTAGTTCTCAAGATCTTCCCCATCCCCATTATTTTTGGTACCTCAGCCCGTGTCCCAGCCCACGTTTACTGAAGATCTTGAACACTCATATGAATATATATAAAAAATCAAAAATATAAAATTTATAAAAATCATATCACCCGCTTGTATTAACCCATTCCGCGCCCGTCCCGTTATTTCTTTTACCCCCGTAGATTAGGATCCCAATCCCACTTAGGGCAGGTCCGGCTTGTTTTCGGTTCCTTTCGCCCCGGAAAACAGTCGGCCTCCGATTTTAGAGACGGGGGGAAGGGAGGGTAACCAAATGGGGATTTTTTTCCTTGTTTTTCGTTTATTTCGGGGTTTTTCTCCCATCCCCATCACAAGCATTGTATATAAATCATGAATAAAAATCATCCATCAATTTTCGGGTTTTAAGTAGGACTTTTCATAGAGTACATGTGGTATTTTGGTGATTGCTGCGCATATGGCGACGGATGAATGGTTATATATTGTATTGTTGAATGGGTCGGCGAATGTGGCTAGCTAGGTCCCGTAGAACATATAGAAAGGCATGACCGCTCTTTTTCCCCTCCCCCAAAAACTTGAGGCCTTGTGCCTACCATTTTTGTAAAATGGAAATAAATAATCCTTCATTTGTTGAAATAGTATGCATACGTTTGGAAGTGATTCCGTTTCCAGAAGTTTTTTCACAGAGGTCAGTAAATTTGTTCTACTAAACTATTCATTTAAAAATGCACATTTGATTTAAAATAGTAATGTCTTAAATCTCAGCTGTATTATTGTGTTGTTTAAATGAAGAATGAAGACTTATGCGATTTAATTTTCAGGAAAACTTTACTTTTGGAAGGCGAACTTCTAAATTTGCTAACGAAAACACCCAAAATTGCCCCCCCCTGAAAAGAAAGGAAAAAAATAAAAAAAAAAAAATCCAAAACACCTCAAATGTAGTCTAACACGTGCTAAAGACGAAAGCCATAAAAGAGTTGACTCCTCCTCTCTCTTTCTTTCTCTCTCTCACTGTGTCTCTCTCTCTCTCTCTCTCTCTCTCTGTCTGTCCACCACCAGTTGACCATGATATAGGAGTGGAACCTTTAATATAAATACTAAAATTAGTAATAATTTAATCCTTCATTTGTTGAAATAGTATGCATACGTTTGGAAGTGATTCCGTTTCCAGAAGTTTTTTCACAGAGGTCAGTAAATTTGTTCTACTAAACTATTCATTTAAAAATGCACATTTGATTTAAAATAGTAATGTCTTAAATCTCAGCTGTATTATTGTGTTGTTTAAATGAAGAATGAAGACTTATGCGATTTAATTTTCAGGAAAACTTTACTTTTGGAAGGCGAACTTCTAAATTTGCTAACGAAAACCCCCAAAATTGCCCCCCCCTGAAAAGAAAGGAAAAAAAGAAAAAAAAAAAAATCCAAAACACCTCAAATGTAGTCTAACACGTGCTAAAGACGAAAGCCATAAAAGAGTTGACTCCTCCTCTCTCTTTCTTTCTCTCTCTCACTGTGTCTCTCTCTCTCTCTCTCTCTCTCTCTCTGTCTGTCCACCACCAGTTGACCATGATATAGGAGTGGAACCTTTAATATAAATACTAAAATTAGTAATAATTTAATCCTTCATTTGTTGAAATAGTATGCATACGTTTGGAAGTGATTCCGTTTCCAGAAGTTTTTTCACAGAGGTCAGTAAATTTGTTCTACTAAACTATTCATTTAAAAATGCACATTTGATTTAAAATAGTAATGTCTTAAATCTCAGCTGTATTATTGTGTTGTTTAAATGAAGAATGAAGACTTATGCGATTTAATTTTCAGGAAAACTTTACTTTTGGAAGGCGAACTTCTAAATTTGCTAACGAAAACCCCCAAAATTGCCCCCCCCTGAAAAGAAAGGAAAAAAAGAAAAAAAAAATCCAAAACACCTCAAATGTAGTCTAACACGTGCTAAAGACGAAAGCCATAAAAGAGTTGACTCCTCCTCTCTCTTTCTTTCTCTCTCTCACTGTGTCTCTCTCTCTCTCTCTCTCTCTCTCTCTGTCTGTCCACCACCAGTTGACCATGATATAGGAGTGGAACCTTTAATATAAATACTAAAATTAGTAATAATTTAATCCTTCATTTGTTGAAATAGTATGCATACGTTTGGAAGTGATTCCGTTTCCAGAAGTTTTTTCACAGAGGTCAGTAAATTTGTTCTACTAAACTATTCATTTAAAAATGCACATTTGATTTAAAATAGTAATGTCTTAAATCTCAGCTGTATTATTGTGTTGTTTAAATGAAGAATGAAGACTTATGCGATTTAATTTTCAGGAAAACTTTACTTTTGGAAGGCGAACTTCTAAATTTGCTAACGAAAACCCCCAAAATTGCCCCCCCCTGAAAAGAAAGGAAAAAAAAAATCCAAAACACCTCAAATGTAGTCTAACACGTGCTAAAGACGAAAGCCATAAAAGAGTTGACTCCTCCTCTCTCTTTCTTTCTCTCTCTCACTGTGTCTCTCTCTCTCTCTCTCTCTCTCTCTCTCTGTCTGTCCACCACCAGTTGACCATGATATAGGAGTGGAACCTTTAATATAAATACTAAAATTAGTAATAATTTAATCCTTCATTTGTTGAAATAGTATGCATACGTTTGGAAGTGATTCCGTTTCCAGAAGTTTTTTCACAGAGGTCAGTAAATTTGTTCTACTAAACTATTCATTTAAAAATGCACATTTGATTTAAAATAGTAATGTCTTAAATCTCAGCTGTATTATTGTGTTGTTTAAATGAAGAATGAAGACTTATGCGATTTAATTTTCAGGAAAACTTTACTTTTGGAAGGCGAACTTCTAAATTTGCTAACGAAAACCCCCAAAATTGCCCCCCCCCTGAAAAGAAAGGAAAAAAAGAAAAAAAAAATCCAAAACACCTCAAATGTAGTCTAACACGTGCTAAAGACGAAAGCCATAAAAGAGTTGACTCCTCCTCTCTCTTTCTTTCTCTCTCTCACTGTGTCTCTCTCTCTCTCTCTCTCTCTCTCTCTGTCTGTCCACCACCAGTTGACCATGATATAGGAGTGGAACCTTTAATATAAATACTAAAATTAGTAATAATTTAATCCTTCATTTGTTGAAATAGTATGCATACGTTTGGAAGTGATTCCGTTTCCAGAAGTTTTTTCACAGAGGTCAGTAAATTTGTTCTACTAAACTATTCATTTAAAAATGCACATTTGATTTAAAATAGTAATGTCTTAAATCTCAGCTGTATTATTGTGTTGTTTAAATGAAGAATGAAGACTTATGCGATTTAATTTTCAGGAAAACTTTACTTTTGGAAGGCGAACTTCTAAATTTGCTAACGAAAACCCCCAAAATTGCCCCCCCCCTGAAAAGAAAGGAAAAAAAGAAAAAAAAAATCCAAAACACCTCAAATGTAGTCTAACACGTGCTAAAGACGAAAGCCATAAAAGAGTTGACTCCTCCTCTCTCTTTCTTTCTCTCTCTCACTGTGTCTCTCTCTCTCTCTCTCTCTCTCTCTCTCTGTCTGTCCACCACCAGTTGACCATGATATAGGAGTGGAACCTTTAATATAAATACTAAAATTAGTAATAATTTAATCCTTCATTTGTTGAAATAGTATGCATACGTTTGGAAGTGATTCCGTTTCCAGAAGTTTTTTCACAGAGGTCAGTAAATTTGTTCTACTAAACTATTCATTTAAAAATGCACATTTGATTTAAAATAGTAATGTCTTAAATCTCAGCTGTATTATTGTGTTGTTTAAATGAAGAATGAAGACTTATGCGATTTAATTTTCAGGAAAACTTTACTTTTGGAAGGCGAACTTCTAAATTTGCTAACGAAAACCCCCAAAATTGCCCCCCCCCTGAAAAGAAAGGAAAAAAAGAAAAAAAAAATCCAAAACACCTCAAATGTAGTCTAACACGTGCTAAAGACGAAAGCCATAAAAGAGTTGACTCCTCCTCTCTCTTTCTTTCTCTCTCTCACTGTGTCTCTCTCTCTCTCTCTCTGTCTGTCCACCACCAGTTGACCATGATATAGGAGTGGAACCTTTAATATAAATACTAAAATTAGTAATAATTTAATCCTTCATTTGTTGAAATAGTATGCATACGTTTGGAAGTGATTCCGTTTCCAGAAGTTTTTTCACAGAGGTCAGTAAATTTGTTCTACTAAACTATTCATTTAAAAATGCACATTTGATTTAAAATAGTAATGTCTTAAATCTCAGCTGTATTATTGTGTTGTTTAAATGAAGAATGAAGACTTATGCGATTTAATTTTCAGGAAAACTTTACTTTTGGAAGGCGAACTTCTAAATTTGCTAACGAAAACCCCCAAAATTGCCCCCCCCCTGAAAAGAAAGGAAAAAAAGAAAAAAAAAATCCAAAACACCTCAAATGTAGTCTAACACGTGCTAAAGACGAAAGCCATAAAAGAGTTGACTCCTCCTCTCTCTTTCTTTCTCTCTCTCACTGTGTCTCTCTCTCTCTCTCTCTCTGTCTGTCCACCACCAGTTGACCATGATATAGGAGTGGAACCTTTAATATAAATACTAAAATTAGTAATAATTTAATCCTTCATTTGTTGAAATAGTATGCATACGTTTGGAAGTGATTCCGTTTCCAGAAGTTTTTTCACAGAGGTCAGTAAATTTGTTCTACTAAACTATTCATTTAAAAATGCACATTTGATTTAAAATAGTAATGTCTTAAATCTCAGCTGTATTATTGTGTTGTTTAAATGAAGAATGAAGACTTATGCGATTTAATTTTCAGGAAAACTTTACTTTTGGAAGGCGAACTTCTAAATTTGCTAACGAAAACCCCCAAAATTGCCCCCCCCCTGAAAAGAAAGGAAAAAAAGAAAAAAAAAATCCAAAACACCTCAAATGTAGTCTAACACGTGCTAAAGACGAAAGCCATAAAAGAGTTGACTCCTCCTCTCTCTTTCTTTCTCTCTCTCACTGTGTCTCTCTCTCTCTCTCTCTGTCTGTCCACCACCAGTTGACCATGATATAGGAGTGGAACCTTTAATATAAATACTAAAATTAGTAATAATTTAATCCTTCATTTGTTGAAATAGTATGCATACGTTTGGAAGTGATTCCGTTTCCAGAAGTTTTTTCACAGAGGTCAGTAAATTTGTTCTACTAAACTATTCATTTAAAAATGCACATTTGATTTAAAATAGTAATGTCTTAAATCTCAGCTGTATTATTGTGTTGTTTAAATGAAGAATGAAGACTTATGCGATTTAATTTTCAGGAAAACTTTACTTTTGGAAGGCGAACTTCTAAATTTGCTAACGAAAACCCCCAAAATTGCCCCCCCCCTGAAAAGAAAGGAAAAAAAGAAAAAAAAAATCCAAAACACCTCAAATGTAGTCTAACACGTGCTAAAGACGAAAGCCATAAAAGAGTTGACTCCTCCTCTCTCTTTCTTTCTCTCTCTCACTGTGTCTCTCTCTCTCTCTCTCTCTGTCTGTCCACCACCAGTTGACCATGATATAGGAGTGGAACCTTTAATATAAATACTAAAATTAGTAATAATTTAATCCTTCATTTGTTGAAATAGTATGCATACGTTTGGAAGTGATTCCGTTTCCAGAAGTTTTTTCACAGAGGTCAGTAAATTTGTTCTACTAAACTATTCATTTAAAAATGCACATTTGATTTAAAATAGTAATGTCTTAAATCTCAGCTGTATTATTGTGTTGTTTAAATGAAGAATGAAGACTTATGCGATTTAATTTTCAGGAAAACTTTACTTTTGGAAGGCGAACTTCTAAATTTGCTAACGAAAACCCCCAAAATTGCCCCCCCCCTGAAAAGAAAGGAAAAAAAGAAAAAAAAAATCCAAAACACCTCAAATGTAGTCTAACACGTGCTAAAGACGAAAGCCATAAAAGAGTTGACTCCTCCTCTCTCTTTCTTTCTCTCTCTCACTGTGTCTCTCTCTCTCTCTCTCTGTCTGTCCACCACCAGTTGACCATGATATAGGAGTGGAACCTTTAATATAAATACTAAAATTAGTAATAATTTAATCCTTCATTTGTTGAAATAGTATGCATACGTTTGGAAGTGATTCCGTTTCCAGAAGTTTTTTCACAGAGGTCAGTAAATTTGTTCTACTAAACTATTCATTTAAAAATGCACATTTGATTTAAAATAGTAATGTCTTAAATCTCAGCTGTATTATTGTGTTGTTTAAATGAAGAATGAAGACTTATGCGATTTAATTTTCAGGAAAACTTTACTTTTGGAAGGCGAACTTCTAAATTTGCTAACGAAAACCCCCAAAATTGCCCCCCCCCTGAAAAGAAAGGAAAAAAAGAAAAAAAAAATCCAAAACACCTCAAATGTAGTCTAACACGTGCTAAAGACGAAAGCCATAAAAGAGTTGACTCCTCCTCTCTCTTTCTTTCTCTCTCTCACTGTGTCTCTCTCTCTCTCTCTCTGTCTGTCCACCACCAGTTGACCATGATATAGGAGTGGAACCTTTAATATAAATACTAAAATTAGTAATAATTTAATCCTTCATTTGTTGAAATAGTATGCATACGTTTGGAAGTGATTCCGTTTCCAGAAGTTTTTTCACAGAGGTCAGTAAATTTGTTCTACTAAACTATTCATTTAAAAATGCACATTTGATTTAAAATAGTAATGTCTTAAATCTCAGCTGTATTATTGTGTTGTTTAAATGAAGAATGAAGACTTATGCGATTTAATTTTCAGGAAAACTTTACTTTTGGAAGGCGAACTTCTAAATTTGCTAACGAAAACCCCCAAAATTGCCCCCCCCCTGAAAAGAAAGGAAAAAAAGAAAAAAAAAATCCAAAACACCTCAAATGTAGTCTAACACGTGCTAAAGACGAAAGCCATAAAAGAGTTGACTCCTCCTCTCTCTTTCTTTCTCTCTCTCACTGTGTCTCTCTCTCTCTCTCTCTGTCTGTCCACCACCAGTTGACCATGATATAGGAGTGGAACCTTTAATATAAATACTAAAATTAGTAATAATTTAATCCTTCATTTGTTGAAATAGTATGCATACGTTTGGAAGTGATTCCGTTTCCAGAAGTTTTTTCACAGAGGTCAGTAAATTTGTTCTACTAAACTATTCATTTAAAAATGCACATTTGATTTAAAATAGTAATGTCTTAAATCTCAGCTGTATTATTGTGTTGTTTAAATGAAGAATGAAGACTTATGCGATTTAATTTTCAGGAAAACTTTACTTTTGGAAGGCGAACTTCTAAATTTGCTAACGAAAACCCCCAAAATTGCCCCCCCCCTGAAAAGAAAGGAAAAAAAGAAAAAAAAAATCCAAAACACCTCAAATGTAGTCTAACACGTGCTAAAGACGAAAGCCATAAAAGAGTTGACTCCTCCTCTCTCTTTCTTTCTCTCTCTCACTGTGTCTCTCTCTCTCTCTCTCTGTCTGTCCACCACCAGTTGACCATGATATAGGAGTGGAACCTTTAATATAAATACTAAAATTAGTAATAATTTAATCCTTCATTTGTTGAAATAGTATGCATACGTTTGGAAGTGATTCCGTTTCCAGAAGTTTTTTCACAGAGGTCAGTAAATTTGTTCTACTAAACTATTCATTTAAAAATGCACATTTGATTTAAAATAGTAATGTCTTAAATCTCAGCTGTATTATTGTGTTGTTTAAATGAAGAATGAAGACTTATGCGATTTAATTTTCAGGAAAACTTTACTTTTGGAAGGCGAACTTCTAAATTTGCTAACGAAAACCCCCAAAATTGCCCCCCCCCTGAAAAGAAAGGAAAAAAAGAAAAAAAAAATCCAAAACACCTCAAATGTAGTCTAACACGTGCTAAAGACGAAAGCCATAAAAGAGTTGACTCCTCCTCTCTCTTTCTTTCTCTCTCTCACTGTGTCTCTCTCTCTCTCTCTCTGTCTGTCCACCACCAGTTGACCATGATATAGGAGTGGAACCTTTAATATAAATACTAAAATTAGTAATAATTTAATCCTTCATTTGTTGAAATAGTATGCATACGTTTGGAAGTGATTCCGTTTCCAGAAGTTTTTTCACAGAGGTCAGTAAATTTGTTCTACTAAACTATTCATTTAAAAATGCACATTTGATTTAAAATAGTAATGTCTTAAATCTCAGCTGTATTATTGTGTTGTTTAAATGAAGAATGAAGACTTATGCGATTTAATTTTCAGGAAAACTTTACTTTTGGAAGGCGAACTTCTAAATTTGCTAACGAAAACCCCCAAAATTGCCCCCCCCCTGAAAAGAAAGGAAAAAAAGAAAAAAAAAATCCAAAACACCTCAAATGTAGTCTAACACGTGCTAAAGACGAAAGCCATAAAAGAGTTGACTCCTCCTCTCTCTTTCTTTCTCTCTCTCACTGTGTCTCTCTCTCTCTCTCTCTGTCTGTCCACCACCAGTTGACCATGATATAGGAGTGGAACCTTTAATATAAATACTAAAATTAGTAATAATTTAATCCTTCATTTGTTGAAATAGTATGCATACGTTTGGAAGTGATTCCGTTTCCAGAAGTTTTTTCACAGAGGTCAGTAAATTTGTTCTACTAAACTATTCATTTAAAAATGCACATTTGATTTAAAATAGTAATGTCTTAAATCTCAGCTGTATTATTGTGTTGTTTAAATGAAGAATGAAGACTTATGCGATTTAATTTTCAGGAAAACTTTACTTTTGGAAGGCGAACTTCTAAATTTGCTAACGAAAACCCCCAAAATTGCCCCCCCCCTGAAAAGAAAGGAAAAAAAGAAAAAAAAAATCCAAAACACCTCAAATGTAGTCTAACACGTGCTAAAGACGAAAGCCATAAAAGAGTTGACTCCTCCTCTCTCTTTCTTTCTCTCTCTCACTGTGTCTCTCTCTCTCTCTCTCTGTCTGTCCACCACCAGTTGACCATGATATAGGAGTGGAACCTTTAATATAAATACTAAAATTAGTAATAATTTAATCCTTCATTTGTTGAAATAGTATGCATACGTTTGGAAGTGATTCCGTTTCCAGAAGTTTTTTCACAGAGGTCAGTAAATTTGTTCTACTAAACTATTCATTTAAAAATGCACATTTGATTTAAAATAGTAATGTCTTAAATCTCAGCTGTATTATTGTGTTGTTTAAATGAAGAATGAAGACTTATGCGATTTAATTTTCAGGAAAACTTTACTTTTGGAAGGCGAACTTCTAAATTTGCTAACGAAAACCCCCAAAATTGCCCCCCCCCTGAAAAGAAAGGAAAAAAAGAAAAAAAAAATCCAAAACACCTCAAATGTAGTCTAACACGTGCTAAAGACGAAAGCCATAAAAGAGTTGACTCCTCCTCTCTCTTTCTTTCTCTCTCTCACTGTGTCTCTCTCTCTCTCTCTCTGTCTGTCCACCACCAGTTGACCATGATATAGGAGTGGAACCTTTAATATAAATACTAAAATTAGTAATAATTTAATCCTTCATTTGTTGAAATAGTATGCATACGTTTGGAAGTGATTCCGTTTCCAGAAGTTTTTTCACAGAGGTCAGTAAATTTGTTCTACTAAACTATTCATTTAAAAATGCACATTTGATTTAAAATAGTAATGTCTTAAATCTCAGCTGTATTATTGTGTTGTTTAAATGAAGAATGAAGACTTATGCGATTTAATTTTCAGGAAAACTTTACTTTTGGAAGGCGAACTTCTAAATTTGCTAACGAAAACCCCCAAAATTGCCCCCCCCCTGAAAAGAAAGGAAAAAAAGAAAAAAAAAATCCAAAACACCTCAAATGTAGTCTAACACGTGCTAAAGACGAAAGCCATAAAAGAGTTGACTCCTCCTCTCTCTTTCTTTCTCTCTCTCACTGTGTCTCTCTCTCTCTCTCTCTGTCTGTCCACCACCAGTTGACCATGATATAGGAGTGGAACCTTTAATATAAATACTAAAATTAGTAATAATTTAATCCTTCATTTGTTGAAATAGTATGCATACGTTTGGAAGTGATTCCGTTTCCAGAAGTTTTTTCACAGAGGTCAGTAAATTTGTTCTACTAAACTATTCATTTAAAAATGCACATTTGATTTAAAATAGTAATGTCTTAAATCTCAGCTGTATTATTGTGTTGTTTAAATGAAGAATGAAGACTTATGCGATTTAATTTTCAGGAAAACTTTACTTTTGGAAGGCGAACTTCTAAATTTGCTAACGAAAACCCCCAAAATTGCCCCCCCCCTGAAAAGAAAGGAAAAAAAGAAAAAAAAAATCCAAAACACCTCAAATGTAGTCTAACACGTGCTAAAGACGAAAGCCATAAAAGAGTTGACTCCTCCTCTCTCTTTCTTTCTCTCTCTCACTGTGTCTCTCTCTCTCTCTCTCTGTCTGTCCACCACCAGTTGACCATGATATAGGAGTGGAACCTTTAATATAAATACTAAAATTAGTAATAATTTAATCCTTCATTTGTTGAAATAGTATGCATACGTTTGGAAGTGATTCCGTTTCCAGAAGTTTTTTCACAGAGGTCAGTAAATTTGTTCTACTAAACTATTCATTTAAAAATGCACATTTGATTTAAAATAGTAATGTCTTAAATCTCAGCTGTATTATTGTGTTGTTTAAATGAAGAATGAAGACTTATGCGATTTAATTTTCAGGAAAACTTTACTTTTGGAAGGCGAACTTCTAAATTTGCTAACGAAAACCCCCAAAATTGCCCCCCCCCTGAAAAGAAAGGAAAAAAAGAAAAAAAAAATCCAAAACACCTCAAATGTAGTCTAACACGTGCTAAAGACGAAAGCCATAAAAGAGTTGACTCCTCCTCTCTCTTTCTTTCTCTCTCTCACTGTGTCTCTCTCTCTCTCTCTCTGTCTGTCCACCACCAGTTGACCATGATATAGGAGTGGAACCTTTAATATAAATACTAAAATTAGTAATAATTTAATCCTTCATTTGTTGAAATAGTATGCATACGTTTGGAAGTGATTCCGTTTCCAGAAGTTTTTTCACAGAGGTCAGTAAATTTGTTCTACTAAACTATTCATTTAAAAATGCACATTTGATTTAAAATAGTAATGTCTTAAATCTCAGCTGTATTATTGTGTTGTTTAAATGAAGAATGAAGACTTATGCGATTTAATTTTCAGGAAAACTTTACTTTTGGAAGGCGAACTTCTAAATTTGCTAACGAAAACCCCCAAAATTGCCCCCCCCCTGAAAAGAAAGGAAAAAAAGAAAAAAAAAATCCAAAACACCTCAAATGTAGTCTAACACGTGCTAAAGACGAAAGCCATAAAAGAGTTGACTCCTCCTCTCTCTTTCTTTCTCTCTCTCACTGTGTCTCTCTCTCTCTCTCTCTGTCTGTCCACCACCAGTTGACCATGATATAGGAGTGGAACCTTTAATATAAATACTAAAATTAGTAATAATTTAATCCTTCATTTGTTGAAATAGTATGCATACGTTTGGAAGTGATTCCGTTTCCAGAAGTTTTTTCACAGAGGTCAGTAAATTTGTTCTACTAAACTATTCATTTAAAAATGCACATTTGATTTAAAATAGTAATGTCTTAAATCTCAGCTGTATTATTGTGTTGTTTAAATGAAGAATGAAGACTTATGCGATTTAATTTTCAGGAAAACTTTACTTTTGGAAGGCGAACTTCTAAATTTGCTAACGAAAACCCCCAAAATTGCCCCCCCCCTGAAAAGAAAGGAAAAAAAGAAAAAAAAAATCCAAAACACCTCAAATGTAGTCTAACACGTGCTAAAGACGAAAGCCATAAAAGAGTTGACTCCTCCTCTCTCTTTCTTTCTCTCTCTCACTGTGTCTCTCTCTCTCTCTCTCTGTCTGTCCACCACCAGTTGACCATGATATAGGAGTGGAACCTTTAATATAAATACTAAAATTAGTAATAATTTAATCCTTCATTTGTTGAAATAGTATGCATACGTTTGGAAGTGATTCCGTTTCCAGAAGTTTTTTCACAGAGGTCAGTAAATTTGTTCTACTAAACTATTCATTTAAAAATGCACATTTGATTTAAAATAGTAATGTCTTAAATCTCAGCTGTATTATTGTGTTGTTTAAATGAAGAATGAAGACTTATGCGATTTAATTTTCAGGAAAACTTTACTTTTGGAAGGCGAACTTCTAAATTTGCTAACGAAAACCCCCAAAATTGCCCCCCCCCTGAAAAGAAAGGAAAAAAAGAAAAAAAAAATCCAAAACACCTCAAATGTAGTCTAACACGTGCTAAAGACGAAAGCCATAAAAGAGTTGACTCCTCCTCTCTCTTTCTTTCTCTCTCTCACTGTGTCTCTCTCTCTCTCTCTCTGTCTGTCCACCACCAGTTGACCATGATATAGGAGTGGAACCTTTAATATAAATACTAAAATTAGTAATAATTTAATCCTTCATTTGTTGAAATAGTATGCATACGTTTGGAAGTGATTCCGTTTCCAGAAGTTTTTTCACAGAGGTCAGTAAATTTGTTCTACTAAACTATTCATTTAAAAATGCACATTTGATTTAAAATAGTAATGTCTTAAATCTCAGCTGTATTATTGTGTTGTTTAAATGAAGAATGAAGACTTATGCGATTTAATTTTCAGGAAAACTTTACTTTTGGAAGGCGAACTTCTAAATTTGCTAACGAAAACCCCCAAAATTGCCCCCCCCCTGAAAAGAAAGGAAAAAAAGAAAAAAAAAATCCAAAACACCTCAAATGTAGTCTAACACGTGCTAAAGACGAAAGCCATAAAAGAGTTGACTCCTCCTCTCTCTTTCTTTCTCTCTCTCACTGTGTCTCTCTCTCTCTCTCTCTGTCTGTCCACCACCAGTTGACCATGATATAGGAGTGGAACCTTTAATATAAATACTAAAATTAGTAATAATTTAATCCTTCATTTGTTGAAATAGTATGCATACGTTTGGAAGTGATTCCGTTTCCAGAAGTTTTTTCACAGAGGTCAGTAAATTTGTTCTACTAAACTATTCATTTAAAAATGCACATTTGATTTAAAATAGTAATGTCTTAAATCTCAGCTGTATTATTGTGTTGTTTAAATGAAGAATGAAGACTTATGCGATTTAATTTTCAGGAAAACTTTACTTTTGGAAGGCGAACTTCTAAATTTGCTAACGAAAACCCCCAAAATTGCCCCCCCCCTGAAAAGAAAGGAAAAAAAGAAAAAAAAAATCCAAAACACCTCAAATGTAGTCTAACACGTGCTAAAGACGAAAGCCATAAAAGAGTTGACTCCTCCTCTCTCTTTCTTTCTCTCTCTCACTGTGTCTCTCTCTCTCTCTCTCTGTCTGTCCACCACCAGTTGACCATGATATAGGAGTGGAACCTTTAATATAAATACTAAAATTAGTAATAATTTAATCCTTCATTTGTTGAAATAGTATGCATACGTTTGGAAGTGATTCCGTTTCCAGAAGTTTTTTCACAGAGGTCAGTAAATTTGTTCTACTAAACTATTCATTTAAAAATGCACATTTGATTTAAAATAGTAATGTCTTAAATCTCAGCTGTATTATTGTGTTGTTTAAATGAAGAATGAAGACTTATGCGATTTAATTTTCAGGAAAACTTTACTTTTGGAAGGCGAACTTCTAAATTTGCTAACGAAAACCCCCAAAATTGCCCCCCCCCTGAAAAGAAAGGAAAAAAAGAAAAAAAAAATCCAAAACACCTCAAATGTAGTCTAACACGTGCTAAAGACGAAAGCCATAAAAGAGTTGACTCCTCCTCTCTCTTTCTTTCTCTCTCTCACTGTGTCTCTCTCTCTCTCTCTCTGTCTGTCCACCACCAGTTGACCATGATATAGGAGTGGAACCTTTAATATAAATACTAAAATTAGTAATAATTTAATCCTTCATTTGTTGAAATAGTATGCATACGTTTGGAAGTGATTCCGTTTCCAGAAGTTTTTTCACAGAGGTCAGTAAATTTGTTCTACTAAACTATTCATTTAAAAATGCACATTTGATTTAAAATAGTAATGTCTTAAATCTCAGCTGTATTATTGTGTTGTTTAAATGAAGAATGAAGACTTATGCGATTTAATTTTCAGGAAAACTTTACTTTTGGAAGGCGAACTTCTAAATTTGCTAACGAAAACCCCCAAAATTGCCCCCCCCCTGAAAAGAAAGGAAAAAAAGAAAAAAAAAATCCAAAACACCTCAAATGTAGTCTAACACGTGCTAAAGACGAAAGCCATAAAAGAGTTGACTCCTCCTCTCTCTTTCTTTCTCTCTCTCACTGTGTCTCTCTCTCTCTCTCTCTGTCTGTCCACCACCAGTTGACCATGATATAGGAGTGGAACCTTTAATATAAATACTAAAATTAGTAATAATTTAATCCTTCATTTGTTGAAATAGTATGCATACGTTTGGAAGTGATTCCGTTTCCAGAAGTTTTTTCACAGAGGTCAGTAAATTTGTTCTACTAAACTATTCATTTAAAAATGCACATTTGATTTAAAATAGTAATGTCTTAAATCTCAGCTGTATTATTGTGTTGTTTAAATGAAGAATGAAGACTTATGCGATTTAATTTTCAGGAAAACTTTACTTTTGGAAGGCGAACTTCTAAATTTGCTAACGAAAACCCCCAAAATTGCCCCCCCCCTGAAAAGAAAGGAAAAAAAGAAAAAAAAAATCCAAAACACCTCAAATGTAGTCTAACACGTGCTAAAGACGAAAGCCATAAAAGAGTTGACTCCTCCTCTCTCTTTCTTTCTCTCTCTCACTGTGTCTCTCTCTCTCTCTCTCTGTCTGTCCACCACCAGTTGACCATGATATAGGAGTGGAACCTTTAATATAAATACTAAAATTAGTAATAATTTAATCCTTCATTTGTTGAAATAGTATGCATACGTTTGGAAGTGATTCCGTTTCCAGAAGTTTTTTCACAGAGGTCAGTAAATTTGTTCTACTAAACTATTCATTTAAAAATGCACATTTGATTTAAAATAGTAATGTCTTAAATCTCAGCTGTATTATTGTGTTGTTTAAATGAAGAATGAAGACTTATGCGATTTAATTTTCAGGAAAACTTTACTTTTGGAAGGCGAACTTCTAAATTTGCTAACGAAAACCCCCAAAATTGCCCCCCCCCTGAAAAGAAAGGAAAAAAAGAAAAAAAAAATCCAAAACACCTCAAATGTAGTCTAACACGTGCTAAAGACGAAAGCCATAAAAGAGTTGACTCCTCCTCTCTCTTTCTTTCTCTCTCTCACTGTGTCTCTCTCTCTCTCTCTCTGTCTGTCCACCACCAGTTGACCATGATATAGGAGTGGAACCTTTAATATAAATACTAAAATTAGTAATAATTTAATCCTTCATTTGTTGAAATAGTATGCATACGTTTGGAAGTGATTCCGTTTCCAGAAGTTTTTTCACAGAGGTCAGTAAATTTGTTCTACTAAACTATTCATTTAAAAATGCACATTTGATTTAAAATAGTAATGTCTTAAATCTCAGCTGTATTATTGTGTTGTTTAAATGAAGAATGAAGACTTATGCGATTTAATTTTCAGGAAAACTTTACTTTTGGAAGGCGAACTTCTAAATTTGCTAACGAAAACCCCCAAAATTGCCCCCCCCCTGAAAAGAAAGGAAAAAAAGAAAAAAAAAATCCAAAACACCTCAAATGTAGTCTAACACGTGCTAAAGACGAAAGCCATAAAAGAGTTGACTCCTCCTCTCTCTTTCTTTCTCTCTCTCACTGTGTCTCTCTCTCTCTCTCTCTGTCTGTCCACCACCAGTTGACCATGATATAGGAGTGGAACCTTTAATATAAATACTAAAATTAGTAATAATTTAATCCTTCATTTGTTGAAATAGTATGCATACGTTTGGAAGTGATTCCGTTTCCAGAAGTTTTTTCACAGAGGTCAGTAAATTTGTTCTACTAAACTATTCATTTAAAAATGCACATTTGATTTAAAATAGTAATGTCTTAAATCTCAGCTGTATTATTGTGTTGTTTAAATGAAGAATGAAGACTTATGCGATTTAATTTTCAGGAAAACTTTACTTTTGGAAGGCGAACTTCTAAATTTGCTAACGAAAACCCCCAAAATTGCCCCCCCCCTGAAAAGAAAGGAAAAAAAGAAAAAAAAAATCCAAAACACCTCAAATGTAGTCTAACACGTGCTAAAGACGAAAGCCATAAAAGAGTTGACTCCTCCTCTCTCTTTCTTTCTCTCTCTCACTGTGTCTCTCTCTCTCTCTCTCTGTCTGTCCACCACCAGTTGACCATGATATAGGAGTGGAACCTTTAATATAAATACTAAAATTAGTAATAATTTAATCCTTCATTTGTTGAAATAGTATGCATACGTTTGGAAGTGATTCCGTTTCCAGAAGTTTTTTCACAGAGGTCAGTAAATTTGTTCTACTAAACTATTCATTTAAAAATGCACATTTGATTTAAAATAGTAATGTCTTAAATCTCAGCTGTATTATTGTGTTGTTTAAATGAAGAATGAAGACTTATGCGATTTAATTTTCAGGAAAACTTTACTTTTGGAAGGCGAACTTCTAAATTTGCTAACGAAAACCCCCAAAATTGCCCCCCCCCTGAAAAGAAAGGAAAAAAAGAAAAAAAAAATCCAAAACACCTCAAATGTAGTCTAACACGTGCTAAAGACGAAAGCCATAAAAGAGTTGACTCCTCCTCTCTCTTTCTTTCTCTCTCTCACTGTGTCTCTCTCTCTCTCTCTCTGTCTGTCCACCACCAGTTGACCATGATATAGGAGTGGAACCTTTAATATAAATACTAAAATTAGTAATAATTTAATCCTTCATTTGTTGAAATAGTATGCATACGTTTGGAAGTGATTCCGTTTCCAGAAGTTTTTTCACAGAGGTCAGTAAATTTGTTCTACTAAACTATTCATTTAAAAATGCACATTTGATTTAAAATAGTAATGTCTTAAATCTCAGCTGTATTATTGTGTTGTTTAAATGAAGAATGAAGACTTATGCGATTTAATTTTCAGGAAAACTTTACTTTTGGAAGGCGAACTTCTAAATTTGCTAACGAAAACCCCCAAAATTGCCCCCCCCCTGAAAAGAAAGGAAAAAAAGAAAAAAAAAATCCAAAACACCTCAAATGTAGTCTAACACGTGCTAAAGACGAAAGCCATAAAAGAGTTGACTCCTCCTCTCTCTTTCTTTCTCTCTCTCACTGTGTCTCTCTCTCTCTCTCTCTGTCTGTCCACCACCAGTTGACCATGATATAGGAGTGGAACCTTTAATATAAATACTAAAATTAGTAATAATTTAATCCTTCATTTGTTGAAATAGTATGCATACGTTTGGAAGTGATTCCGTTTCCAGAAGTTTTTTCACAGAGGTCAGTAAATTTGTTCTACTAAACTATTCATTTAAAAATGCACATTTGATTTAAAATAGTAATGTCTTAAATCTCAGCTGTATTATTGTGTTGTTTAAATGAAGAATGAAGACTTATGCGATTTAATTTTCAGGAAAACTTTACTTTTGGAAGGCGAACTTCTAAATTTGCTAACGAAAACCCCCAAAATTGCCCCCCCCCTGAAAAGAAAGGAAAAAAAGAAAAAAAAAATCCAAAACACCTCAAATGTAGTCTAACACGTGCTAAAGACGAAAGCCATAAAAGAGTTGACTCCTCCTCTCTCTTTCTTTCTCTCTCTCACTGTGTCTCTCTCTCTCTCTCTCTCTGTCTGTCCACCACCAGTTGACCATGATATAGGAGTGGAACCTTTAATATAAATACTAAAATTAGTAATAATTTAATCCTTCATTTGTTGAAATAGTATGCATACGTTTGGAAGTGATTCCGTTTCCAGAAGTTTTTTCACAGAGGTCAGTAAATTTGTTCTACTAAACTATTCATTTAAAAATGCACATTTGATTTAAAATAGTAATGTCTTAAATCTCAGCTGTATTATTGTGTTGTTTAAATGAAGAATGAAGACTTATGCGATTTAATTTTCAGGAAAACTTTACTTTTGGAAGGCGAACTTCTAAATTTGCTAACGAAAACCCCCAAAATTGCCCCCCCCCTGAAAAGAAAGGAAAAAAAGAAAAAAAAAATCCAAAACACCTCAAATGTAGTCTAACACGTGCTAAAGACGAAAGCCATAAAAGAGTTGACTCCTCCTCTCTCTTTCTTTCTCTCTCTCACTGTGTCTCTCTCTCTCTCTCTCTGTCTGTCCACCACCAGTTGACCATGATATAGGAGTGGAACCTTTAATATAAATACTAAAATTAGTAATAATTTAATCCTTCATTTGTTGAAATAGTATGCATACGTTTGGAAGTGATTCCGTTTCCAGAAGTTTTTTCACAGAGGTCAGTAAATTTGTTCTACTAAACTATTCATTTAAAAATGCACATTTGATTTAAAATAGTAATGTCTTAAATCTCAGCTGTATTATTGTGTTGTTTAAATGAAGAATGAAGACTTATGCGATTTAATTTTCAGGAAAACTTTACTTTTGGAAGGCGAACTTCTAAATTTGCTAACGAAAACCCCCAAAATTGCCCCCCCCCTGAAAAGAAAGGAAAAAAAGAAAAAAAAAATCCAAAACACCTCAAATGTAGTCTAACACGTGCTAAAGACGAAAGCCATAAAAGAGTTGACTCCTCCTCTCTCTTTCTTTCTCTCTCTCACTGTGTCTCTCTCTCTCTCTCTCTGTCTGTCCACCACCAGTTGACCATGATATAGGAGTGGAACCTTTAATATAAATACTAAAATTAGTAATAATTTAATCCTTCATTTGTTGAAATAGTATGCATACGTTTGGAAGTGATTCCGTTTCCAGAAGTTTTTTCACAGAGGTCAGTAAATTTGTTCTACTAAACTATTCATTTAAAAATGCACATTTGATTTAAAATAGTAATGTCTTAAATCTCAGCTGTATTATTGTGTTGTTTAAATGAAGAATGAAGACTTATGCGATTTAATTTTCAGGAAAACTTTACTTTTGGAAGGCGAACTTCTAAATTTGCTAACGAAAACCCCCAAAATTGCCCCCCCCCTGAAAAGAAAGGAAAAAAAGAAAAAAAAAATCCAAAACACCTCAAATGTAGTCTAACACGTGCTAAAGACGAAAGCCATAAAAGAGTTGACTCCTCCTCTCTCTTTCTTTCTCTCTCTCACTGTGTCTCTCTCTCTCTCTCTCTGTCTGTCCACCACCAGTTGACCATGATATAGGAGTGGAACCTTTAATATAAATACTAAAATTAGTAATAATTTAATCCTTCATTTGTTGAAATAGTATGCATACGTTTGGAAGTGATTCCGTTTCCAGAAGTTTTTTCACAGAGGTCAGTAAATTTGTTCTACTAAACTATTCATTTAAAAATGCACATTTGATTTAAAATAGTAATGTCTTAAATCTCAGCTGTATTATTGTGTTGTTTAAATGAAGAATGAAGACTTATGCGATTTAATTTTCAGGAAAACTTTACTTTTGGAAGGCGAACTTCTAAATTTGCTAACGAAAACCCCCAAAATTGCCCCCCCCCTGAAAAGAAAGGAAAAAAAGAAAAAAAAAATCCAAAACACCTCAAATGTAGTCTAACACGTGCTAAAGACGAAAGCCATAAAAGAGTTGACTCCTCCTCTCTCTTTCTTTCTCTCTCTCACTGTGTCTCTCTCTCTCTCTCTCTGTCTGTCCACCACCAGTTGACCATGATATAGGAGTGGAACCTTTAATATAAATACTAAAATTAGTAATAATTTAATCCTTCATTTGTTGAAATAGTATGCATACGTTTGGAAGTGATTCCGTTTCCAGAAGTTTTTTCACAGAGGTCAGTAAATTTGTTCTACTAAACTATTCATTTAAAAATGCACATTTGATTTAAAATAGTAATGTCTTAAATCTCAGCTGTATTATTGTGTTGTTTAAATGAAGAATGAAGACTTATGCGATTTAATTTTCAGGAAAACTTTACTTTTGGAAGGCGAACTTCTAAATTTGCTAACGAAAACCCCCAAAATTGCCCCCCCCCTGAAAAGAAAGGAAAAAAAGAAAAAAAAAATCCAAAACACCTCAAATGTAGTCTAACACGTGCTAAAGACGAAAGCCATAAAAGAGTTGACTCCTCCTCTCTCTTTCTTTCTCTCTCTCACTGTGTCTCTCTCTCTCTCTCTCTGTCTGTCCACCACCAGTTGACCATGATATAGGAGTGGAACCTTTAATATAAATACTAAAATTAGTAATAATTTAATCCTTCATTTGTTGAAATAGTATGCATACGTTTGGAAGTGATTCCGTTTCCAGAAGTTTTTTCACAGAGGTCAGTAAATTTGTTCTACTAAACTATTCATTTAAAAATGCACATTTGATTTAAAATAGTAATGTCTTAAATCTCAGCTGTATTATTGTGTTGTTTAAATGAAGAATGAAGACTTATGCGATTTAATTTTCAGGAAAACTTTACTTTTGGAAGGCGAACTTCTAAATTTGCTAACGAAAACCCCCAAAATTGCCCCCCCCCTGAAAAGAAAGGAAAAAAAGAAAAAAAAAATCCAAAACACCTCAAATGTAGTCTAACACGTGCTAAAGACGAAAGCCATAAAAGAGTTGACTCCTCCTCTCTCTTTCTTTCTCTCTCTCACTGTGTCTCTCTCTCTCTCTCTCTGTCTGTCCACCACCAGTTGACCATGATATAGGAGTGGAACCTTTAATATAAATACTAAAATTAGTAATAATTTAATCCTTCATTTGTTGAAATAGTATGCATACGTTTGGAAGTGATTCCGTTTCCAGAAGTTTTTTCACAGAGGTCAGTAAATTTGTTCTACTAAACTATTCATTTAAAAATGCACATTTGATTTAAAATAGTAATGTCTTAAATCTCAGCTGTATTATTGTGTTGTTTAAATGAAGAATGAAGACTTATGCGATTTAATTTTCAGGAAAACTTTACTTTTGGAAGGCGAACTTCTAAATTTGCTAACGAAAACCCCCAAAATTGCCCCCCCCCTGAAAAGAAAGGAAAAAAAGAAAAAAAAAATCCAAAACACCTCAAATGTAGTCTAACACGTGCTAAAGACGAAAGCCATAAAAGAGTTGACTCCTCCTCTCTCTTTCTTTCTCTCTCTCACTGTGTCTCTCTCTCTCTCTCTCTGTCTGTCCACCACCAGTTGACCATGATATAGGAGTGGAACCTTTAATATAAATACTAAAATTAGTAATAATTTAATCCTTCATTTGTTGAAATAGTATGCATACGTTTGGAAGTGATTCCGTTTCCAGAAGTTTTTTCACAGAGGTCAGTAAATTTGTTCTACTAAACTATTCATTTAAAAATGCACATTTGATTTAAAATAGTAATGTCTTAAATCTCAGCTGTATTATTGTGTTGTTTAAATGAAGAATGAAGACTTATGCGATTTAATTTTCAGGAAAACTTTACTTTTGGAAGGCGAACTTCTAAATTTGCTAACGAAAACCCCCAAAATTGCCCCCCCCCTGAAAAGAAAGGAAAAAAAGAAAAAAAAAATCCAAAACACCTCAAATGTAGTCTAACACGTGCTAAAGACGAAAGCCATAAAAGAGTTGACTCCTCCTCTCTCTTTCTTTCTCTCTCTCACTGTGTCTCTCTCTCTCTCTCTCTGTCTGTCCACCACCAGTTGACCATGATATAGGAGTGGAACCTTTAATATAAATACTAAAATTAGTAATAATTTAATCCTTCATTTGTTGAAATAGTATGCATACGTTTGGAAGTGATTCCGTTTCCAGAAGTTTTTTCACAGAGGTCAGTAAATTTGTTCTACTAAACTATTCATTTAAAAATGCACATTTGATTTAAAATAGTAATGTCTTAAATCTCAGCTGTATTATTGTGTTGTTTAAATGAAGAATGAAGACTTATGCGATTTAATTTTCAGGAAAACTTTACTTTTGGAAGGCGAACTTCTAAATTTGCTAACGAAAACCCCCAAAATTGCCCCCCCCCTGAAAAGAAAGGAAAAAAAGAAAAAAAAAATCCAAAACACCTCAAATGTAGTCTAACACGTGCTAAAGACGAAAGCCATAAAAGAGTTGACTCCTCCTCTCTCTTTCTTTCTCTCTCTCACTGTGTCTCTCTCTCTCTCTCTCTGTCTGTCCACCACCAGTTGACCATGATATAGGAGTGGAACCTTTAATATAAATACTAAAATTAGTAATAATTTAATCCTTCATTTGTTGAAATAGTATGCATACGTTTGGAAGTGATTCCGTTTCCAGAAGTTTTTTCACAGAGGTCAGTAAATTTGTTCTACTAAACTATTCATTTAAAAATGCACATTTGATTTAAAATAGTAATGTCTTAAATCTCAGCTGTATTATTGTGTTGTTTAAATGAAGAATGAAGACTTATGCGATTTAATTTTCAGGAAAACTTTACTTTTGGAAGGCGAACTTCTAAATTTGCTAACGAAAACCCCCAAAATTGCCCCCCCCCTGAAAAGAAAGGAAAAAAAGAAAAAAAAAATCCAAAACACCTCAAATGTAGTCTAACACGTGCTAAAGACGAAAGCCATAAAAGAGTTGACTCCTCCTCTCTCTTTCTTTCTCTCTCTCACTGTGTCTCTCTCTCTCTCTCTCTGTCTGTCCACCACCAGTTGACCATGATATAGGAGTGGAACCTTTAATATAAATACTAAAATTAGTAATAATTTAATCCTTCATTTGTTGAAATAGTATGCATACGTTTGGAAGTGATTCCGTTTCCAGAAGTTTTTTCACAGAGGTCAGTAAATTTGTTCTACTAAACTATTCATTTAAAAATGCACATTTGATTTAAAATAGTAATGTCTTAAATCTCAGCTGTATTATTGTGTTGTTTAAATGAAGAATGAAGACTTATGCGATTTAATTTTCAGGAAAACTTTACTTTTGGAAGGCGAACTTCTAAATTTGCTAACGAAAACCCCCAAAATTGCCCCCCCCCTGAAAAGAAAGGAAAAAAAGAAAAAAAAAATCCAAAACACCTCAAATGTAGTCTAACACGTGCTAAAGACGAAAGCCATAAAAGAGTTGACTCCTCCTCTCTCTTTCTTTCTCTCTCTCACTGTGTCTCTCTCTCTCTCTCTCTGTCTGTCCACCACCAGTTGACCATGATATAGGAGTGGAACCTTTAATATAAATACTAAAATTAGTAATAATTTAATCCTTCATTTGTTGAAATAGTATGCATACGTTTGGAAGTGATTCCGTTTCCAGAAGTTTTTTCACAGAGGTCAGTAAATTTGTTCTACTAAACTATTCATTTAAAAATGCACATTTGATTTAAAATAGTAATGTCTTAAATCTCAGCTGTATTATTGTGTTGTTTAAATGAAGAATGAAGACTTATGCGATTTAATTTTCAGGAAAACTTTACTTTTGGAAGGCGAACTTCTAAATTTGCTAACGAAAACCCCCAAAATTGCCCCCCCCCTGAAAAGAAAGGAAAAAAAGAAAAAAAAAATCCAAAACACCTCAAATGTAGTCTAACACGTGCTAAAGACGAAAGCCATAAAAGAGTTGACTCCTCCTCTCTCTTTCTTTCTCTCTCTCACTGTGTCTCTCTCTCTCTCTCTCTGTCTGTCCACCACCAGTTGACCATGATATAGGAGTGGAACCTTTAATATAAATACTAAAATTAGTAATAATTTAATCCTTCATTTGTTGAAATAGTATGCATACGTTTGGAAGTGATTCCGTTTCCAGAAGTTTTTTCACAGAGGTCAGTAAATTTGTTCTACTAAACTATTCATTTAAAAATGCACATTTGATTTAAAATAGTAATGTCTTAAATCTCAGCTGTATTATTGTGTTGTTTAAATGAAGAATGAAGACTTATGCGATTTAATTTTCAGGAAAACTTTACTTTTGGAAGGCGAACTTCTAAATTTGCTAACGAAAACCCCCAAAATTGCCCCCCCCCTGAAAAGAAAGGAAAAAAAGAAAAAAAAAATCCAAAACACCTCAAATGTAGTCTAACACGTGCTAAAGACGAAAGCCATAAAAGAGTTGACTCCTCCTCTCTCTTTCTTTCTCTCTCTCACTGTGTCTCTCTCTCTCTCTCTCTGTCTGTCCACCACCAGTTGACCATGATATAGGAGTGGAACCTTTAATATAAATACTAAAATTAGTAATAATTTAATCCTTCATTTGTTGAAATAGTATGCATACGTTTGGAAGTGATTCCGTTTCCAGAAGTTTTTTCACAGAGGTCAGTAAATTTGTTCTACTAAACTATTCATTTAAAAATGCACATTTGATTTAAAATAGTAATGTCTTAAATCTCAGCTGTATTATTGTGTTGTTTAAATGAAGAATGAAGACTTATGCGATTTAATTTTCAGGAAAACTTTACTTTTGGAAGGCGAACTTCTAAATTTGCTAACGAAAACCCCCAAAATTGCCCCCCCCCTGAAAAGAAAGGAAAAAAAGAAAAAAAAAATCCAAAACACCTCAAATGTAGTCTAACACGTGCTAAAGACGAAAGCCATAAAAGAGTTGACTCCTCCTCTCTCTTTCTTTCTCTCTCTCACTGTGTCTCTCTCTCTCTCTCTCTGTCTGTCCACCACCAGTTGACCATGATATAGGAGTGGAACCTTTAATATAAATACTAAAATTAGTAATAATTTAATCCTTCATTTGTTGAAATAGTATGCATACGTTTGGAAGTGATTCCGTTTCCAGAAGTTTTTTCACAGAGGTCAGTAAATTTGTTCTACTAAACTATTCATTTAAAAATGCACATTTGATTTAAAATAGTAATGTCTTAAATCTCAGCTGTATTATTGTGTTGTTTAAATGAAGAATGAAGACTTATGCGATTTAATTTTCAGGAAAACTTTACTTTTGGAAGGCGAACTTCTAAATTTGCTAACGAAAACCCCCAAAATTGCCCCCCCCCTGAAAAGAAAGGAAAAAAAGAAAAAAAAAATCCAAAACACCTCAAATGTAGTCTAACACGTGCTAAAGACGAAAGCCATAAAAGAGTTGACTCCTCCTCTCTCTTTCTTTCTCTCTCTCACTGTGTCTCTCTCTCTCTCTCTCTGTCTGTCCACCACCAGTTGACCATGATATAGGAGTGGAACCTTTAATATAAATACTAAAATTAGTAATAATTTAATCCTTCATTTGTTGAAATAGTATGCATACGTTTGGAAGTGATTCCGTTTCCAGAAGTTTTTTCACAGAGGTCAGTAAATTTGTTCTACTAAACTATTCATTTAAAAATGCACATTTGATTTAAAATAGTAATGTCTTAAATCTCAGCTGTATTATTGTGTTGTTTAAATGAAGAATGAAGACTTATGCGATTTAATTTTCAGGAAAACTTTACTTTTGGAAGGCGAACTTCTAAATTTGCTAACGAAAACCCCCAAAATTGCCCCCCCCCTGAAAAGAAAGGAAAAAAAGAAAAAAAAAATCCAAAACACCTCAAATGTAGTCTAACACGTGCTAAAGACGAAAGCCATAAAAGAGTTGACTCCTCCTCTCTCTTTCTTTCTCTCTCTCACTGTGTCTCTCTCTCTCTCTCTCTGTCTGTCCACCACCAGTTGACCATGATATAGGAGTGGAACCTTTAATATAAATACTAAAATTAGTAATAATTTAATCCTTCATTTGTTGAAATAGTATGCATACGTTTGGAAGTGATTCCGTTTCCAGAAGTTTTTTCACAGAGGTCAGTAAATTTGTTCTACTAAACTATTCATTTAAAAATGCACATTTGATTTAAAATAGTAATGTCTTAAATCTCAGCTGTATTATTGTGTTGTTTAAATGAAGAATGAAGACTTATGCGATTTAATTTTCAGGAAAACTTTACTTTTGGAAGGCGAACTTCTAAATTTGCTAACGAAAACCCCCAAAATTGCCCCCCCCCTGAAAAGAAAGGAAAAAAAGAAAAAAAAAATCCAAAACACCTCAAATGTAGTCTAACACGTGCTAAAGACGAAAGCCATAAAAGAGTTGACTCCTCCTCTCTCTTTCTTTCTCTCTCTCACTGTGTCTCTCTCTCTCTCTCTCTGTCTGTCCACCACCAGTTGACCATGATATAGGAGTGGAACCTTTAATATAAATACTAAAATTAGTAATAATTTAATCCTTCATTTGTTGAAATAGTATGCATACGTTTGGAAGTGATTCCGTTTCCAGAAGTTTTTTCACAGAGGTCAGTAAATTTGTTCTACTAAACTATTCATTTAAAAATGCACATTTGATTTAAAATAGTAATGTCTTAAATCTCAGCTGTATTATTGTGTTGTTTAAATGAAGAATGAAGACTTATGCGATTTAATTTTCAGGAAAACTTTACTTTTGGAAGGCGAACTTCTAAATTTGCTAACGAAAACCCCCAAAATTGCCCCCCCCCTGAAAAGAAAGGAAAAAAAGAAAAAAAAAATCCAAAACACCTCAAATGTAGTCTAACACGTGCTAAAGACGAAAGCCATAAAAGAGTTGACTCCTCCTCTCTCTTTCTTTCTCTCTCTCACTGTGTCTCTCTCTCTCTCTCTCTGTCTGTCCACCACCAGTTGACCATGATATAGGAGTGGAACCTTTAATATAAATACTAAAATTAGTAATAATTTAATCCTTCATTTGTTGAAATAGTATGCATACGTTTGGAAGTGATTCCGTTTCCAGAAGTTTTTTCACAGAGGTCAGTAAATTTGTTCTACTAAACTATTCATTTAAAAATGCACATTTGATTTAAAATAGTAATGTCTTAAATCTCAGCTGTATTATTGTGTTGTTTAAATGAAGAATGAAGACTTATGCGATTTAATTTTCAGGAAAACTTTACTTTTGGAAGGCGAACTTCTAAATTTGCTAACGAAAACCCCCAAAATTGCCCCCCCCCTGAAAAGAAAGGAAAAAAAGAAAAAAAAAATCCAAAACACCTCAAATGTAGTCTAACACGTGCTAAAGACGAAAGCCATAAAAGAGTTGACTCCTCCTCTCTCTTTCTTTCTCTCTCTCACTGTGTCTCTCTCTCTCTGTCCACCACTAGATAACCATGAAATATACCACAAAATTTCTTTGAATTTTAACATCCAGCAGTCCTGGACTTTAACTAAGTTAAAACTTAAGATAAAGAATTAATTTTTTTTTTTTTTTTTTTTTTTTTTTTTTTTTTTTTATTACTACCGCGCACACATGGGAAGCAGCATGCTGTACGTGTGAGTCTTGCGGCTTAACGCTCAAGATTGCCAGTTCGATCGGGGAACTACTGCTGCTCATCTATAAGAGTGGCTTCTATAGATGAGAACAAAAACAGCCATCGAAAGATAACCATGACTAGTACTCAAACCAGATCCATAAACCGCATCGCTCTTCGCGCGGGTAAAAAAGGGGCGCGTCCTGCTGAGGTTGGAGCCCTGGCCTCGGTGTTCGAAAAATCAGCTACCGAGCTCAAACATAAACTACTACAATGCAAACAAACAATACAGATAGCGACATTTAACGTGAGAACCCTAAATAGAATAGGTCAACTAGCAGAGCTAACTGCATCAGCCGTAGAACATAAGATAGATATAATTTGCATACAAGAGCACCGATACACGCACACCGAAGATATCAAGTATCACGAAACTGGAAATGGATGGATGCTGGTGACTGTATCGGCATGGAAAAACTCTGTCAATGCATCGGTAGGAGGGGTGGGAATACTTCTAGGACCAAGAGCGTTAAAAACACTGAACAGCATTGAGAGAATACAACCTAGGATGATGGCCGCAACGTTTAATGGCAACCCCAAAGCAACAATTATCTCCTGCTACAGCCCTACCAATGTTAGCGAAGAAAACGAAATAGCCACCTTCTACGAAGATCTATCCTCCCTAGTACGTAGCATTCCGAAACACAACCTGCTAGTCATTGGCGGAGATATGAATGCACAAATCGGGAAAAACAGACACAACAAATACAGCCTACACTACACGTCTAACAGGAATGGACAGCATTTAATAGATTTCATGATAGAAAATAGATTAACCTGCCTCAATACAAACTTTCAAAAAAGGGAGGGGAAATTATGGACCTACACATACGCAAATAAGAGTAAAGCACAGATAGACTACGTCCTTATAAACAGGAAATGGAGAAACAGTGCGATGAATTGCGAGGCATACTCCTCCTTCGAGGGTGTGTCCTCCGATCATCGAATAGTTACGGCCAAAGTACGACTAAGCCTAAGAAAAAACGCCACACGTAAAGCCACGACCAAGCACTATGACTGGGCCCTACTCAACAACAGAGATATTAGAGACAAATATGCATTAGAATTAAGAAACAGATTCGAAGCACTACAAGAGAAGGTAGAAATAGGCACCCCAAATGACGAATATGAAAATTTTGTAGAAGCGCACCTGGAGGCGGCAGAAAAGTGTATTCCAACAAAACCTAGAACTAAATATAGAGTCCCTTGGGAAACGCTAGCGGCTAGAGAAAAACGTGCACTTGTGAAGACTGCCTCCAAAAACTATCAACAGAACCCAACAAATACAAATGCACGAGAACTAGAAAAGGCGCAACATCAATTAACAGGAATATACCTAAAAGAACAGGCAGAATACGTACAAAATCAGATAGATAAGATTAGAGACTCGGTGGAAGATAGGCAATCCAGGATAGCCTGGCAAACAATAAACGAAGTAAGTGGAAGAAAGAGCACAGCCAAAGCAAAATTGAAAGCTGCAAGCCAACAAGAAAGAATAAAACTGTGGGAACAGCATTTCAAAAATCTACTAGGAAACCCACCGGAAATAACGGATGAACCGATCACCAGAATTATTAGTAAGCAATTAGACGTAAAACTAGGTCCTTTCACCAAAGAAGAACTCGACACGGTTCTCAGAAGAATTAAAAATAGGAAAGCGGCGGGGCTAGACGAGATCCCCCCAGAAGTGTGGAAGACGAGACAATTCGACGATATACTGCTCCGCCAATGCAACGCAGTCTATAGTCAAAATAGGATAGAACGATGGACGAAGGGATGCATCCTTCCATTCCCTAAAAAAGGCGACCTCGGACTAGCCAAGAACTACCGAGGGATAACACTTACATCCATAGCAGCCAAAATCTACAATGCCCTACTACGAAACCGCATAGAACCCAAAATGGAAAACATCCTTAGGAAAAACCAAAATGGCTTCCGGAGAAATAGATCCACAACCTCACAAATACTGACCATCCGTAGAATCCTGGAAGGCGTTCGGGCAAAAAACTTACAGGCGACATTACTATTTGTCGACTTTACCAAGGCCTTCGATTCCATACACAGAGGGAAGATGGAGCAAATCCTACTAGCCTACGGCCTACCAAAAGAAACTGTAGCAGCGATAATGATTCTCTACAGAAACACCAAAGTAAAAGTACGTTCACCAGATGGAGACACGGAATACTTCGACATTGTTGCAGGAGTACTACAAGGAGACACACTAGCCCCGTACCTCTTTATCATCTGTCTAGACTATGTGCTTAGGACTTCGATCGACAAAATCAGAGAAAATGGCTTCCAGCTGACTAAGAGAAGAAGCAAAAGGTACCCCGCAAAAACAATCACGGACGCCGACTACGCTGATGACTTGGCGTTACTAGCGAATACGCCTATTCAAGCAGAGACACTACTACATAGTCTGGAACGAGCTGCAGCCGGCATTGGCCTACATGTCAATGCAAACAAAACCGAATATATGTGTTACAACCAAACAGGCAACATTGCCACACTAGACGGAGCCTCTCTGAAACTAGTCGACAAATTCACCTACCTAGGAAGCAGCGTCTCATCAACCGAGAAGGACATCGACACACGACTGACGAAGGCATGGACAGCTATCGATAGGCTCTCGATCATATGGAAATCGGACCTAACAGATAAAATGAAACGCAGTTTCTTCCAGGCAGCGGTTGTGTCGATACTGCTATATGGATGCACCACATGGACGCTTACGAAGCGGCTGGAGAGGAGGCTGGACGGAAATTACACAAGAATGTTGAGAGCAGTATTAAACAAGTCCTGGCGACAACACCCCACGAGACTCCAACTATACGGACACTTGCCCCCCATCACAAAAACTATACAAGTTCGACGAACCAGACACGCGGGACACTGCTGGAGAAGCAAGGACGAGCTCATAAGCGATGTACTCCTGTGGACCCCCACTCATGGATGTGCAAGTGTGGGACGACCAGCACGAACTTACATACAGCAGCTATGTGAGGACACGGGTTGTAATCCTGAGGACCTGCCGGAGGCGATGAGTGATAGGGAGAGATGGCGAGAGACGGTCAGGGATATCCGCGCAGACGGCGCGACATGATGATGATGATGATGAAATCTCTTTATTAATTCTTTGGGTTTTTTTACGGACGCAAAAATTACTAGTATCACCGTCACGGTCCTGTTTAATAGTTTTTTTTAGTTCTCTTGCAAGGTCTAGGTACTTATCTTTCTTTTTGATTTCTTTTATTTTTCCTCTATGTCTGCCAGGATAGCAAAGTCCACTATGTGTTCTGTTTTTGCTGTTGATGCTGTTGAGTATTTTTGACGGGTATCACTGTCTATTTACTTTTTTTTAAATATCTTTTGAATTGCAATTTGTTAATATGCCATACAATATATATGAGTCAACTGATGTCTACTTGTTACATTTACTATAATATGTTTTATTTCTCTTTACTTTTACTTTTTCATTCAGATCTTATATTTATCGTTATTGCTAAGATTATTCCTTAGGGGTAGTTAATCATCTATTTAAAAATGTGATGGTTTATTTATTGACTTTACTAACCTCTGAACATGTCAAGGGTTATTTCAATTCCCGAGAATTGCGTTCATTGTGTTTTTACAACTACATTTTGTTGTATAGTTGCTTGTACCACGTGGCTTCCGGTATCTCGGACGTATAAAAGACGTCATATTTCTTAAGCATGGGAATATTGAAAGTTCCTGGTCAATACTAAGACCAACTTCGGACGTAACACCAACAGTGCGAGACTTATAATATTTGTTGGACGATACCACTTCAGTTAATAAGTAATTAACTCTATTTCACTGTGTATCTCTTCCTTACCTCGAAGCAACGCAATTTTTTAAATTGTTTTTTATAAGTATTTTTTAATCATTGGTCACTGTTATGTGATATTAAGTATTCCTATTTTATACAGATAATATGCAAACAGTTTTATGGTTTCAAATAACATATATTAATGACACTTATAAAAGATCTAACGAGGATAAACCAATTTACTGGTATCTAGAAACGAGCTGCCGCAGGCATTGGCCTCCATGTCAATGCACACAAAACGGAATATATGTGCTTTAATCAAACAGGCGACATTTCCACGTTAAACGGTAGCTCTCTGAAACTAGTAGACAAGTTCACCTACCTTGGAAGCAGTGTCTCATCGACCGAGGCAGACATCGACACGCGACAAACATAGGAATGGACAGCTATCAATAGCCAATCGGTCATATGGAAGTCAGACCTGACCGATAAAATAAAACGCAGTTTCTTCCAAGCTGCGTTCGTGTTGATACTGCTATATAGATGCACCACATGGACGCTAACTAAACGGCTGGAGAAAAGGCCTGGCAGCAACTAAACAGGAATGCTGCGAGCAATATTGAAAAGGTCCTGGAGGCAACACCAGACAAAGCAGCAGCTGTACGGCCACCTACCGCTCATCACGGAAACTATCGAAATTAGACGAATCAGATATGCCAGACACTGCTGGAGAAGTAGGGACGAGTTCATAAGGGATGTACTCCTATGGACCACTTCACATTACCGTGCAAAAGCTGGGCGGCCACCTCAAAACTACGTACAGCATCTCTGTGAGGATATGGGGTGTAGCCCTTGAGACCTACCGGAAGCGATGAAGTGTAGGGAGGGGTGGCGAGAGAAGGTCATGGATATCCGTGCTGATAGCGCGACAAGATGATAATGATGATGATGATATCAAAGTTATATTTTTCTCGGTTTTTACAAAGCAACCAAAGTACTTTTTTTTCGCTGAGACAGGGACAGATTAAGGGAATGATTAATAAAAACAAAACTGAGAGATAAAAGGAATAAATATCCTTGTTCACTAGGCATCATGACTGACCAGCATTTCATGTTTACAGTTTTAGCGTATGTTGTGATTCACGCATATTGCGTTTCGCTATTATTGTTTATTTGATGCTCCGTAATGAGATGTTCGCGAGTAACACTGTGTTTAGAACTTCAAATCTCAATATCCTGACAAAACGAAAGTATTGGACCATGAGTTAAGACTAGAAAAATGTAGATATGCTAGCTGAAAAGGAGGCTGTTAGCCTAAATATCGTCAGTCGGACTCGTGGTGAACTATAGTGAATCCCTTAGAATCCAAAACCTTACAGAAAAGCTCTATAACATGGAGGTGCCAGTGGTGTAATGGTTATCGTCACAGGATATGGACACGGCGACACGAGTTCAAATCCTGGACTCATTGCATTTTTCACATAGCACTAATACCCTATGGGTAAATAGTAGGGCAGACTACGTTCTTCAGCCTTGGTGAGGCAACTAGTCTAGGAGAAGGAAAACTCTGAATTCAAACCTGTTAAACTCCGCTTAAAAAATTGACCCTGTGTCATATCCTGCCCGAGCGGAAGGGTTGGGTAAATATGATAACATGCTGAGCCTTTAACACTCCGAGTGTAAAGAAAAACTGAAGTTAGGGGACTTCATACATTTACATCATGCATGTGAGAATCTCCCTATTTCCATCTCTTCCTACGACCCTTTCGAATGCCAATAGAAAGAATAAAAGACGAATGTTATTATGTTTAAAAATCTTTTGCATCGTCAATTCTTTTTTGTTCGACCATCAGATAGCATGCAAATATTTTTTGGTTACTCCCGTTATTTACCACTTAATCTGTCATTATTTTCTCTACAAAAATGGCAGACGTCTGAAACATTCGCTGATATATCTCATCTGGTGTCGTGAGGATTCACGCTTTGACACGTATCACAATTCACTCGAGTTGCTATATCTGCCTTTAAAGGGAATAATGGAACCGTGCGCCATCAAGTAGACGGATATTAAAGATAAAAATAAAGAAAAGTATTGCTCACAAGAACAAGGAAACTTCTCGAAACCAAACTCTACAGCTGAAATCTCACCAGTGAAATAAACTCCAACCCAGCTCTTCTTAAAAATACACTGAACTCTTCTTAAAATGAACAAATTAGGATCTCAGGCAATTGACCAAAGTGAAACGAAATTCAACGGATTATAGAAAAGGGAAATTGAAAAAAAAGGAATAGCTTTTTTCTGGGAAAAAGAAAAAAAAAGAAAAAAGAAAAGAATGTGTGCATCAGAGAGAGAGAGAGAGAGAGAGAGAGAGTGTGTGTGTGTGTGTACCAGCGACCAGTTGACGCCTAAGTGAGTCAGGCCAAGGCACTCGTTTTGTGAATTACTACTTTAATTATAATAGGTAAATAAAAACTAGTTTCACATCTTCTCTTCGTGAGTGCAGAAACGCCGGAAATTTCCTTCCTGCGATACCACAGGCGGATGTCCGGGTGTAACTTGGGGTTTAAACAGGAGTTCAACACCTGCCGTTGTGATGTGAAGATGTGCCGAAAATTCCGATACCTATTTTTTGGGGGAACTAAGAAAAGGAAGCAACCTACACCAGCGCACTAAGCAAAGCAGTCGTTAAAGTAGACACTGAATAGAAGATAGAGAAAAAAAGGAGACCCACCCCTGATGTGAAAAAATGAAGATGGAACTCCGAGCAGTCATGCACGAAAATTAAAACAGAAAAAGACCTGGACGAAAAGAATAATATCAAGGTCTGTGTTTGCCACTCTCGTCTCGCGATGGTTTATTCCTGCCGGCCTATCTAAAGCAGTTGTCAAATTTCATAAAATATTTCTCCCTCTTCAGGGACTACAAGGAAAGAGTTGTATTAAAAAGATATTCGTGCCAAGGGAACCAACAGATGGTGTTTTCTGTGTTCATCACCTCTCACGGTGAGGTTGCCACGGTGTCCGACTGCAACTTAAGGCATAGAGCTATACTTATAGACTATTTAGAACCGTGGTGTCATATGTGGCTATGGGGTGCTGTAGCGCTACAACGGCCAATGAAATTCATGAGAATTCACTAGGATTTACACCCAAAAGAATACATAGACACACTATATATACGAAGAAAAGAAAGAGGTGGATTCACTAGCATTAAGGTTTGCGTTTAAGCAACGATTTGATGACACTTCGAAGTACACTAAAAAAAGAAAGAACTACACTAAAAAAAAAGAAGACTATTCAGAGCACCCAGCAACGGCAATGGCAATATAAGTCCATCCAGTAAAACAATAAAGACTTGAAAACAAGTGTAAGGTATTTTCAAGTAACAAATTGGAGCGATTGTAGACAAGGAGGCCTTGAAATATCTAAGAAAGAGAAATAGAAAGAGAGAAAACTTATTTCTTTCGCTAGCAGCTCCAAATAATATTATAAAGATTATATAAAAGTGAAAACGGTTAATACAGAATAGAATAGCAAGCGTAGGTGATGTGGCAAAAGAAAGGAAATGTTTAATCACATAAGTACATTCAGCAAACAAACAGAAAAGGAATACAGGAGCAGGAACGGCTGAGGCGGAAAGGAGAAACACTGGTAATTTTGCATGTGAATCGAATTTGAATATACTACCAAATGGTATATGCTAAATAAGATTGCTTCCTAGAAAATGCGGTGCATAATATTTTTAGGGATTATGAGATAAAAACTGATCCCCTAATCCCGGCCAGACGACCAGACCTGGTGTTAATTAAGAGTACGATCACCAACATTATTTTTTTTAGGGTAAAACTAATTGTAATTAGTTTTCTCGAAACAGTCGCGGGTGTCTTGGAAAAAAAAAGTGTGAAGAAATAGGAAATAACAGGAAGGATAGAAAGTATCTTGACTACCGTATTGTTAAAATTCACTATAAAACTCAGAAGTGTCATGGAGATTTGCGGACTATTACTGTCACTCAGATTCCAGTGAAAACGCATCAGCTAACGCTGGCATGAAAAATTAACGAGTTGTAATATTATAATAACTGGCAAATCCTCATCTAAAACATAACAATAGGTAGAATACGTTTATACCATTATTCCCGGCGCAATAATAATACTAATAAACCGTCGATAAGATCAAATATGGTATATTGGATGACCTATGGATGATATTTCCGTTGTATAACATTTCCCGTATGAGAATTAGTTATATATCTTGTACTGATAATCAGGTTTTTTCCAAAAAAATCCAATGAATTATATATTCTTTGATACATACGGTTACTGTCATAGATATGATGAGTAAGTTTAAATCAAAAGAATTCACAAAATAAGAAAAAAATAAATGAGTCAAAAGTTGTAATAATATCAAATATGCCAGTTAGTATAAATTTCTTAGATGGAGCTTTATAAGTGTTATTGCTCTGAATAATCGGACTATTGACCATAATCTTACGTTTCGGACGATATGTCCTTCGGCCTTCTTCAGGTGTTTCATGTCGAACTCGAGAACACACACAATTTAAAACTGAACCCTCTATTTGAATCACAGCAGTACACTACTCCAATTCTGTTAAGCATGAAGGGATACCCGCGTTAAAGTTATAGTAAGTATTCCTTGTTATTCCTACCTGTTGGTGGGATTGAACTTGCAACCTTCTAATGATTTGCCTCGGAAGCATTTTTCAACCATACACCTTATCCACTGAACCATGTGTCCTTTTCGGTAAGGACACATAACAATAAATTTTAACAATAATTTTTGCAATAAAGTTGAGGAAAATAATCCGAATATTCTAAGTCATAAAGAATACAGTAATATTCAAAACTATTATTTATATGTATATTGACTTGATGAACTGGAAGTAAAAGGAACAATCGAGAGCATCTAGACCACGGCAACGATAAAATCATCTTGGATATTTAGGAAAGTCATGTAGATTTGAAGCAACATGATGAAACTGATTCAGAGGAATAGCACCAATTAAGATTCATATGAAAAGCTCACACTACTACTACAACAACTACTTATAATAATAATAATAATAATAATAATAATAATAATAATAATAATAATAATAATAATAATAATAATAATAATAAAGAAAATGAAAAGATGGAAAATTTCTCAGGCCTTCCCAGACAACTAAAAACCTAGTGAACATGAAGGTGAGTGTGATATTAATTGTAGTTGCGCTTGGAAGGGTCACAAAAGTCTTGGTAAGAGGACTGGAGGAGAGGAAAATCGGAGGACTAACTAAGACTAACCAAACTATAGCATTGCTACGATGGACCGGAATACTGAGAAAAGTCCTGGTGGAATTCAGATCCTTGTGAAAGACCCTCAGTTAACTCTGTTGTGAAAAACATACAAGGCGTAGTATAGTAATAAAAATGAATTTTACGTGTGATTTCTCACGATAGAGAGGTTTTAGTGATACAAAAAATGTCCTATATTCATTTTCCTCCATTCTGTATTCATGTTGCACTGAAATATGTTTACTAAGAACCGAGAATATGCCCTAAATTAAAAAAGCAGTACAATTCATTAAAAAAAAGGTGTAAACTTGGATGTATAAATACGTTTTTTTTTTCTTGACATAAAAAATCGCAGCAATAATTGTGCTCATGCCAATTGCCAAGAAAACAATTCGCTAATTTTTCAAGAGACGCATTGATGGGATAGCTTATAAGAAAACTCCGTCCGATTAAACAAAATCATACTTTATATTATTTGGCGTTTCTATTAAAACTCACAATACAAGAAAACTGGCGTCTTCCAGTCAAACCAAACATTGGGTTCAGCATTGTCTAACATGACACGAGGTCAACTGGCTCTGGCCAACATTAACAGCACTATGCAGGCCATGAATGATCAATTAATTGTTGATAATAGTAATTAACGAAATCGAATGATATATCACATGTGATTTTGCGAGGCAAATTAAATTACAGTAAACCATTTATTAATGCAATCAATTCAGCTTCGAAAAATACCGTACTTGTCAATAGTATACGATTTAAATTGAAGCGTAAATCCTCACTCAGAAATTTCATTTATATATTTTTATATACGTTATGGATTTTCAGAAAGCGAACTGCGTATGCACGTTATTTAAAAAAAAATGAAAGAAAAAAAGCAATAATTTAGGAATAAAGAATATTATAGCTCTAAATTGTAGTGTAGAATACTCAGGCTGTATCCTCTGCAGAGGAGAAATATTCTACCCCAAGACATGGGTGTTTTGAGTATGACAATAAACTGCATCAGATCGAATAGCTCCAGTCCTGGAAATCTGATGAGTGTGAAGTAGCCTTTTCATAGCCATTACTCCCGAGTCTACTTTAACCAAAAGTAGTTCAACTTGTTAAATCTTCATCGATATGTCATATAGTTCTGTTCAAAAATCATGCCAATTCCATTTGTACAAGAATAGGTGATAGATTTTATTTACAAAGAAGTGTACGTAGTGTACATATTGTCGAAAATAGATACGGCAACCAGATTTAAGATTCTGGATGAGGTTGTTTTCAGCTCACATGGCATTAATACACATGCAAAAACTGAGCATCACACTATTCTCCACCAACAATGGGATAATAGTAGGATAGACTCTACTCTCTAACCTCGGTAAGGCAATCAATCTACCAAAAGGATAACTTAGATTTCTAACCTGTTAAACTCTGCTTAAAATATTGATTTTGTATCACATTCTGATCGTACTGAGAAATTGGTTAATGCTTAGATATATTTGATTATTGATATTATTATTAGTTGCTAGCAACCATTGTCTGCAAAAAAATATTATTATTATTAACAATGAGTATTTTTGAAACCCTTTAATTATTGCTATTAGATAAGAATAATTGAAAGCATTCAACGATTTATATTTGATAGGAATACTTGATATCACATAATCATGTGCGGACAACTTTTGAGAAAAAATCTTTTAATAATATGAATATAAACGTACAATGTAAGAGATTCCTTATCATAGAGGAAAACAATAACTGTAGATGGGTTAACATGCTGTTAAAATCAATTAATCAATCAATCAGTCATGAATTTTATGCAGTAAAATTATAGATTCGACTGACTTTGTATTTACTAAGTTTAGCTTCGTCTACCATAAAATGATAACAGTGAAGCAGAATAGGAGAAATCACTGAGAAGGCGTCATAATTGACTTACGATAGTCATGCTTGAATGCATAGTGGCTAGAGGGATCACCAAAGTTAAATAAGGTTGAGCCAGCTCATTATTCAGGTGGGTGAACACAGTATCATCAGAGACTGTAAGTAACCTAAATTTTGCTTGTTTGACCAATAATAACTTAGTTAACAACAAGACACCGTAGTTCGGGATTCATGGCATTGTTTGAAATTTAAAGAAAAATATTTTCTTTATTCCAGAAATACTTCAGTTGGTTGGTTAGTTCGTTCGTTGGTTTGTCGTGTTTTACGTTATATCAGCCTTTTTATGATCTCTTAAAATCTTTTGGTCCTTGAACATCCGTTGATTTTATTTATAGAATTATTTTATTTTTCGGTTTGTTGTTTTTATTGTTGTGTTTTATGGCATATCAACCTTTGTAGTTTTTTAATGCCAGATTTTGCTTATACATATTCATATGATTTGTAAACAAACAGTTTGAACGTTGCAATCTTTTTAACGAGTAAAACTCATCTCTTCCTACGAAGTTAAATGATTTCAAATATTTCTTGCTGATTCTAATATCTTTATCTATACAAGCTTGAAAGATTCAAGTATTACTATCAAAGGCAAATAGTTTAGATTGCAAACAGAGAAAAATATCCTAGTATGACTATGTAATATTAATAATTCAATTTAACATAAAACATCTGTTTGCACAAGTTTAAATTGTTTCATGTATTCCTATCTAAAACCAATAAATTTGTAGCAATTATATGGTTTTAAGTAAGACAAAAACTAGGAAACAAAAATGGGAAGGAAAACAACTCTATGGGCGCTTTAAACGACTAATAAACAACATCTCACACGACAAGACCAGGACATGGCTAAGAAAAGGAAACTTTAAGAGAGGAATAGAATCTCTCCTAATGGCAGCACAAAACAGCGCCATAAGAACCAATCCTATCAAGGCGAGGATAGATAAGACGCAACAAAACAGCAAATGTAGACAATGCGGTGACAGAGATGAAACCATCAATCACATAATAAGCGAATGCAACAAATTGGCACAGAAGGAATACAAGGCGAGACACGACTGGGTAGACAAGGTGATCTACAGGGAAATGTCCAAGAAATTTAAATTTGACAATGCCAACAAATTGTATATGCACAACCCAGTACCTGTCATAGAAAATGACACACATAAACACCTATGGGATTTTTAACATCCAAACGCATCAACTAATCTCGGCCAGAAGAGCAGACCTTATTATAATCAACAACAACAAAAAAGAAAATTTGCAAAATTGTCGACTTTCCTGTGCCGGCTGTCCACAGAATAAAACTGAAAGAATGTGAAAAGAGAGATAAGTACCTCGACCTTGCTAGGAAATTGAAGAAGCTGTGGAATATGATGGTGACAATTATACCATTTGTGATTGGTAATTTTGGCACGGTAACTAAAGGATTATTAAAGGGCCTGGAAGATTTGGAAGTTGGTAGCCGAGTGGAGACCATCCAAACAATAGCATTATTGAAAACGGCCAGAATAGTGAGAAGAGTCCTGGAGACTTAAAAAGAATTGTTGTCACTCAATCTCCAGTGAAAGACCATCAGCTTACGCTGATGTAAAAAAAAACTCTAATGAGTAAAAATAATAATAATAATAATAATCCCTTAACTTGAAAAATTGTGGACTTTGCTGTCCCGGTTGACCACAGAGTAAAATCAAAAGAGAGGGAAAAAAAGGATAGATACCTCAACATTACTAGGGAACTGAGAAAACCGTGGAACATGAAAGTGACGTTTATACTGATTATAATTGGTGCCCATGCTAAAGTTACCAAACGATTAATAAATGGAATGGAGGACTTGGAAATAAAAGGACAAGTAGAGACCATTCAAACAACAGAATTACTGAGATAGGCCAGAATACTGAGAAGAGTCCTAAAGTCTTGAAGAGGCTTGCTGTCACTCAGAGTCCAGTGAAAGACCATAAGCTAACACTGATGTGAAAAAAATCTCAAGGAGTAACAATAATATCTAGTAAAAAATACCTTTAAAAATTCTCGTAACTATTTGCTATTCACAGATTGTATCATGATGAGGGGCCGATGAATAAGTCAAACACGCGAACTTTTAAAAATTGACGAAGTGATATAAAAACGGCAAAGACTACAAAGATAAGAGAGTGAGTTTAAAATTAACTTTTAGTCGTCATTAAATACTAAGAAAGCTACAAGTTAGTTGATCAAGTCTCATCGGTCCGAGCGGAGTCGTTCAGTAATAGACCGGTGTCGTGAGGCTGGCAGTTGGTCGGTTAGATAATATGGCCAGAGTAACTCGGCCTTCATGGTTCGAGTATTGTCTTCTACTCGTGTACTAGTAGATTACTCAATATACGCTGCATCTGGCATGTTCAGTCACACAGGTTTCTAATAGGGCATCATCTTCGTTATGTTGGACTTGGTTCAGTTGGTTTATCATGAAAAGGCAGTAGTAGGAAGAAACGACAAATAGGAAGAAAAGGACAATTAAATAAATTGCTTGACTGCTTCGTTCTCAGCTCGCGTCTGTGAAAAAGATCTGATGGCGTCTGGTTGCCTGTGAATTGTACCAGTGAAACTAACAGTCATATGCTTTTGCCTCGGATTACGTCTCCTCTAGGGTATTGATATTATCAATAAGTGTTGATTTTCTTAGGAAGCTGGTCACTTTTTTGCCGACTTAGGATATGCCTTGTTTTAGGCAGGAAACTTCTTTTTAAATTTTGTGTATAATGAAACAAGTCATTGTATAGTCTAAAGAATTATGTAAGTATTACTTGCTATATATGCAGCAGTCAGATATATCACCGAGCCGACGTGTTGAATTAATTGTCTTGGAAATTGTTTTCGGTTTGTAGCGGAAAATTGCATTCCAAGGAAAAATAGGTTATTGTCATGTGTATATAGTTAAGATACGCTTCCGGTTTGTTGGGAAAAATTCCTTTTACTGACGACATTGGTTACGTGATGTTATTCCAAGTTGAAGTATTTAATGACTTCGGTAATTGTTACATGAATTTATCCAAATCTATTTGTCCCGTAGATGACACTCTAAGATACACTACAATTTAGGATCACACGGGACCTGAACATAATGGTAAAAAAGAAGATACCCTGTTCTTCCCGCAGTTCCAGAACAAGAGACATCGCCTGATTCAGTTTAATGGAGGAGGTGCCCGTAGTGTAATACCTATCCCCGTGGGAAATGGACTCGTCGACACAGGTATGAATCCAATTATTCTCGTTTCAGCTATGGGTAGATAGTAGGACAGACTGGGTTCTTCAGCCTTAGTAAGGAAACTAGTCTAGGAGAAGGAAAAAGTCTGAATTCAAACCTGTCAAACTCCGCTTAAAAATGACGTTGGGTCTTATCCTGCCCGAGCGGAGCGGTTGGTAAATATGCATTCAGTTTGATGTTATACCCAGGAAACCCATTTTGTTACCTATCAGCAAAGAATAAAGTCAGCAAATCTTTATCTCTGTCGATAATCGAAAATAATAAAGGGTGGATATTTCGTTGTACTAATGGTAAAGATTATAAGTTGGATGCCATGCGTACCTCATGATATCTTTCACGAATCCTACTAGTCTCATATCCGTTTGGGTAAATTTTATACGGATTTAATAAATTTATTAAAGAATGCAACAACTGTGTTGAATATAACAGTATAAGAACAAACTCTTAATAAAAAAATATTATGTGATTTTATTCTTATGAAGCCCAAGCGATCACAAAAAGCTACATCTCTGTCGGCAGAGTATAGACCATGCTGACTGTAGCCTATAGAGAAGAATAACATATCAACCCAACAAAAGGGGGAGTTCGGGTTATGAAAGACATCTGATGTTGATGCTTCTGTTCTGGATGTCTGCGGTGGATGTTGTATCTTTTACAGCCACTTCTTCTCGGGTCACTATGACATCGGCTCTACTTTATGAATCCCAACTCTGGGTGGAATAGATCAGTTTAAAAATGTTCGTAATCGATAGGACAATGAACAAAAAGTGAGACAACACGAAAGTGACAATTACGTTAAAATGTTCATATGAACGTATAATGAACATGATTCCATAACCTATTTTCAAAAAAAGAGCTTTGGCGGTTTCATACGCAGATAAAATCCATGAATTATCCACTTGATAAATTCATTCAATCAAACAAACAATGAAAAGCTAAATAAGCATAATTTCCAACCACAGTACATGTCTGAACGATATACTTTCAATGTTTTGCTATTTATTAATATTGGCTCAGTAATTCAGTTTTGATGGGTTTTTTGTTTATTGAAATATAAACTCTCTTGTGTTATTTTATGCTAATTTCATTCTAGCAGAAGTACAATAGGGGCATTTTTAGACTAATAGCAAGGGGGTATAAGGAATTTTATTTCTTTGCCCAATGGTAATTGTCTGAAAGTTAATGACAGAATATTGAACTTGCTCATAAGATATTGCAGTCCAACACATTAGACATAACGCCACGAGAATATCCCTCAATATATTTTATTTTCATAATCTTTTCTTCTTTTTTAATTTCCATAAAAACTACCTGATTCTTTTCAGAAGAATATGTAGTTTTGTGCATGCACTTATAGCGCGATTTATTTCATGCTTTATTTTTATCTAGTTGTGTGAATTATGTTTTCTTTGATATTGACTTTTAACATCGTTTTTTTCTAAGTGATGTTTTCCTCATCGTACTTCTTTTATGAAAGGCCAGTTCGCTGGGCTCCATGAAGCTGTTTTATAAGCCAATCGTTTTAAGTTTAAATGTTTCTCTGGGTTACACCGAGATTTCCTTCCTGAGAAGCAGGTAGTATTTTTCTTCTTTTCCTGCTGTTTATGATTTACTCAGTATCCTGCTATGCAGAGGATTAGAGCTTAATTCTAAATATCAAAGGCAAGCTGAGATATAATTCAAAGTATGTAGTCTTCTCTATTTTAAAACTGTCTTTTTATTTTACCTCAGATAAATCTTTCTCATTTTTTTAGCCAAGAGTCTTATCGGGCGCTGACAAGGTTAAACAAACTATTTGTTTGTAATTTTCATCCCAACTTGTAATTGAAACGTAAGGACTTTACACAATTTGATGTAGCAATTAGGTCTACATTTTCACCTGCCTTTTATATGGGGCTTGGAGTAATTTATAAATAAATGATGTCCTTGGTAAAACACTAAACTGAATCTAGAGCTCTATTGAATTTAGAGTATCCCTTTATTGTCATTACTCTTAAATCCACTCTGAACCTGATTGATTGTACTTGCTAGGGTCTTGTCTATAAGTAAATAGAACTGTGTAAAAATTAGTTTTATGAGAAAGGAATACTTGATAACATAAAACCATGAGTAAGAAAATTGAGAAGTAAATTAAAAAAAGTCTAAATATAAACGTGCAATGTCCACACTTCCCTAACATTGAAGTTATCAATAACTCTAGACTGGTTGTCATATCATTATAATCCATCAATTATTTTCAGATGTTGAATAACTAAGGGTCTGACGCACTAAAAAGAACAGTCATCGAGTTCTTCACAAAAGGAGGATATTATTGCCGACATTCTCAGAAGGCTTAGAAATGTGTCTGGAGACGCAGTTAATGAGTGAAAGTACATGAGCAAAGAAGGGTAAAAATATGTTTAGAGAAGGTGGAAAAAGTATTGAAGATTAACAATGTACTTAAAGGCCATGTATGCTGGATCTCTGAATATTTGAAAAATACTTGCAAATAAAAGTTGACAAATTGATAAAAAATCGCACAAATACATCGTATCAGATAGAGACTGTTTCAACAGTACTACGATGTAGATATTTTGATAGAGTAAAGATACGAATAGAGAAGAAAACCATCAATTTTTCAACTACTAACCTTATTTATTTCATTAGATTCTTTAGGAAGGGAGAATATATGAAATGTGTGGTTACTAGATATAAAAGTGTTTTAAACTGACGTTCGAGAGCCGTTGAATGATAAAGATGAAACAGTTGTTGCCATTTAGACGTTGGTATCAAGCTCATATCTCTCTGATTCTACTTGATTATCCGCCAGAATTCTTGGTCTGTCACTGAGGGTCAGCTATGACCTCATCTTCTGTTTGTTCGTACTTCCTTTGAACAGATGTTCAAAACTATGTATACAAATCTACACAAACCTACTTAGGCAGTGATCGAGATCCGATGATAACAGAAATAGCCCTACATTCTAATATTATTTGACTAACCTTGAATTCATGTCAGCCTATCGAAAGTTAATCGTGTCTATTGAATGTTAATATTTACAATTTTTGAGAATTAATTTAGAAAGACGGTTTCTTCTGGCATATGGTGCACTCGATTCAGAATACATTGTGAGTGGATAAGGCATTTGGTTTAAAATTGCTTTTGACATAAAACATTTGGAGGTTGCAGCTGCAGTCCCCACTATAAGTAGAAATAACAAGGGATAATTACTATAGCTTAACACTTGTACTCGGTTACGCTTAATGGAATTCGAACAATTCACCCCCGTTGATAAAATAAAGAGTTCAGTTCGAGGTCCTGTGTAGACGCAGCGGTCGTAGCCTTGTGAGTTAAGCAATGGACATTAAGATAATACTCTGAATAATCTAAGGGATATTTTCTTAACTAGATTGAGTTTTATTCAGATTTTATCTTAACAGGTACAGTTAGTCAAAGAGAGATTACATCAATGAATAATAGCAATGAAGAGTTATTTTACACGTTCCATTACTCTAGAATTGAAACCTTATAATCAGATGTTGTCTTGTGTCATAACCAGGACATCTCCTTTCTTTTTTGGGGGTCGACTTATCCCGCTGCAGAGGATACAATTAGTACATACTAACCTACACCTAAAGAACGATATATTATTGACGTTTTACATTCATTTTAAATATAAACATCTTTTTTTTACATAATATTATTTGCTAAAAAATGATTTTAGCTGTCTTCTCTGAGGGTTTATTTAACACACATTTACAAACCAGACTCCTGAAATCAGAATTGTGTACACATGTATATTGCCGCATGTTTCATATTGTTGATAAATGACACTTGTGAACAATACGATTATAATATTTCTCCTTTATTGAACTGTTAGTTTAAATCATAAATGTTCTGTGTAAAAGTTATCATCTTGGTAAATGTGGCTGATGACACGTGTTCAAATACTGGACGATGCTGTTTGGTTTTCATTTAAAAATATATGAATCCATCTGTCCCATTGGCTTATGCGTACACATTACTGCAGACATTGTCCTTTTGACTTGGTTAGAAAACAGTCTAGGAGAAATAATTCTCTGAATTCAAACCAGCTTTACTCCGCTTTAAGATCCACCTTGTGTAGCGGAAGTGTTTGGATAAATACTTACATCACACTTCAAATGATTACGCCATCAGCCTTGACGTCAGTCAGTGAATGAAAAAAAATGCTTTTTATTTCTTATGTGTCAAAAAGTTTCATTTAGCTCCAGCGTCGGATGAAAATAAAATCATTAGCGATCGGAATTTGTAATTCGTGCTTCAACCACGATGTTAGCCCTTTGGCGTTTATTAGTAAAAGAGAGAGGATCGTGATATTCTGACGATCTCATTCAAAACAGTGATATGCCGAACTATTTTGGCATTCACCTAAAGCCTCTTTAAGACTTAGCTAAAGGCATTTTACTGAATACTTGAGGAAAGAGAAAAGTTGTTAAATATACGTGATATGTTGAATACGATGCTACGAGCAAAAAATATAACTATAACAGAGAAGGCATTTTGTATAGACTTATGAATACGTAGATAGGTACGTACAGATGGGATATGAACGGTCTACATTCCCTCTCATTCTCTTCTCTCTGTGAACGTCTGTCTGCCTCTCTCAACAAGTACACACACACACACACACACACACACACACAAATATATATATATATATATATATATATATATATATATATATAGAGAGAGTGAGAGAGATTAGGAATAATTTCTTCCGACCAGAAAAAAATAAGCAAAAAAACAAGTAGTTAAAAAACAACTGAATATTTTCCAGGGATATAGATAAAGAAAACATGAATTTATAATTTTTCAGTGACTGAAAAACATGCCTTTATTATTTCTTTGTTAAATCCTTTCCAAAACGAACATTTAAGCCTGAAATAATTGTACACAAATTGTGGTCAACTTATACGGCAGAGCTAAGGTACAAATCATAAAATTCAGTGGTCAATCAGTGTAAAAAATTTGGAATTTAGTCCTGACTTATAAGTCGACCCAAAGTTTTATTGACATTCTTTTACAGACTAGAATGTTGACTTACCCGCCGTCATTTACGATATCATTACATTCAATATCATCAATTTATCGGTGTCCCGTTGACTATCAACTGATTAAAATAATTAATAAAATCTAGCACTGAATAGAATATTCGTCGGAATGTATCATGTAATAATGACAATATCATATCTCAGAATTTAAAAACCAGATCAGTGTAAAGAATGAGAAGACCTTTTTTTTTTTTACATTTGAATTCCTATTCATAGCGTGAAAAAATATTTCAAAAAGCCAAATGATTCATGGGTGTTGCAATGAAGAAATAAAGAAATTGTTAGCTAATTTAAATCTTATTGAGAAGGAAGCTATATTTACACGATTAATGAATGTTAATTTTTAAAAACTCATAAAATTGAGATTTAAAAATCTTATTCGTGGAGCTTTTTTATTGGTCGAAAGAGATCGGAATTTCCTCTTTTAATTTGGCGTGAAATTCTACTTAATATATTGCACAATCTCGATCTTACCCTTTACATGAATTTTCAGTTTACCTAGGTAGAAGTAGTTGCATGGGAATTATACCAGTTGAATATGGAGAGAACTCTTCTGGCGAAACCATGTGTTCTAAAACATTTGAAAACCTCGATACTCATATCAAATCAGCAACCGAAAATACGAGCAACTATCATTTTATTATGAAGTTTGTATTTACCGCCAACTCGTTCGCCAGTTGCAGGATGTGATAAAGGTCAATTTAAAGCTAATTTAGACTTAAAGGTTTAAAGGTTTCTTGGCTTATCAACCTTTGTAGTTTATTGAATGCCAAAGCTATTCTCCTAGAATAACAGTAGTGGTACTATTTAACCCAAAACTGGGGGGATAAGGGTTTCATACCTTTCCCAAGTGTTTTTGCCCGAAAGTGAACGTAATCGCGTGACTGGAATACGAACTCGCTTTCTACGATTCCGTAGTCCATGGCTTTAATCATTTCACCACGAGGACCCCCCCCCAGTTTAGACTTAAATTTATTTTTCTACTGGACTGGGTGATAAAACAAGGATAAAGAACACCATCTACTTTACTATGTACGTATAGCTGGGCGAGGGGTAGGCATTCAATCATTCCTTTTACAAGTTTAATCAGCGAACAGAAAAACATAAACTGCATCGTCCACGATTTGAATTCAGGTTCCCGTTTCCTTTCCTACGACAATAAACGTTGCGCAAAGAGCGCCTTTTATTATGTAATTAAATCAGCCGTGCACATATTTTCCTTCAGATTTTAATATTTTAACTTTTAGAAAATTCAAAAATCAATGTCTGTAATCTTTGGGCACACCTCATACTAATATATATATATATATATATATAAATATATATATATATATATATATATATATATATATATATATATATATATATATATATATATATAGAGAGAGAGAGAGACTAAACCCCTCTTAAACTAGTAGACAAATTCACTTACCTAGGAAGCAGCGTCGCATCAACCGTAAAGGACATCGACACGAGGTTAACGAGAGCATTGACAGCTATCAATAGGCTATCGATTATATGGAAATCAGATCTAACCGATAAAATGAAACGCAGTTTCTTCCAGGCAGCGGTCGCATCGATACTGCTATATGGATGCACTACATGGACTCTAACAAAACGGCTCGAGAAGAAGCTAGACAGCAATTACACAAGAATGCTGCGAGCAATCTTGAACAAGTCCTGGCGGCAACACCCCACAATACACCAATTGTATGGCCACCTGCCTCCTATCACGAAAACTATTTAAGTTAGACGAACCAGACATGCAGGACACTGCTGAAGAAGCAGGGACGAACTCATAAGTGATTTACTCTTATCGACCCCCACACATGGCCGTGCAAAAGCAGGACGACCAGCACGAACATACATTCAGCAACTATGTGAGGATACAGGATGTTGTCCTGAAGACCTACCTAGGGCGATGAACGATAGGGAGAAGTGGTGAGAGAGGGTCAGGGATATCTGTGCCACCAGTACGACATGATGATGATGATGATGATGATATATTTGTGTGTGTGTGTGTGTGTGTGTGTGTGTGTGTGTGTTTATCTCAGTGAACATTTTTACCTATGCGTATGTGCATATAAGACCAGATTCAAATCATTTCACTAATAAGAGTCCGTAGCCTAATAATTATTACCGCGAAACCATATATACTCCCTCGTAAATTTCATCATAAACTACACCTTGTATCGGCTTGCATTGTTGTAACTAATTAACAATGAAAATTGTTTACTTAAAGGAAAGTGACACTCATAAATATTGCACACAATCGTTTCCAATTATAACACCTCGTCTACTATTGCTGTTCAGTGACGAATTCTCTGGCATCAATGCAGTTATTTTTATGTTGAGCGCAATTCAATCTTTTACCTTTTACTTTTCATACGATGACATGTATCATATAAATTCATACACCGATCAAGTTGTGGATACTTCTGTTCAGAAAGAAACTATTTCTACGCAAAATGAAGACTTTTCAGTATAAAAGTTTCGGACCACATAGAGGATTACATCTAATTAAGAAGAGTTGTGCAGAAACAATTGGCACCTCATCTCAGGTGTCAAATGTGTTCTTGATAATTAAAATAAAACGTGGCCTTTCTCAAGATAGACAAATGCATCCTCATCAGTCAACCTAATTATCATGTAATAGTTTTCTAGGAAGAGATCAAACAATGAATATTGAATTTCCATTCGTCGCTGAAATTTCTCATGGGAGGTAACTCTAAAATGCTAACTGTAAAATACTTCTTATTATCTAATTATCAATTCCCAAACTGAAAGATAACTAGCTAAATAAATGTTCAATTTTAATGGCGACCAAAGATAGAAAAAAAGAAGAATACATCTTTATTTGCTATTCAAATGACTCAGAAGCATTAAAGCCGTTTACGAGAAGTTTCAGCGTACTTTAAGATATTATTCTTCCACCGAACATTCCAAGAAACCAAGAAATTCAAAAAGAAACAAGAAAACAAGAAAAATAATTCTAAATCAATAAATCAATTTCCACACCTGATACAATATTACTAAATTATAAATTTAACGTTGAAGACTAACCTACTAAATGAAAAATGTAACCTCTTCATCCACTACTTTTATATCAGTGATGACTAATCATCAGATTGGGAAGGAAAAACACAAAGGAAGGCATCTCATTTCAAACGTTAAGTCATCTGTTGTTTTATTTATTCGTTCCGTCTCAGAGTCCATGGAAATAGTTGCAAATCGATGATGGGCCCAATATGCTGGACGTTTCTTTATTAATCTCTGAGACCGAAGAAGTTAGAAATCGATAATGGGCCCAATATAATGGGTAGTTTCTTCGTCCAGCCTCTAAGAATGTGGAAGAAGTTATAAATCGATAACAGTTCCAATATGTGGGGTAGTTTCTTCGTTCAGGCTCTGAGACCGTGGAAAAAATTGGAAATCAATAACGGGCCCAATATGCGGGGTAATTTTTCGTTCATCCTTCTGAGACCGTGGAAGTAAGTTGAAATAAACAAACAGCCCATCAGAGGTGCAGCCTCTCCGTTCAGTCTCGGAGATCGCAGAAGTCGATGGAAATCGATTACGAGCCCAATATGCGGACCAATTTATTCGTTCAAGTTCAGATGGATTCTTCCTGTATTTTCAATCACGATCGTTCTCCGTATACTCGAATATTCGTCTACATATACCCCAGGCACCAGAGATGACAGAAAACTGAAAATTTCCATTGACATTTATTTGGTTTAACAGAACAATCCAACCCCACTTCCGCCTTATAAAGGTGAAATCATCCACCAAAAAAAAACCGACGCAAGTTTGATGGCCGATCGAGTTTAGTCATCTCTGCTGTTTTCTATTCTGGATATTAAAACAATTATATATTATTACGCGTAGCCAATTAAACGAGATTTTTAATTTTGTCAACTCGTCTCTTTTTACTCCCCTGACATTAAAAAAAAAAAGATATATTTGTAGCGCGCTTCATTGTAACGTAGAAGTAATGACCGGGGTGAAGTAGGATTGGATGTAACATTAATTAGACGGAGGACGGATAATGTTACAATTATTCATAATAATGTTTGAAAGAACAACATCATGGCTTAGTTATTCAATAGTTTAATGAATTACAAGCTTCAAAATATGTTTCTACATAAAGGATGAAAAAACAATTTATTTTAGATAGCTAATATCTATCTATTGGATAGAGTGTAACAATGAAAACCAAGGAAGCTGACTAATTTAGCACACGTTAGAGACCATTATAACTGCCTAAGTACTGAATTGAATTCCAAGTTCATTGTTTCGTAAGGGAAGATTTTAAGATTAAGTTTTCATCCTCCAAATTCTTTATTCTATATGATATTGACATAGTGTGTATAAGTGTTGATTAAATGTATATGTTTTGAAAGGTGGGCGTGAGTTCATCACTGGATATACAAATATCATCTGTTTCAGAAGAATAAGCAGAAGCCTTACAATAAATATATAATTATCTTCTTAGACGAATTAACCAACAGTAGATATTTCCTATCATGAACAGCGGATTGAAAACAGTCCACTTTCAATGGGGGTATTGGTTTAGAATTATGAAGTGTTTTAACAAGAGCTAAGAAAAGAGGAGCTCAAAAATCACTGTATAATAATTGCCTACCTTTACAAAAAACTAAACCTCACTATTTTCCATTAATTATGTATAGTGTAACTTAGATATTTTGGTAATAATGTTACAAGAACCTTCATCTGAAAAGAATTAGGATAAAAACTCGTCGATTACGATATATTGATCCAAAATAGCGTATAGCTGCGGATTAATTCGAGAAAAAATATTCTCGGCAGTACAAAGTTCGGCCCTCAAAAATGTCCACTATGTTTGAGACTACCTTGATTGAACAATAACTAAACGTCTGATTGATCAAATTAAAAAATTGATCTGCCGCTGTTTCTTTACAGTCAATTTAAGATTTGTTCTCTAATCCTTTTTTTTCCACCATTTTTTCCACCATCTTTTTATCATGGTATGCCCCTTTATCATAAACACATTTTAATTTAAGAGTTCAAATGCAAAAACGATACTTGCTCGATTCAAAAATAGAATTAAGAACACGTGCCCTCAACCATTCTATCATATAACCAAACTTTACCTGCTAGCTCGAATAATAATAAAAAAATCAGATTGCGCGAGAACTCAATGCCTACTGACAACCTGAAAGTCTTTAAAGAATAGCCGTATGTTCTCTATCATTGATAGAGCGACCACTAGTTTCCATTTAGCTATGTATGAAGAACAATTCATAACATCCTTGAAAACCGGACTCTGGAAGGAAATGGAATTGAAATCCAACCTTCAACGAAGTGTTGGTTCCTGTTTGCTCCTAATTTTTACGGGGTTTTTCTTTTTTTCTTATTCCTATCAAATGGTTTTCTTTTCTTTTCCCTCATTTAACGGTTGACGTAGTACTTTGGATATTGATGGCTTCTCTTATGATCTTTTCTCTGGTGAGTCTTAAAAGAAAAAAGGATCTTTAAGAATTAAACTGCTACTATATGTTTATGTTAGTTATTCTTAGACAACTTCGGAAGTGGTAAAGATCATATCTTTTTTAAATTTCTGCTTTTTTTTAGTCCATGGAATAAAACTCAGATTAAAATCAAATATTGTTAATCTTATAGACAAAAAAAAATACTGGAATAATACCCTGTGGCGTTACAGCTAAAGTACCTACTTGCAACCTCAAAGCAAATGAGTTCGAATTCCAGTCACATTTTTGAGTTCATTATTGGATTTATAACGTCCGAAAAGTTATTAACCATCTTATTTCCCAAGTTTCCAGTCAAATTGTATCACTTTTGTTCTACAAGGATGATTTTTTACATTAAATAACACATGCAGCTAGCTATACAATTAAAGAAATAACCGAAACAAAAGAAATTTTTATCTCTCTGTTTAAGGAAAAAGAAATACTGTAACATATTGGCCCTCGACCCAGCCGTCAATCAAGAAACAGGTGCATCCGGTCGAAGACACCGAGGTATCATCTTGACCTGTGGACAAATTGAACTCGGTGCAATTGCCACGCCATCAGGAAGCAGGTGGATGTCAAAAAATATATAACCAGGTGCCACAGACGGCTTGAGTCAGTTGGAGTCAGTTGAACTTCGAGTTGCAGTTCGAGTCAGTGAGAACCAGCTCCAAACAGAGGGCTTGCGGCCTTCATTGACCCCCGGTTGAGCAGCCCAGCAGAATGAGAAAGAAGTGTTGCTATAGCCAGAGGAACTTGGGGTCAATATGTTGCAGTCTGTTCCGTCTCCAACTCTCCTCCCACACATAACCAACATGAACCCTTTCGCAACTCTTTCGAGAATAAAGTGTGAGAGGTATATTTTTCTAAAGAAGCGCGTTCGTTCGACATTATTGTTGATTATGTTTCACGGCTAAACAAGAATAGAACTAATTAGAACAAATACCGATATTCTTTCAATCAATGTTGTTGAAGGTACTACACCCAACTGCAACAAGTTATGTTGCTTCAGTTCTGGTATTCTAGTGAGTGAAGAATTGCCCCATTTTGACATTACTCACAAATCCTCTCAGGTCAAATAAGTTCATTTCAGTTGTTGTTCCAAATGATTTTGAACTTCATTCATACATTACTTGTTAGAACATCATTATAACAAGTAAGTATGAAGGATTTACTAGCGTAAACTGACGGTGAAAATTTATTCATGGAATTTTAAGATGAAAAAATCTTGATTGATTGATTGATAGATTGATTTTTTATTAGCATATCAACCAATCAAGGGTTATTTCATGGCCAAATTTTATGGATTCATGATAATTGTATGTAAATACTTTTTTTTTTGTAGTTGTTACGTACGAGGTTATGTGTTTCTCCAACAATCTTGTAGTGTACAAATAGTTTCCAACGAAAATGATTTGAGGATTTTCAAACATATCTATTCAACTCATCGATTGGAACGTAACAGGTATTATCACTTCAGGTCACTATGGACTTAGGATAAATGACAATAAAGGGGTATCCCACTATTCCCAGATCTCCAGAACTTAAACCTCACCATCGAATAAGTTTTACAATCCTATTCACAAAACCCTTCTAAGGGAAGTTTTACCCCTATGCACCGTAGACACTGAACGTATTCTGAGCCCCGCTGACAGGGCCAACAGAAACTCAAGCATTAAAAATATTATTTATTCTTTCAGTTTCAGAAGAAACACAAATCGTTATTTTAAAATCCTTATTATTTTAAGTCTCTCAAATAGAAAACAGATTAAAATTGAATTTAGTTCATGTTCTATAAAAGAACAGAATATGTCTGCGTGTGGTAAGTGTAACAGAGAAAATAGCATGATCAACACAAACTGATTAACTTTGCCTTTCTTTACATTTTCTTTCGCCCCGATGATTCTAGTTAAGCAAATTTGCTTTTCTCAACTTAGGAATTGGAATCCACTCAATCGAATGTAATCTTATATTGGCGTACACCCGTCGATGATATTTTCCCTTCTTTTTCTCAAAAATATTAAGTAAATGTAATCTTCTGATTGAAACTTTGTTAAATTCAACGTCCATTTTAATTGAAGAATGCAGTCGACGCTGAAAATAATTAAATTATGTTTCGAGATAATACAAAATAAGTTCTATAGGCTTTCCCCGAGAAAGAAATGATAATATACAATCATTTCATTTGATTGATCGGTGAGTTTCTGCGGGCGACGATTCTTAAAAGACAATTCAGGGAAAATGTGTGGCTATCATATCATATAATAATAAAACAAGAGATTTTTTTAGATGAACGCAGTATATTGTCTTCAATCATTAAATTACATTAATGTTTGGATATACATCTGCTAGTTTTCAGATTAAGATTACGATCCATACGTGTTTTTTAATAGAGCAGCAATCTGTGTGTGGGTGGTTGTTTTGTTTTGAAATTTTATTAGATTTTTTTTAAGAAATATACTATTCCAAATGCATGGAAACTAGTTATTATCAGTGAAATTGATTAGCGGTGATCATCTAGAGTGAAGTCTCTATTATTTCCAGAAATTCAAGGTACTTTTCAGGACTGTTACCTAGAAATGAAGATATCAATCCTACAATAAGTTGTAAAGGTACTAGTAGCAATTTGTTTAATAGAGGATGTGTGAGTTTATATAGACAAAGGTTGAATGTATTTAGATAACTCGATACGATTCATTTATTTCTGACAATTAATTAACTTCAGTGAATGAGTATTATCACCGCGATTTTGTTCCCATTTTCATCAGAATAGATAGATAGATAGATAGATTTGAGAGAATGAGAGAAATAAGGTTAGAAAAGAGAATGCGGTCAGTATAGATATCGAACCCCTTTGAAAACGTTCAGTTAATGTTTGGCTCCTAGAATTCAGTCTAGGATTTTACTCCGTGTCCTACAAAATCAGAATACAAGCTATAGCCGATATCACTTTTTATGAAAATATCAAACCCTTCACCGTAGAGATTGAATATTTAAAAAATCATGAAAAACCTCTGAAATACCAGTAAAAGAATTAAAATGATTTTTTTTTATCTGAGGAATCAACATTCTCGTTAGTGGGCTTTTTCTCAAGAGAAATATTTTGAAGCCGATAAAATTGATTAGTAATTAAGTGGATTATATCATTCTACAATATGTCAAATTAATTCCGAGATTAATATTGTAACCGCTTTATCTTATACGACGTCCATGTTATAGAAAGAATAATCTACTGCAAGGTATATAGAAATGCAAGAATATATTTACCCAAACCTTCTAGCAGGAACAGGATTTGACATGGGTTAATTCTTTTGTGGAATCATGCTGGTTTAAATTCAGAAGTTTCCTTCTCCTAGACGAGTTGTCTAAGCAAGGAGAATGAATCCGGTCTGTACGAATACAATTGAACTGATTGATTGCAACTATCACCAAAGAAAACACTGATTCTAAGAAAATATAGAAAAAAACGACAAAAACCTACTCAGAGCCGACAAAAATCAATGGAAGTTTGTAATGACACTAGAATAGAAACTGAAGAAAATAAAATAAAATAAACAGTGTTGTTTAAGACAATTTATTCCAAACTCAGCAAGATATATAATCAGTTTCCTTTACTCTTTCCTCATTTGCTTCCATTACATTTTGGCTGTTCCAATTTTTTTTTATTCTTCTTGCATGAAATAGGGAAAACAGAAGAAAAAAAAAACAAAAAAAAAAAACAAATAGAGCCATACTGATGTAAATGTTCTTTGCAAGTTAATAGTGCGTAACATTAACATTTAAGTTTGCTAGTCATTTTGGCCTTAATATTTCAATGCACTTTTTTTTTATTTTTCTTTATTTCCTTTTTATTGCCAAGTTTCTTAAGTACGATACATCGACTGTTTCTCTTAAGCGACATCAAATATTCATGAATTCAGCGCACAGGTTTCTAGCTTGTTTCCGTGTTTCAGGAAAACAGACTTGCTTTAAATATTCATTTGTGTCATCAGTGAACGAATTGTTAAAGGAAAGGAGAGCTTAAGTTACCGGTCGCTTTCCTATGAGACAGAAAATGGAGCCGTTGGGATATTTTCAGCATATTCCGATTAGAAGACTTTCACTAAGGCTAGATGCTGTTTCAGTCTGGTACTTGAGCCATTTGTCACAGGTTTCGTGGAACTAATTCTAATTTCCCAAACCATGGTTAACGTTCGAAATTAAGTCGAATATATTTGTTACAATTTTCATATTTAGTTTTTATCTAAAAACACAATAATGCTATCATGAAAATTACATTAATTGAAATTGTTATTGGGACTTGAAATACACTTACTGTATATCCTGCCCCTGAAAAGAGGTGTCTTTAACTGTATCTTATTGAGAAGCCCCAATTCTGGATCACAAGAGAGTGTACATATTCAGCTGTTGAAAATGTAAATATATCCATTCTCTATTTTTATTTAGATTATTGTACTTCCTTGGGCTAAAAAGTAGTATGGAATAAAACCAGATTATTTTTTTTTTCATGAAAGCATTTTCTTATACAGTTTTATTCTACGCAGTTTATTTTCCCTCCTGGGAATTTCATCAAAGTTCCTATATAAATTGCACCAGCAGACATATGACTAACCGGGTTAAATCGGAACTTATATGGTACGCATGATAGTGAGATAATTATCCTAACATTTAATACAAACACGTTTGTTCCATTATTCTTTTGTCTTTTGGCGAAATTTAGAATACGCTGACTGTATAATCCTGCCAAAGGGAAATGCATCTTCCAAAAAAGAGTTGTCCTATGTACGAAACTAAATTGCATCTGTTGGTGAGGGTACAGTTATTGAGATACAGTGTATGATTCCATTGCCTTTACTTCCAGGTCTACCTTATCCTAAAGTGGTAGTACGTGTGTAGTTCCTGTCTACGTTTAAATAGATCTGTTTAAACTTGTGCAATATAATTTCTCAACAAAGAACTACACAAAATGTATATATATATATATATATATATATATATATATATAGTAAGTTGGCCAACCTTACTTGAGGGCAATGCGAAGGCTTCCTTTTTAATAGCTATGACACCGACGCGCTACTCCTTTCTCTGAATTGCTTCACTTACTCTTTACCAGTACCTCATAATTGTGAGTGTTACGCAAGGAAGAATCAATTATTATTTTTAAAGTTTTTGGTATGATACCACCTGGGATCAAACCCATGATTCCCGGATCATAGGTGAACATCCTAACCATTATGTAATCATTAAAAAAAATCTCTCAGTATTTCATCATTATATCTTATATTAAAAAGAAATAGGTATTCATTCAAATAACAAGAAACTATGCACTGATACATTTTTTATCTAGATAACTACCTTCAACCGTGGAATTCGTGGTCCACCTCATTAAATATGAAGGAAAAAATGTAATAGGATAAGAGGAACTTTAAAGCCCCATACACACTCACGGACGGATAGTGCAACAGTTATCGCGTTCAATTCCAGGATGAGTCTATTGGAATTTCACCTCATGTTAATGACTTTACGAAAAGAATTAACTCCTATATTTTTCTTCTCAAAATATATGGGGAAATAATTGGATATACTGGATAATTTAGCCTTAATTAGGTAACCTATCAAAGAGAAGGAGAATTGAATTCTAACCAGCTGTACTCTTCTTTAAAACGTTTCCTTCTGTTAAATCCTGTTTTGGGTAGAGAATTTGGTAAATGGACCGATACATACCAGCGTGATTTTACTACTGATGCGAGCAGGTTAAACCTTTAGAATTTTAATTTTTCACCACGTAATCCCCATTACGTTTCTTCACCTTTGTTCAAACATTGAAGTTGTATTAAAATGTTAATTATGATTTGTTTTTATTTACATTCTTAAAAACAAACGAACATGGGCACATCCAAATTTTAGATACTTTCGTATTTAGATATGGTAGAACCAAGAAATATCTACAAGTTCTCGAGATTCTAATTGCATAAATCCGGCAATAATTTCCGTACATGTTTGATTACAGAAGTACTGATTTATTTGAAGATGTAGAAATACTGATAGTCAATATATACTTAAGCATATTAACAAACCCTCAAGAAAACCAACTGTTTTAATTCTCTAATTATTTCCAAAGATGTTAAAGCGATATTTGTGCTATCAAAGATATAAGAAAGTCACGAAATACAGTGAAAATTATACAAAAATGTTACATTGCATTACACAACGAGGACAGAAGCAGTGAACGCATAATATTACCAATGAACAAACTAAACTTTCAAAATGAATACAAATCTTCTCAACGTAAATATTCCTTGAAAAATCAATATACTAGTTCTCTTAAATCGATTGTCCTATAAAGTCAATAACTATGACTTTTGAACAGAGAATGTTAGATGTTTGTCTTAAGTTAATGGATAAGATCAATGTTTACTACAAATTTATAATCATAAAAAGAATGCAAGACTCTCTTAAACATTCATATAGAGATACACAAAGATAAACGCAAACTCAGATATATATGTATGTTGAAAGACTGAAAGAATTTAGATGGTCTTAATTCAGTCCTACACGTAGATCGTAGAATAGAATGGTGATCAAAACACTCCAATATATGAGTATACATGGGTCTTTTTGCAGTATTGCTTCCATCAGAATCTATTCAAGATGAGGACTCTGGGTTTAGAAATAGTTTACGGTTCGAAACACCTGTTCCATTAAACCAGTGCACCCGAGCAGTACCTCACCATTCTATCAGGTTTTGTATATTGTCATGAAACTTCTTCGACTGGTTTACTGTCGGTGAAGGTGACAAGCTTTTAGCTTCTCCACTTTTTACAACGCCAAGTGTACTGCTAATGTCAGCTCTGAGAACATTTTGTTTTTGGAAGTCATTTGTCCACAAGTGAACAGGGAAAATATGACACAGAAATTTTTCAAGAAGCCGAAAATAAAGACAAGACAAAATGCCTGATTTATATTCCATAGTATTTTATAATCAAACACAAAAAATAAAGGCATATATGAGAAGTAAAAGGTCCTAGCGACAAAATAAAATAGTTTATATTTTAACAATTAGGGAACAGTTTACCTAAGATTATTCTAAGGGTGATGTGCGCAATTTCTAAAAGATTTGTTTTGTGTTGGGTAGGTACGGGTTAAGCAAAAAGATGAAACTACATTAAAATGAAAGCTTATCCCACTTCTTTCTCTCCTTTTCTTCAATCCCTTTTTATACATCTCTCTCTCTCTCCCTCTCTCTCTCTCTCTCTCTCTCTCTGAAGTCACGTTTCACCAACCGTTAATCTATTTTTCTTACTTTCTTTCTGGCTTCGCATTTCACTGACCGTTAATTTATCTTTCTTTCTTTCTTTCTTTATTTATTTATTTATTTATTTATTTATTTATTTATTTTCTTTCTTTCTTTCTTTCTTTGTACATCTATTAATCATTTCTTGTTCTCTCATTTTTCTCTTGGTCAGTCGACGAACAAAATAGTCACGCAGTTCTTATCCTTTTGTCTGGCGGCCTTTCAATCTTCCTATATGAGCCGGCCTGGGGAAAACAGTTTACACTTTGAATCACAGAAACGTATGTCTGTTAAGGAATCTCTTGGCAAACTGACTTGTTTGATTTTTCCTGTTTGCAGATTCGTACTTCCCGCTGCCTCGTATCACGTGGGCTTTTCGTCAATCGGCATTCAGCTTTCAAATAGGTTGCTTGTTGCTAGGGGCTGCTTGGTAGATCATACACCCATATTAGGGAAACATGAACATCCCTCGGTCAGCACACACCCTTGACCCGAATTCAGCTCTTCAGATTTCTTGTCTACTTCTGCTGATTTGCGAGGGAAACAAAAAGAGGGAGAGGGATAGAGAGTGAGGGAGTCAACATTTTTGAGTAAAATATGAATCTATCTCCAAAGTCCACATCTATAACTATATATATATATATATATATATATATATATATATATATATATATATATATATATCTTGATGCTCTCAGGGCTTTATTCTGAATATATATTTACTTATATATATATATATATATATATATATATATATATATGTGTGCGTGTGTGTTTGTGTGTGTGTGTGTGTGTGGACAATAACTGATTTCCATATAAAGGAAGTGTTGATTTTGTATGCTAAAATAGGTTCGAAGAACTGATCGTTTTGTAACTGAATCTTGCATTTATTTAACAACCAGCGACCTCGTTCGAGAAGCAATTCTGAAAAAAAATGTTTGAAATTTTGCAGACGACAATATTTGGTTTGCCTTTCTAAATTAGAAGCATAAACTCCAACCCAAATTAATAAAATTTTTCCTGCCAAATTTATTCAAAATACATTTTTTACCCAATTAGAATCATACACAAAGTAACAACGTTTTCAAAATTCAATTTCTGGTCTAATTCAATCTTATAAATAAGCGATGAACCAGAGAATTCTTTCGCACATTTAGAGAATATTCTTTAAATCTACTCTGAACTATCGACTGTATTTCTTAGTATGAAAGTCTAACATGCCTTTATGAATGCATTTGATTTCAGACATCGTTTAATTACTTCAAATTGAACGGAAATATTTTCATACTGAGATATAATTATAAAGCCATTAGCATTTTTAACTACTGTTTCTTTTAAAGCTGCATCTATATACATATCTATGAATAAATATACTCTCTTCCCCTACATAGTGACATACTCACCGAAAAATCTTTTACACACACAAAATGTATTAACCAGATTAAGACAGATCAAATTGCTAATTTTAAGCATGGAATTTTCTTACTTCTAATGTATATATTAGAGAATATATTAGCTCTGAATGATATTATCTTTTCTTGGGAGAAAAAAAGTTTGGAAATTTTATTTTTCAATGAACATTTCTCTTGAGTTAAAGAAATAAAATTTATTAAATTACTTAATCGTTTTTTTTTTTTTCAGTCCTTTGTACATCTATCCGATACACACACACACACACACACATATATATATATATATATATATATATATATATATATCCTTTTCTTTACGGTAAAAGTTCAGGATTTGTAAGCTAAGTAGACGTTAAACTATTAGTAAAACCTTGACATACGACTACGATTGGAGATATATTTGGTATGCCTCTCTTTCTAATAATTGTTCAATTCCTGTTTTTCAACTTACGAGGTGCATACGATAAGATTTCCAGACTTTTTTCACGCGGGCATTTAAAATTGTCGTAGACTCTTGAGAATTCAGTATGTTATTGCTATACATGTTATGAGATGACTGACCAACTTTTATAATTACAGGTTCAAATGAACAGCTACATCAGTAATTGGAATACACCCTACTAAAGCCTGATTGTCACAGCTGATGAATTTCAAAAATGCACTCTGACACGTTAGAAGAACGATATGCAATAAGATTATGTTCTAAACTTGGAAAAATGCCACAGAAACGTATGGAATGCTTCAAGCCTCTTTTGTACCATCTTGCATGAATCGAGCATAAGTTTTTGAGTGGCTTAAAAGATCCAAGGAAGGCACGGAGTCTGTGAGGGATGATGAGAGGTGTGGGAGGAGGAAGGAAGTCAATACACCAGAGATGATAGGCCAAAGGGTTAGGGTTTGGGTTACTACGTTGAGGTTTTAAGGGGGTCCAGGAAGAGATTCCGTCGAAAGAGGTCTGCACTCTTCAAATCGGGTCAGTGGCATTTCCACCAGTACAATGCACCAGTCCTCAACTCCATCCTTGTCACAGACTATTTGACCAAGATGGGTATCAAGACAGTTCCTCAGCCTCTCAATAGTCCAGACCTTGCTCACAGTGACTTTTGATTATTCCCTAAGCTCAGAGGCTGTCGTCATGAGAAAATTGAGGAGATGAGAGAGGCTGTGACGAAGGTCATTTACATGCTCACACAAGAGGACTTCGATGGGTCCTTCCAGAAGTTGTTTGAAAGGTACAAGTGCATTGCAGCCGGAGGAGATTACTTCGAAGGGGACTAGAGTTTCATGAGTGTACCATCAATAAAAGTGTTCCGACGAAAAAAATCTGGAAACTTATCGCATGCACCTCGTACATGTATGCACCAGTGAAAATTTTTCTAAAAGATGAGCGTGAATTGGATAAGAAAAACTTTCCTTAGATTAACGGATTAAATGACGCTTTCTTGACGCTTTGGAGTTCACATTCTGCTACTTTGAAATGTGAGTTAATTTTCCTGACCAGCTAAAACGTGCTAGTTCCGTCAACCCTAATATATATATATATATATATATATATATATATATATATATATATATATTAGTAATTTGGAAATATTTTGTAATTTCTTTACGCAGACGTTTTGCTGTAATAAAATTTTAGGAGAATATTATTTGATCCAAAGAATATTGTAAATTTTAAATAGATTTATTTATTTTGCATGGAGTCAGGAACTTTTATTGAGTAGATATATCAAAGAATACATTTTAGTTAGTGGGAAGAGTCTATCCGTTAGTTACGACAGTATTATGTCCTCACTCAGTTTTAGCCATAAATAAGTACACAGTTGCAACTTTAAAACTAAAATGGACGTTGTCATTTGGTATAATTATTATTTTGCTCCTTTGAGAGTTTTTCACTCTCGCGTTAGCTGATAATTTTCATTGGGGTTTGAGTGTCAACTAGTCTCCTCAAGTTTACAGGATTCTTCTCAGTATTCTTGCCAATCTAACTAATGCTGTAGCCTGGGTGGTCTATACTTTTTCTCTTTTTTTCAAGTCTTCCAGTCTTTTTAAAAATCTTTTGACGATTGTTCTCAGTGCGTCAGTAACATTTGGTATCGCAGTTTCTTTCTCTAGCCAGGTCTAGATATTAATTTCTCTTTCTAATCTTGTCTTGAATTGGTAGTTCCATTCCGTCAGTTAGATGTCGTTTGCCACTTTTCATTAATAGCATGGCAAATTTTTCTGTACCAAATTCTATTCCTATGACCTGACTTTATATTCTAACTACGTGTATTAGTTTCCAGTTCTTTTTCATTTTTTTAAACACTTTAATACAATCAATATATATTATGTGATAGATCTTTTCCTGCGATCTACTAAGATTTTGTATGAGGCAGTTCCTTTTCTCAGTATATTGTTAAGTGACATCGTGGCAATTATGAATAGTAACGGTGAAGTGAATCTCCTTGAAAAAATACCTCTTTAGATCTTTGCTTCAGCTTAACTTCTTCCTCCTTCTATCAGTTTCACTTTCCAGGTTTACATGGTTTTCTCGATAAAGTTTATAATTTCATCTGATATTTTGTACATTTCATGGCAGTTTATCATCCAGCTTTGCGGAACCATATCATAGGCCTTTTTTGTAGTCAATTCAGGCTATGGCTAAATTTTTCCGTTTTGTCTTGCCCTCGTTTAGGATGAGCTGATCTATGTAAAGTAACTCTACTGTTCCTCTGGATACTTTGCGGCAACTTTTCTGTTCCTCTGGTTGTGACACTATGTGGGTGATCCGCTAAGCAGACGTTCCCCTGTCTGTTTTGTCGCGAGACCAAAAAAAGGCCTGAGCTCGACACGGCCGGAAGCGGGCAAGGGAACGCCAGTGAGGAGCTGGACAAAGGAACTCGGAGGAAGCAGTTCGCAACGGACGACGGAGAGGGGCAGTTGGCAGTCGACACCGGACAGCAGAAGAGACCAGTCGGCATGAGATAGGGTCCAGCAGCAGCGAGGGAAGACCAGTCAAGATGAGTCAGCACTCCTCGTGGTTTGTAGAATTTTCGCTAGAAATACCCGCTAGCGTTAGTCTACAGGGAATGCAGTGTCACAACTTAACTATCCTGCACTTGATTTGACCCAATACGATCCTTGTAGGCATCTGTTCATTTCTAGTGCTAGTCTGTCGTGAATTGTGGCGAATATCTTGAACCAGAAACCATGTATTCCATCATGGTCTGACGTTTTCCAGTTTTTTAGTGTCGTTTTGAGTAAATAGATGTATACTTCCGTTTTTGTACCTTCTTCGAGCCCTTCTAGTTCCCTTGTCATATAATTTATCAATTTGGCCTTTTGTTTATGTTTCTTTTGTTGACATATTTTAATTTAAAATTGTTCGGTTTCTTTTGCCTCCGGTCTTTGGTGTTTTCGTGTCATTTCCACCTGGTTATTGATATAATTATCTTTCGCTCTTTTAGAATGTCCTGTTTTATCTGTATTGTTTTACCCTTTGTCGATATCTCTTAAATCTTCCTTCTTTCGTCAGTAATTTTTGTTTTATATCCTTGAATTGTACTCTTATTTTTTTCTCGTGTTGATTTTTCCTTTTTATTCCTACGTATTACATCGTCTTTTCTTTGTTTCATCATTTTGTCCAGTTTTCGTAGATTTGCGTTTTCAGTCCTGGTTTTGATTTTTTTCTTCGTGCTTTTTAAGGGGATCCAAATTTTTTCACAAATTAATTTCGCCCCTGCATAGATCTGTTCATTTAATACGCTTATTATTGTTATTATCATTATGTACTCCTTGCGAGTTTTTAACATCAGCATTAGCTGATGGTTTTTCACTGAAGTTTGAAGGACTTTTCTCAGTATTCTGGCCGTTCTCAATAATGCTGCAGTTTGGATGGTCTCCACTCATCCTTCAACCTCAAAGACCTCCCGTCCTTTCAATAATACTTTGGTGACTGAACCAAAAGCACCAATCACGACTGGTATATTCGTCACCTTCATGTTCCATATTTTTATTTTTCAATTCCCAAGCAAGGCCGAGGTACCTTCTTTTCACTTTATTTAAGTTTTATTCTGTGGTCAGCCGGGACAGCAAAGTCCACAATTTTGCTAGTTCTCTTTTTCTGTTGATTACAATTGTGTCTGCTCTTCTAACCGAGACGAGGAGATACGTTTGTAAGCTAAAGTCCCATAGGAGTCTGTGTGTCATTCACTTGGGCAGATGCTGGGTTGTGCATATACCATTTGTTCATATGGTGGAATTTCAATTTTTTGAACATCTCTCATTGGATCACCTTACCCACCTAGTAGTGGATAATTATTCTTTTATAATGCTGTATAACATTGGAAATATAAATATGTTTCTTGGAAATATTTATTTCTTAATAGCTAAATATCCATACGTTTTGTTTTAAAGTTTAAAAAAAATTACAGAGTTTAAAAAGGAATGATATCTAAAATTCTCCTTTATGATTTTATAATAATTTATTAAATCACTAAATGAAAATATACTCACGAATAATTTGTCTTGCTAAAAGAATTACTCTCATTTAACGAAATATCAGTAGAAAAGTTTATAACTTGTACTTTAAGCAGAAGATATAAAATAAGATTAATCGTTTAAATTAAGAAATCTATGAATTCACTCTGATCATAATTTTTTAAAAAATCAAGAAAACATTACTCTCAGATTCAATATACATTTAACAAACCATGTTAATATAAAAATGTAAGTAAAAAAAAAAAAAAAAAAACATTTGCCTCATGAGGATTTTACAATTCAAACAAAAATTACTGAGAGTAAGTGTTCTTACGGTATTTTTAATCAATAAAAAATATTATCATGTGGTTATGTACGATCTGATTCTTGAAAATTTACCCTGCATGAACGTGTACATCTGCTAGTGCCAGATATCATGCTTTTGCCATTTGTGCGTTCGCCCTGTTTCCCAGTTTTAGAATACACTGACTATATCCCTCTGCACTGAGCTGCACTGCCATCAAAAAAGGATGACCTGCATATGAGATTAAACTGCATCTGGTCGTTCTGGAGCACTTGGTGGTATGTAATACCCCTTCATTGACATTACTTCCAGATTCACTCGCATCCGGTCTTATTTTACCTGTTAGGTTTCCATCTATGGCTTTATCTGTTTTAAAAGTATTTGTGTTCGATAGTAGTGTGTAAAACAAATCAAATTAAACTAAATAAAAAAAAAACTCGTAAAAACAACTGAACAAAAATATAGATTAGAGCACCTAATGAATCCGATTCCTAACTTCTCGGTATAAAATAATCCCAAGCGTGTTGACATGCCATTAAAACCTCACAATCAAGCAATCAATCAACAATAAGTAGAAACGATTGATCTATCATAAAGATTGGTTGTTTACGAAAGTAAGCATACATTTGTAATAGTCTACACCGTGAGTAGCACAGTCAGTATCGACCTCGATCCCGTTGTCATGGCATAGATAAAGTTTTATACAAAGACTCTCCGTGATATTTACGAAATTTTAATTGCTTTCAGCTACATAGAGGAAACAATTCGAAGAAAGTTTGTTATTTGGAAAGAGTTTATAATTTATTCCGTTTTAACTTGTTTCTTTTAACTGGCTTCCTCCTAGAAAGAATCATAAATAGTGAAAATCCGAGCGAAATCGCTCTTTTGGCAACGGACCAAACATCATTACCACTGAATACCTGGTGAGTAAGCGGGACATTAGTTAACGGGAAAACAAAGTGAAAGAAATATCCCTAGCTGGGTGTCTTGATTAACAAATGGCAACCAGTTCTAAGCGATTAACATCAAATAAATTACCTTGAAATAAGTTCAGACCGTTGAAGGTCGAATGCCAAAAATCTAGAATATCGCAATTTCAAATTTAACTCTGCAACGTCTCAACTGATGTGATTTTCTTCCAGGTCAACTATTCCCCAGACAAGAAAAATCATCCTATATATTCTATATTTACATTAAAGGTAACCGATTATCAGAAGAAAAATTATATTACACGACTTATAATCCTATAACAGAATATATAAAAGACACGTAGACTGTATCTATTTGCAGAAGAGTATGATTCAACACCACTAAAAGAAAAGTGTGGTTGTCTTGAATATGACTCTAAAAGGTATGTGGTATTGAGGCTATAGTTCTTAAGCTCTCAGATATGTAAAATACACATTGGTTGCCATTACTCCCAGGTCTTCTCTGACGTGTCGTAGTAGTAACTCTTAGGATTACATCTATGGCTCAAATTGATCTATTTGAAAACTATCCTTATTAGATTAGAATATTATCAACCGTAAATTGATTGATTAATATTATTACTCGAAACTCTATTTTTTACCTATGGTTAGTATGGTTGGGTTTTATGGCATATTAATCATCGTATGTTATTTAATGAGAGATTCTATTTATCTTAGTAAATGCATGGTTTGTAGATAACATTTTTAAAAGAGCCAAAGCTCATATGTTTCCACACAGTTAACTGGTTATATGTATGATTTGTAAGTAAATAGTTTGTTGGTAATCTTATTTTAGGTGGGTCAGAGTTAATTTGCTTGCACACAAACGTACTTAAATAGTTTAAAACTACGACATGTAACACTAACAATTCAATCTACGCGCACAGTGAAAAAGTTTCAAGTATTGCTAATCTAAACTAATAATTTTATTCAATATTACTCATCCCTTCCCATACAGTTAAATGGTTTCTAGTATTGCAATGTATCAATAAAAATCCAATAAAACATCAATCATTTGTTTAAACACAGTTTAATAATCAAATAGTTCTATTTCTAATAATTTGATTTGACACAAGTCATTGATTTGTACACAGTTTAACCGCCGAACAGTCCTATTTGACTCAAAGATAGGACCCTATCAAGTACTCCCAATCCAGACCAGAGTGAATCGAGAGCAAATGGCAAGGAAGAGGGTCTCCATGTAACATAAAACTCCTTGGCTAAAGCCTCTTTATCAGATGGTTTAATGTCATATCCAGGACACTCTTGGGAGGAATGTTACCTCTCTGCAGAGATGCAGTCGATGTATTCTACAAGCCTTCGCCAATTGGGTGGTTTTTAACTATGATTATAAGCAGTTGTTTGAAACAATATAACTGTGTGAAACAAATGACTCTTAATCAATAGAAATAATTTCATGAAATCTTATAATTATTTATAGGAATGCGTAAAATAATACAACTGAGGGCAACGTATTTGAATTAGAGAGAATACTAATGTATATTAGACGAGTGCAAAAATTCCTAACAACTGCACAATAAATGCAAATATACATTTACAAAGAACACAATTTCCTAACCTCTAGAAATAAAATAGCTCTAGACGGGTTGACATGCAATTAAAATTAATGAATTAATAAATAAGTCTTTTAATCAGCAGCAGCATTTTGATAAGATTTTATTTACAAGGATACGGGATCTTTCCTGTAAAGAATACTTTTACTATATTTAGACATTGATATATCAAATATTTCATCTTCTCCATGTCCTAGATATAACTCTAAATTATCTGATGGTGGGGACCCGGTCCTGGAACTTTCATTGCCATTGCTCCCAGATCAACTCAGGCCTGAAGTATGATCGCGTGATAAGGTTCTCTCTGTGGGTCAAATAAAACTGTTTGACATTTACACTATCCAAGCAAATGTTAGATATAATTGTTATAAATAGAACGGTTTTATTATTTAACTAAATGGAAATAAATTACGGATACTTTAGTGTAAGTATTATATAGCAATGCTGTAAATCATCTAAACGTGAGAATAAAATGATTAATATAGAATAGAAATATGCGAAAGCATTTAACTAAGTGCAACAATATGAACTCTGTCTGGTTTAAAAATGTTATCAAAATGTGTTTCCAAATCACACACACACACACACACACACACACACACACATATATATATATATATATATATATATATATATATATATATATATATATATATATATATATGCGAAGATCATTAGATAAGTTTACAGATTTTTTCGTATGTGCATTTTATTGATAGTACACACATCAAACTCTATTCCCCTTCGATGTAATCTCCTCCGGCAGCAATGCACTTGATGTACCGTTTCAACAACTTCTGGAAGGACCCATCGAAGTCCTCTTGTGCGAACTTATCAATGACCATTGTCACAGACTCTTAATTCTCCTCAATTGTCTCATAACTAGAATCACTGAACTTAGGGAATAACCAAAAGTCACAGGGAGCAAGGTCTGGGCTATAGGGAAGGTGAGGAACTGTCTTGATGCCCATCTTGGTCAAATAGTCTGTGACAAGGATGAAGTTGAGGACTGGGGCATTGTACTCCTGGAAATGCCACAGACCCGATTTGAAGAGTGCCGGCTTCTTTCTACGGAATCTCTTCCTGAACCCCATTAAAACCTCAACATAGTAACTCTAACCCTAAACCTTTGGCCTATCAACTCAGGTGTATTGCCTTCCTTACTCCTCCCAAACCTCTCATCGTCCCTCACAGACTCCTTGCCTTCCTTGAATCTCTTATGCCTCAAAAAACTGATGCTCGATTCATGCAATATGCTCCAAAAGCAGTTTGAAGCATTCCATGGCATTTTTTCCAAGTTTAAACCAGAACTTTATTGCATATCGTTCTTCTATAGTGTCTTCACGTCTAGATTGCATTTTTGAAATTGACCAGCTGTGACAATCAGGCTTTAGTAGGCTTTTCAATTCCTGCTGTGGCTGTTCATTTGAACCTAAAATCGAAAGAATTGGCCAGTCATCTCATACGATGTGTAGCAATAACATACTGAATTTTCATAAAATAAAATAAAATGGTTGACAGGCCGTAAAATAAAAAGAAGATAAACTTTAGCAACCTCAATATATTTTTTTCTTTTTTTACTTTTAGAGAAAGAAATATATAATGGTTTACCAGCAATTTCTTTGTCGTCTTGACAATATGCTTGCATACACGTCAGTTTTTAAACTTAGGGATCCTGAAATATATATATATATATATATATATATATATTGTGTTTGAGATTCTCTCTCTCTCTCTATCCTCTCTCTCTCTCTCTCTCTCTCTCTCTCTCTGTGCGCGCGCGTATAGATTTTGTACGTTTGGGAGCATTGGTGCAAATGTGTACAATTAATGAAGAAGAAAAGGGAGAAGTTGTCCGAAAGAAATCGTTTGGTATATAGATATGTTATTATAAATATTGAAAACGATTGTCTATGTTCTCTTAACCCTCTTATTTAAATTCTTAACTTATCAACAAGTTTTATTTATTAATTTATTTATTACTGAGGATAAGTCCCAATGGTTTAATGAATAATATCCACCTAGCAATCCAGCAGTCATTATAATGATATGAAACCTTTATGATAAAGAAAACTTCAATATATCTTTGGGAGGAATCTATCGTAAAGGAGTTCGAACACCAATTACGCTATTACATTCACTCGTGGACTAATACCCATGGGCAAGAAATGGACTCCTTTATGTGCCCACCTGTAGATCAAATACCACTATTATTCTTCAACAGGTTTGGCTTTGGTATAAAATAACCCGCGAAGATTTATGTGTCATTAAAATACAGACACCGGAATCTATATACGTTTTGCTTGCTATTATGAAGAAGTCAAATAGTTGCTTGGAGAATTAGAGAAAAATACAGCTACTTATTTTATTTTGTATCCTACAATAAGTCGATATTACGATATCGAGATATTATTACAGATAGAAACTCTTTTTTTTTTCTGGTTGCCTACGAGCCAACTATGTGAATAAACGTTTTCCGAGTCCATGACATTCTTGAATATACCCAAGAGGAAATTGTTCCTAGACTCAATTCGAAAGAGCATAGCTTTATTGAATATAGTTATATAGGAAAGGAATATCTTTGTCTTCATGAAAATGAAGACCAAAACAGTAAAGCAAGCGATGTCGATCTATTACCTATCAATAGAAAAGGTTGCAATGTTTTAGAGACATTTAAACACAAAATATAATTTCTAAACGCAGAAAGTTTAGAACAGGAAAAAAGATGCTGGAAAAGAGAAATAATTTTCATAAAGAATTAAAATAGCTGCAATTCTTTTTTTAAATTGAAATAAAATTGATTATTTTAGTTAAACATTAGAGAATTAAATATATTCTCTACGTGATTTCTATTTTGTAAAACACCTTTTTCCCATTAAAAAATAAAATTCAGTATTCTTTCTGCACAGAAATCATTGGATTAAGTATTTAATGCTCCTCACTAACTCATCAATTGGAAACTTTGTTCCACACAGAAATTAATTGAAGGGGCTAAAAATATGGACATCAGGGGATTACAGATGTATATTATGATGAAGATATTGCAGTTTTTCCCAACCAAACTCATAGAGTGTCCACTCTACTTTCTGATATATGAGGCCTTACATTATCCTGGTGAAACCCAAACTTAGGCAGGATCATCAGGCATAAGACTATGTGTTGTACCAAAAAAATCCCCAGACATGCTCTTTATTATAAAGCTCTCTATCAGACAAAAACAATGCCATAAAGGAATGCACTATTAAAAGGGGTGGGCAATATTCTCGGCCTGCCTGGGTTCGATTCAGATTCAATCTTATTTTGACCTTCTTTAAACAGGTTAGTACATTTGTAAACATTTTTCATTAAAACATTCTTCTCTGTAAAAATCACATATTCTTCAGTATATTGCACACAGTTTGCTCTTCGTAGTTACAAACATCTGTTCTAGTCCTACCCACTCTGTTTAATCTGGTGCCATTTTGAATAGCCACAAAAATATTCTTGCAAGGTTAAAATGATTATATGCTACGATTAAATTTAATTTACGGTGGAGTTTAAACTAATGGATAAAATATCTGAAAATTGTGATGACCACGTTTGATACGTATAATCTAATATGTTTTGGGAAGAATATTTTGAAATTTTGGTACACGAAAACAAATTCATCATTTTCGGACACTAGCGGGTCCTTTATTTCGTCAAAGTCTTGGATATCAGAATCTGATCTGAAGTTTTACCAATGTGTAAATGGAATTGAACACATATTTTACACACACACACACACACACACACACACACACACACACACACACACACACACACATATATATATATGTATATATATATATATATATATAGCTGAGAGAATATTCAAGTTACTACGATGATTTAAACACTGAAATATTATATGACAAAATTAACTCATGCCAAGCACTCAGGAAAAAAATATCTAACCAATCTCTATATAATTATTTTCTTAAAATTTATTTCTCCTTTTCCAAAACTGTTTGCTCTACTAAATATCATCATCATAATCATCATTATCATCATGTCGTGCCGCCAGCACGGATTAGAGAATAATAATTCCTTACGTTTTTCTCTCATTTATGTTATTCTACTGAGAACAGAAACGGAAACCACTTCGTTGAACTAGAAGTAGTGATCCGTTTTCACGAGAAAAGAGGGATGTGGTTGATATATAAAGAAGAATTTCCATATCATTTTGAACTGAGGAATAGGCGCAAAGAGGCCTGTTTGAAGTCAAAAGGGAAATACTATTTAAAAAACCAAGTTCCAATTGTCCTGTGCGAGCTATTTTACGTTGATATTAAACGCCACTTCGCCCCGTAGAAAACGCATCCATTAATAGGGATTCATTCGACTTCCCATAAAGTCAGATTTGTCAAGAATTTTTTTATACTGAGGAGACGGTCACGCAAACATTGAGAATCAGGCCTAACTCTTTAAAAGATACTTGATCAAATCAGGGACATGTGAGCCTTGAAATACATAGTAGGTTTTTATTCGGTTAAGGGATGCTGAACATTCTCGTTTACATAGTTCACTGAGATACAGTTAGTATCTATCTATCTATCTATCTATCTATCTATCTATCTATCTATCTATCTATCTATCTATTCCAGGCTGCTGGGGCTGTAGAATAGCAGCATCTCTACAGACAGGTAATACTCCTCAACGACTCTCCTGGATATGATTCTACACCATCTGATGGTGAAGCTCCTGTCCTTGGAGATATGTTAAATTTGTTAAATATGGAGTATCACTTCGTTGCCATTATTTCTGGGTCTACTCTATTCCGGAGTGCTAATCTGTTACGGTCAAAGTTATGGTTCAAGTAGAAGTATTTAATAATTTTCTATACTTAAAAATAGTTAACTGTTTACAGAAAAAACCCTGACTGATATCAAATTGAATTATTAGTATTACGTAACAATAGTTGGAACCATTTATCTGTGTGCAAACCAATGAATAATATTGAATAGAATTATTTGTGTCAAATAGCAATAAATGAAACCATTTAACTGAATGTAAATAAAACATTTCAGTGTTAGATAGCCATACTTAAAACCATTTACCTGTGTGTAAACAAAAGCATTGAGTCTCAATTTAAATTAATTATACCAAAAACCTATTTTTTACATTTTAGTTTGGTTTGTTTTTTTTTGGCTTATCAGCCTTTGTGGGTTTTTTTAAAGCCAGAGCGGCACTGTTCATATTTAACCTATATGTGAGGATATAGGGGTTCATGCGTTTCCCAAGGATATTAGTCTGAATGTGTAGGTATTAGTGCATTTATTATTCGAACTCTCTTTCTTTGAAGACGCTGTTAATCCCTTAAGCAAATACACCTCACTGACTTCCACTAACCTTCATATATATATATATATATATATATATATATATATATATATATATATATATATATTGCTATAGCATATATGAAAAAGTATTTTAAATTAGAGTATTCTTTCATGGTTAGAAACATCTTAACCACCACATCTGCATTTTTGCCTTCCTAAAAGGATGTCCTACTCATACTGCAACAAGGTTTGATGGTCAATAAATTTCAATGTCATTGCTATGCTGACAATATAGGTGGGACAATTCAGAGATAAGAGTTAAGCGTTCGGCAGCACGTGCGCTGGGGAATACGCGGGTGGTCTCAGTCATTATCATTCAGGTTCCGAGTCACACGAATCTGCCATTTACAAACACTTGTGCGACTATTATTTATGCAAGACGGGTTAATCAGATGAACGTTTCTCTGTCTTGCACAAGGGTGGAAGTAAGAAACATTTTCTATTATAGGAAGCACGAGTGATAACTGAATATTGTTCTAGCGCGTGCAAGCAAAGGAAACTCACACATCTATTAAGTTCATTTTGAGAATCTGGAAGCTCGCAGTGTTTTTCGTCCCTCTCAATAATTTTACCGTTTATAAACTCCATTTTGTTAATAGTTTTCGGGTAACTTTACCGGTTGTTGCTGTTAAAAATCTATCAGTCGAAAGGGCTGTCTAGTTTGTTTTTTTTGTCTTTTTTTTGCTACTTGTATTTTAGTCGTCTTTATTAAAGTATGATTCCATTTTTGATATGTATAACATCTAGAATTAAATAGCGTACAAGGGTTGATATGCCCTAAACACCCCACCAACATATCTATCTATCTATCTATCCTATCCTATTCTATCCTATTTACCCACTCCTCCGCTCGGGCAGGATATGACACAAGGTCAATTTTAAAGCTGAGTTTAACAGGTTTGAATTCAGAGTTTTCCTTCTCCTAGACTAGTCGCCCCACCAAGGCTGAAGTTACCCAGTCTGTCCTACTATTTACCCATAGCTGGAGGGAGAATTATTGGATTCATACCTTTCCTATCTATCTATCTATCTATCTATCTATCTATCTATCTATCTATCTATCTATCTATGTGTGTGTATGTGATGTTCCGTGTGTATATGTATTAACCTCAGCGATAGTTATAGCATTTCCTCTATTTCTTTCCCGGTGTTTAATCTTTTCCACGGATCATTAGTAGGATGAGGCTCATAGAAAGCGAAACGTTACTAATACATCATTTTTTCTTATGAAGAAATGGAAAATACAGAAGGGTGGCGGGAAAGGGTCAGGAATGTCCGTGATGATGGTTCGTCATGATGAGGATGCTGATATATCACCATCATGTCGTGCCGATAGCATGGATTTCCCTCTCTCTCACCAACCGTCTCTATCGTCCATCGCTTACGACAGGTATTCTAGTCTACATCCTGTGTCCGCACAGAGCTGCTATAAAGTTCTAACTGGTTGTCCTACACTTGCTAGTCCGTGAGAAAAGGACCAGGGGAAAACGTCGCTTATGAGTTCGTGCTAACTTCATCAGCATGTCTTGTTAGTCAGACTTGGATGGTTTCAGAAATGGGAGGCAGGTGGCCATATAGCTGCTGCTTTGTGGGGTGTTGAAATACGACAATTCGAAAGGATTAACAAAAAAGTATGTAGACAAATAATGCCTATTATGTTCAATAATATATATATATATATATATATATATATATATATATATATATATATATATATATATATATATATATATATATGTATTATTGAACATATTATTATGTTCAATAATAGATACATATATATATATATATATATATATATATATAAATTATTGAACATAATAGGCATTATATATATATATATATATATATATATATATATATATATATATATATATATATATGTATATTCCATGCGTGTATTTGCGTGATTGTGTGTTTGTGTTTGCGTGTATGTTTTTATATATTTCTAGATAAAATTATCTTAATATTAGTAATGTTTAGGATAACGAACGGCATAGAATCAACATAGTTTGGTAACAGTCAGTGACTCGCCTATGATATCATAGTGCAATCCCAAAAATGACGAGATAAGGACTTGTTCGTATTCGTCAGAAACATAATCACCAAAAATACCATTCCTTTTTTATCGGTGTTAAAAGGTCTTTTCGGGTCAATTGCAAAAACGGGATCGAGAAGTTGTGTCTTGTTTCTATGAAGGAAGAATCATTGTTTAATACATCGAAGCCTACACCTACAGCGAAGGGGAAGTATTTGCAGACCCCCGAATAAAAGTCGTTTCTTATTGATCCGCTAATTACAAACTGCCTGGTCAATTTCAATTTTTCCTAACTCTTATAAATAAATGATGCCATGAGAACTTTCATGAGTGACCCTTTAGTATCACTCACACCCCATGCACTAGGTTCACTGTTGGTACAGAGAGACTCTACGTTATTACAAACGCACACACACTTCAACACATACTAACACACAAACACACGTGCATATATACGTATATGTATTGAGAGAGAGAAAGGAGGAAGAGAGAAACTCGGGATATATATATATATATATATATATATATATATATATATATATATATATATGTGTGTGTGTGTGTGTGTGTGTGTGTGTGTGTGTATTACAAGATAACGCATCTGTAAACCTAAAACGGTTACCTCTTTTTACTATACACGTACTTCCCCATCAATGAATAGATAGATTTATTGATAATATTTTGTTATTTTCAGAATATTAACGGTTTTGCTTTCATTAATACTGATCGAAATCAACCAGTTTATGCTATCACTTATTTTAAAATATAACACACATCCTAATCTTGTTCTTGTACGATATTACTTAATTGTTGTTTTTTTTTCTCTAAATTTCAGTTTCACTCCTTCTAAGAGAACAGATGTTCTTCCTTTTTTTATCAAACAAAAACAAAACAGAAGAAAATCCTTTCAAAAGAAATCCCATTATGTTTTACATACAATAAACCAAACATGGCATTATTCTCCACGTCGATATTCTCTTTTACTGCAACTAAAGAAAGCATTTCTTACTTTTTGTCGATATATCGACTTTGCCCCACTTCTTTTTTCTTACCACTATGTCGCATCTTCGGGACAATTTATCCAATGTATAAACATTCTTCCTTTTAACGTCTCTAGACAAACAATATTTCAGTCAGCTGTAAAGCCCAAAGACAAACCACCACTGAATGCATAATACTTTTTTCAGTATCTTATGAATGAACAATTCAGTTCATCCTGAAAACAAGAGTTCTGTTTTTGTTTCTTTTTACTATGTGAAAAATGTGTTGTGTCCACTCTTCTGAATCATTTACCAAAACACATTCTAAATTATAATCAGACTTTATTCCTAAGTCTACAAAAGCCAAAAATATGCCCCGCCTTGGTGCAAGAATTCATGTTTTAATGGAAGAAAATAAAGAGATCATTTTTATGTGCGTTCTTATTTAGCTTATAAACATACAAAAAGAAAGACACTAATAATAATACTAAATAGTTTTCTCGATAATAAAGATTTCAATAAAATTCATGGTGAATGCTCCGTAAATAACTCCGGGAATTGACACGTCAATGGGGAAATAGTTTAGTTACAGACAGAAAGAAATATAATCACCATAAAAATAGAATAGACAACCTTTATGAACACATAAATCTACGTACGTGCGTATATCTGTGTGTGCGTAATACTTTCTGAACCCTTTTCACACAACTGAGAATGAAGTTTTCAAACAATACAATTTATTATGCGTGTAATTCATGATGGCTAATAGAATTAATGATATATAAGTTAACGAAAAATCCCTTACGACTTTTAATGTTTAAATTGAATAGTCCTGGCTCTTTTCATGACAAGAATTTTTTTAGAAATTTATTTTCATCTCTATTATTTGATAGGTAATCTGAATGATTATGAGAAACAATTAATATCGGATGATATGCCCGTGGTGTAATTGTTATCGTCGTAGAAATGAACACGGCGACACGAGTTCAAATCCTGGACAAAACTCATTGCATTTCACATAGCACTAATACCCTTGGGAAAGGTATGAATCCAATTATTCTCCCTCCAGCTATGGGTAAATAGTAGGACAGACTAGGTTCTTCAGCCTTAGTTAGGCAACTAGTCTAGGAGAAGGAAAACTCTGAATTCAAACCTGTTAAACTCCGCTTAAAAAAAATTGACCTTGTGTCATATCCTGCCCGAGCGGAGGGGTTGGTAAATAGGATCGGATGATTTTATTCAAATTTAATAATACAGAGTATGGTATATATAAAATATATTTTAGTTTATTTCTGTAGCCATAACTCTGTTTTTTTCTCAGCAATAATTTTACCAACGATTTAAATTCTTCTTGATTTAAATCTTCCTTTATAATCTGTTTTCTCGCTACTTCTGCATTTCTCATCGATTTTTCATTTGGTATTACTTTGGAATGCAAGAAAAAAATATATATATATGTAACCTGCTAGCCTCTAAGGTGAGGATCATGTTTCATTGTCTGTTTTGGCTAATGTGGAAAGTTTAAAATTCGAAAAAAAATGTATGACTGCTTTATCTCAAGCACATTTCTATCGTATAGTTTTTAAAGTCTCTCACCATATACTAAATACATGGTCTAAAGCTATGGGTATTTTCTAAATGAAATTCTTATCATTCTCTAAACTCTTCTGAATGATTGCCTTAAAGGCATGTCAGCCTGTTTACTATTATTCTATGCTTTCTTGTGAGGGAATCATTGAGTTGTTTCTTAAAAGTTGTTTTTAAAGTATTACAATAAAATGCGAAAAAAATAAAAAAAAATATCTATTTTACCCATTCATCGATTCCTAACAGGTATTAACATTCAAGGTCACATTGGACTTGGGAGTAATAACTATGAGTGCTACTTCAGCTTCCCGAGAACTGCAGAATTGAAGTTCAGATGAAGATTAGTGTCATTCTCAGGACACCAATTTAGAGAGGAACTTACATTCTTTTTGGGAATATAGTCTGGGTATTCAAAGTCCCATCAATATGGTTCGTTAAAAAATACAATCAACTTACAAATCATATATATATATATATATACATGCGCGCGCGTGAGTGTGTGTGTGTGTGTGAACAGGATTTGGTATTTAATAACCCACAAGGGTTGATGTGCCATAAAACATAACCAAACCAAATGAATTAAGTTTTACACATTCATGATTTTTAACGCACATTTTGAAACCTTGTTTAGTCTTCGTTTTCAAGCGGCAAAGATACTAAATTTGGACATTATTGTTGGCGAGTTCAAAATCCAGTCGCGCAATTACTTAAACAATCTGACAATTACCCTTGAGAAAGGTGTCCTCGTGGTGTAATGGTTAAAGCGATGAACTGCAGAATCGTAGTACGCGAGTTCGTACTCCAGTCGCGCTATTACGTTCACTTTCGGGCAAATACCCTTGGGAAAGGTATGAACCCCCTTATTCTCCCTCCAGCTATGGGTAAATAGTAGGACGGACTAGGTTCTTCAGCCTTGGTTAGGCAACTAGTCTAGGAGAAGGAAAACTATGAATTCAAAACCTGTTAAACTCCGCTAAAAAATTGACCTTGTGTCATATCCTGCCCGAGCGGAGGGGTTGGTAAATAGTACCCTTGAGAAAAGTATGACATCCCTTCCCAACACACATCACTGCTATGTGTTAAAATTCGCCACAACCGTTCTTCTACATGTATGTCTTTGGTATTAAATAAATAACGAAGCTTGATATGCCATTAAACAATGGAATCAAACCAAATACTGTGTTCGGATTCATTGTTTTCAACTGTCTCCACACAATAAATATTTTGATTTTTTAAACTTTCTGTTCGTTGCTTGGTATTACATTTGTTATATTATTCTATACATTTGTTTTCTCGAGCAATATGTCTCGTGCTTCTGTGACTACTTCTGTGACAACTACAATTAGTTGTTTATGGACATATCAAAACAGGTATTGCGGAAAAAATCAAATTACAGACTATCACTCGTCATCTATATTATCGGAATTAGTAATAAGTGCTATATATTGATTTTCATATTTCTAATTATGTCCACTTTATGTTAGATTCGAACAACCCTCGTAAATCATGAACAACCTCAACATTCATGAATGCAAAAAGCATTTAATGATATATTCATATTTAAGTTCACATATTCCTTCAATATATTCATATACATATTCATACATATTGTAGGAGGAGTGAATGAATGTTTGCTATTTAGAATAAGGTTTAGTGTTTATGCTTCTCCACAAGTTTAATGCTTTAGTTTAGAATAAAAGGTTGTATATGGCATAATATATGCACATGGATAAAGTGGTAAATGAAGGAAGATATGCAACAAATGAGTAAAAGATATGAAACAAATAATGATTGTAAAACGGCGCGGACAAAATGAACATTTAAAACAAGGCGACGAACAAAAACAAATTTATATTCTACAACAATAAAACTTACATTGATACATAAAAGAAATTACTAACTCTAGTAACAAAATAATAGTGTGTGTATATGTGTGAGTGTTAGTGTGTGTGAGTGTCAGTGTGTGGGTGTGTCTAACACAACTAGGCTATAAAAGAATTACATGTTTAAAATGTCCTCTTTTTATGGTTAGAAACGGGCAGTTTCACTGAGACTGGAAAGCGTCTCATAGTCATTGTATATGAATGTCTGCGTGGCCCATCCATGGTGTTGCTTTTCCCTCCTGTTGATTCACGCTAAAGGGAGTGTGTTGCTGCTGAAAAGAAATTTGGTAAAAGAGAACAAGGGTGTTTGAAGACGACGTATTTATAGAAAATACGCGTCCTGTAGGTGGCTCAAAAACGCAGGACTTGAATTTACGCGTGGACGTAGTTTTAAACATGTCACGTGGTCCTCCTGGCCAATGGTTTTCCGAGACTGAATATTGAGCGTCCGCCATCTTTGTGGGAACAAATGGCATACCTCCAAAAATAATTTATAGGAGTGTAAAATCCTATAATATACATTAAATAATAAAGACATATTTTATCTATATAAATTTATTAAGTTTCTTGATAAGTTTCTTGGTTGCAGATTCAAACTGGTGGATGAATTTACCAATATATATATATATATATATTTGATTAAATAATAAAGACAAATTTTGTATATTATATTATTAAAATCCTGTCAAGTTTCTTGATAAGTGTTTTGGTTTCAGGCTGGAATTGGCGGATGAGTATACAAAGATTTTCCTGAACGCTTTCTGCCTTTTCATTGGCCATCATCAGGCGTTGCTTGTATGTAGAAAGAGTGTTTTTAAATAGTTTTTGAAAGTTATTTTTAGGTTTTTATAACATAAAAGATTACGTAAACGCAGAGTTAGATAAAACTGATATGCTGATGAATTTTAAAAACTGAACGCTATCAGCCGAAAAAGAATATTATCAAGAAATTTGGAATATTCAAAAAAATAGCAAAACAAAATTTTCAAAATTAATTCTATTGACTTTTTTTTTGTTTCATTATTAGGGCTTCCAGGATTTGTATTCCTAGCTGATTACTAGTGTGTGCTAATATAGTGGTATGTTCAATCAGAATTTTTCAAAATTTGGATTTAGAATAGAAAATGTTTTAAGATGTAAGGCTATGGAGCTAGAATCATTAAGGTGCATCATAAGCCGTTTTGAAAAAGTTGTAGTGGTAAAATCACACAAGCTTAAATGAAAGACTTCTACCCAAGCACACACACAAACATACACACACACACACACACACACACACACATATATATATATATATATATATAGGTGATGAGTTCGAATGATTCAATTTGAGAATATACGGGTGGATTCTTATAAATCTCCCGATGTGCTCAATGTATGATAATTAATATATAAATTTTTAAATTTCATACAGACTTAATTCAAATAATTGCAAGAAAAATCAACAGAGCGTCACTTGGTTATTAAAGTTTTTTTTTCCGCTGGTCACTCCATATGAGAAACCAATCTCTAATACAGCTATCACATCATATATATGATTTGGCCTCACGTGTTCTTGGTTGACTTGAAGACTTTTTTTCAATAGCTACTGCTTCGAGGTCAAAGTGAGGGTGCTACGCCTTTCCCTTGATTGTTTCACTCATCCCTGATCCGTAATACTGAGTGTTTAGCTAGGAGACCATCATGTACCATTTTTCGAGTCTTTGATATAACCTCACATGAGAGTGAACCTTCTACCCACTATATATATATATATATATATTTATTTGTTTGTGTGTGTGTGAAGGAGGATTTTAAAGAAATGGAAAAAAATCATTTGTCATACATCTAAACTTAGGAGTAGAAACACAGACTTCCAACCGAAGAAAAATATTCCGGTTACACAGGTTCAGTTAAGATGTTTATTGTGACAGCCTTCGGAGACATGAAAAAATCATCACGATTGATTTCTATGAAAAAAAAGATGCAACTCTTTACAGTGCTTTATTTTTCCAACACATGAGCCAAAATTCATCTTATTTATTGCATAACACTTGTTTATGTATATATCTGTGTGTGTGTGTGTGTGTGTGTGTGTGTGTGTGTGTGTGTGTGTGTGTGTGTGTGTGATATTTAATCCGGAAATTCTGCTACCATTAATTATTGGCTTGATTTGTTTTGTTCTTGATGGCATATCAACACTTGTGGCACGCCGATGATATAGCGTTACTGGCGAATACACCTAACCAAGCCGAAACACTACTGCATAGTTTGGAACGAGCTGCTGCAGGCATTGACCTCCATGTCAATGCACACAAAACTTAATATATGTGTTATATCCAAACGGGTGACATTTCCACACTAGACGTAACCTCTCTGAAACTAGTAGACAAATTCACCAACCTTGGAAGTAGCGTCTCATCAACCGAAAAAGACATCGACACACGACTAACGAAAGCATGAACAGCTATCGATTGGCTCACGATCATATAGAAATCAGAGCTGACCGATAAAATGAAACGCAGTTTCTTCCAGGCAGAAGTCGTATCGATACTGCTATATGGATGCAGTACTTGGACGCTAACTAAACGGCTGAAGAAGAAGCTAGACGGCAATTAAATGAGAATGTTGCGAGCAATATTGAACAAGTCTTTGCGGCAACAACCCACAAGGCACCAACTATACGACCACCTACCTCCCATCACGAAAACTATCCAAATTAGACGAAGCAGACACGTAGGACACCGCTGGAGAAACAGGGACGAACTCATCAGTGATGTACGCCTATGGATCCCCCGCATATGGCCAAGCAAAAGCAGGACAACCAGCTCGAACGTACATACAGCAGCTATGAGAGGATACGGGATGTAGCCCTGAAGACCTGCTAGAAGCGATGAATGATAGTGAGTAGTGGCGAGAATTGGTAAGGGATATCCGTGCTAGTGGCACGACATGTTGATGATGATGATGATGACATATAACTTGTTAGCAAATAGTTTCTAATTTGCGTCTTTCAACAAGGAAGTGTTCATTTGTTTGCACACAGTTAAATACAGTCATTTATTGTAAATGATTGAATTGTTTAATTTGACTCCAACACGAAATACATATACAAGTCAACGAGGACCCATTAATAGTGGAACTGAAGAGCTCAATTGTTATTACACAAACAAATGCTTTCATTTATAGTAAATGAGTAAATAGTCCTCTTCAACTCTAAAATGTACTACCTCTCAATTTCAACGTGAACCTGTGAGTAATGGAAATGTAGATGTACACCACATTTCCCAAAGTTTCAAAAGTGGAGCTTCAAGATCAGAAGATTTAGTTTCATAATGCCAATCGTTAAGATGGGTGTCTTATCCCTAGGCAGGGATGCAGTCAGCGTTTTCTCTTATCCCAGCCAACTGGGCTCCATTTAATATTAATGCAAACCTTCAATATAATCACCTTGGAAACCTAAGCACTAATCTCATTTTCTATTTTATTTTTTAAAGCACTTCCGCAAATTATCTTTCTGGATTGATCTCAGGTTTCTTGTCACCTTCTATTTAATATTACCCAGTCTGAAAACTCATTGATTTAAGTAGCAACTTTTGATCTGGATATACACTAAACATGAAAGCAGCCCTATTAAAAATTTAGATAGAACAAGGTTCTGCTTAAAACGCTGCACAAGTTATTCAAAACAGAGAGTGATACTGTTCAATACAATATTCAAAAAGACAGATGGAATATATAATACACTTTTATATAGATAGTGGGTATATTGAATATCATATTCAACATCGGCATTTGAAATATTTAGTATGATATTTTTAACTGAGAGGGGAAAAGTTGTATCCAATTTTCGTAAGGTATCACAAAATTTTCGTTCATTTCCCATCACACATTTTTCTGTTGTTTTGTGAGTAAATTACATGAACCCTTAAAGAAGTAACTCAATATCAACGTGGATCAAATTAATGTAAGACAGAATCTATTCTGTGAGATATATACACGATAAGACTGAGTTGATCCCTAATATTTCCGGTGTTCTACTTGTGGAAGTATTTCTAAGACCTTGATCACTTGAAACGAATTCTGAAATCAACTCCCCGATGAATATAATGTCGGTGATGGTTAACCTTATTAGTATAATTAGTATTAGTTCCTCCGTTGTTTTATTACTTTAGTTTCTTGGAAATATGTGAGAATAGATTATATATATATATATATATATATATATATATATATATATAGCACTTTAGCAATTGTAGCATTGCAGGATTCGCGCAAGGTTTTTAGTTTTCTTTTGACCACTGACTGCGTATGCCTTGATTTTTTTCAAGGGGCGGACGAGGTTGGCCTTTTCTTTCTTTTTGACCTATATTTTTTTTCTTTTTCCCCCGGGAGATGATTCGAGATACTTTTATCTCTTTCTGGCGGTTTTTTTTTGTTTTTTTCTGGTACCGTGAATGCTGGTAGATATTAAATTAGTAAATATATATATTTTTCCGTGAGACTTTTTTTCAAGTATGAACCAACTCTTTCAATAGAGTAATAACTTTCCGTCAACTTGACCGATTGTCACTTTCTACCACAACCACCAAAAAAGATCATTGATGGAAAAACCCAGTTGATTTTATTGTGGTTTATAAAACGCACAGTTCTTACTTTAGCCAAATGTGGGTGGAAATATCTTGCCAGCCCTCGCTTCTACAAGAATATGTGATCGAGTATGGTAACCTCAGCGCGTCGTGGTGCCAGATCGAGCATATCGTGGTAAATTAGGCCTACTAGACGAGATTTTGAACAATCAGCCATTTTTAATAAATTATCTATTCGTACAGCGGTAGAATGTGTTTACAAGGTACAATTATTTTCGAAATTCGAAAAGTCAATACAAAAATATTATCTAGATTTTACTTTATTGGGTCCTTCCCGAAATAACCAGTGATGATTCAAATATTTTTTTAGGATAAATGTCAAATGTTTAAGAATATTCGGTGTGAATTAATCATTCACACAGTACACAAGCTCACACAATGACTCCCAAATGGCATCATTGTTACAACAGTGAAAATAACTACTTGGCGTATGTCCATTAACGTCTTATTTTGAGTTGTTGCCAAGTTACAACAAATCAGCCCAGCCAGTATCTAAGATATTCAAAATGGTAGTTTACTTTCCGGGCAATCCCCGCATATATATATATATATATATATATATATATATGTGTGTGTGTGTGTGTGTGTGTGTGTGTGTGTGTGTGTGTGTGTGTGTGTGTGTGTTACTGACGATGCTGTCCGTTTGGATCAAACACACAAGAAAAATAATGGTAATCTGAAACAGCCGACAGTTAATCGATAAAAATAGAACTTACGTAGCAACAGTAAACGACAGAAAAATCATTATTAAACACACACATTATAAACCTTCATTTCTTTTCTAGTTATATATTCTTCCCTTTTCATGCTTTTTTTTAATTGATTAATGTAATGCGTACTTCCTTCATAAGATATGTTTTGAACTTTCCTTTTCATCCTTCGTTATTTCTTTATCCAGCTTTATAATCTTCCTTCCGTTTATTTTTATTGGTTTTCTCTTTGTCTTTCTTATCTTACATGTCTTTTATGGGGTTATTAAATAGCACCTTCTTCAAAATATCTTTTTTTCGTTTTCTTTATTTTCGAAAAGATATTATTTCATTTTACTTCTGTTTTCTTTAACTATTTTTAATTAGTTATTTTTACTTATCGTTCCAAATTTGAAATAGTTTATTTTCCAGTATTTCGAACTAATTTTGTCTTCATATTTTTCTTCTATCATTCGTCTTTATCCTTCTAATAATCCAGTCATCTTCCATTCATTTTAAATTTTCAAATTCAATTTTTTTACCCATCAGCTGCTTAGTTACCGATGTACAAGTATACTCAATCCCATACGTTGATAAAATATATCTTCTGCACCAGCCTTCACTCAACCCACCATTGTATTATTCATAATTCCACGTATCATATGACGAGAAGATGAAAAGTGCCATGTTAGCCTGAATGCTTTTTGATAGGAGCATCTTTCTTACCGCAGAATACCCTTGTGAACAAGGGGTAAAATAAATTAATTTAACTTATCATTTACTGTGTAAATCGCAAGATATTTTCCTACCTTCTCAAATGTGTCCTTTTGTTTGCCTTATTCACATATGAAAGTATTTAATATATATACTCGTGCATAAGTCAAATGTTTGGCAGGAATTTGATATCAAGTGCCGTAAATGGCAGCGTATCTGACGACCCTTCAGGCATGGAAAAATTTTCTTAAAAATTGGTCGTTGACTTATACGGCAGACAACAATTTAAACCTTTAACGATGTTTTCTCTATCTGTGTCGAAGATTTAGATTTTATCACTGCCGTATATGTCAACCGCTGCTTCTGGTTTGGTTTAGTTTGGTTTTGTTTGGTTTTATGGCATATCAACAGTTGTTTGTTATTTAATGCCAAATCCATTTTATACATATAAACAGTCCTATTTCAAACAATTCAGTTTTGCATAAGTACGTAGTTTAAATGTTGAAACAGTTCTATTTCAAACGATTCAGTTTACCATAAGCACTCAGTTTAGTTCTAATCAACCCATAGAGAGAAATCTATAATGTCCTACCATTCCGGGACAGAATGGACCAGGGAGCAATGGCAATAAAGGTGTACTCTGCATTCCCTAAATCTCCAGCATTACTGGAATCTCACCACCAGATTGTTCTGTGTCATATCCAGGACACTCGTTGGGGAAGTCTAACACCTCTGCAGTGAAGCAGACGGTGTATTCTACATCCCCAGCCAACTGTGCCAGCCAGTTATAAAATCTTTTTCCTGGCTTAAAATGTTGACTTCTCAATTTACGGTAATAATAATTTAGTACGATTGCAACTGAAACATTCCTGGAATGATTAACAGAAAAAAAAACTTGGCAATAGATTTTGTTGCAATAATTAATGATTTTGTGAGAAGGTCGATTTATACATGAAATCTACTTTTTTCTTCTTTTTCTGATATTGAATTTGTTCAATTCAAATCAAAATTTACGTGAGTGTATTGTTTATTGTTCATTACTTTTCTAAATCTGTTAACTTTGTTTACTCGATGGTCGAGATCTCTTTGGACAAAAGCTTGACACATTACTTTAAACCATCAAATTGATTGACGTGGATTAATACAACCTTAGTGTCATATGAATAACTTTTAATTTTTTTTATTGAGAAATAATTAATTGCTTATAATTAACCTGCTGTACATGTACATACCTGCAAAATAATTAGTAAGAAATTAAAGTAAAAATCTTATTCCAAGACAGATTTTGGATGATTATTATTATTTCTATCTAATCATTTCATCGATTAGAAATATGTAATTTTGAAATTGAACCAAAAATTGAATACTTACATTAAAAATTTACCTTTGTGAAATAAGAATCTTTTTTTAGGCAACCATAGTACCTCTGGTGTAATTATCGAATTAGCCTATTGATAAAAAATTCACTTTGGTTTTATTTTATTTAGCCGTAAATAAACTAGTTATTGTTAAGACAGAAAACATTGTAATAACTGCTCAGTCTAGCTTCATTAAATATTTCCCAATTGGGCTAGATTAAATCATTTAAATTAACACTATGTTTTTCTGAGCCATACAGAGGAACAGCAGGCTACTTTCATGCTTTTGTTTAAGAGTAGTACTTTTGAGAAAAATAATTAAATTTTTTGGTAGATAGTTTGATTTACAGACATACGTTGCTCTTATAATGGATGTGAAGAGTGATAAAAATCACTGTCAGATTCAAGATAAAGTACGAGATATGATAACAAATCAATCTTTTATATAAAAACACTGATAATAAAAAAATTGGGTTGAATATCGACGATAAAACAGTTATTCAATTTCATTATATCTCTTCAAAAAATCTGATTTTTTTAAAATTTTGCAAACAAAATATATATAAAGGTAACTCCATGGGATAAACGTCACAACCTTTATTATATTGTACTATAAGCTACTTACAAACCATTTTCGATGTAGGCAAATGGAGTTTTATTTGGTGATATAATTTATTTAGTAACCGAACCAGAAAAAGAAAAAGTTTTCTTTTGGTTTGGTTTGGTTTCTTTGTTTAGTGGCATATCAACGTTTGAGACTTATTTAATGTTAAATCCATCCATGTATAAGAATAGTCACCATCATCAAGTCGTACTACGAGCACATATTTCTCTGACACTATGCTTCTAACCGTCCCTATCATCCATCACTTCCGGCAAGTCTTCCAAACTGCATCCTATGTCCATGCAGAGCTTTTCTAGGTAAGATCTTGCTGATCGCCCAACACTGGCACGACCATGTGATGAGGTCCATAGAATAGCGTCTCTTATGAATTAATTTTTGCTTCTCCTGCAGCGTCCCGCATGTTTTGTTCGTCTTGTGTGGATGGTTTTAGAGATGGGAGTTGGGAGGCCGTGCAGCTGTTATTTCGTGGGGTGTTTCTTTCATGATTTGTTCAAGAGAGCTCGCATGATTCTTGTGCAGTTCCCGTCAAGCTTTTCCTCAATGCGTTTGTCAACGTCCATCTGGTGCATCCATACTGAAGCATTTACACTACCACTGCTTGGAAGAAATCCCGTTTTAATTTATCAAATAAATCGGACTTCATGACAAACAATAAGAACTGTAGTGGAACTAATTAACTAAAAGCTGGATGGATAAGGGATTTCATGCCTTTACTAAAGTTATTATCTGAAAGTGAACATAATAACACTACTCCATTTCGAACTCACTATGATGCCGTTGTACAGTCCGATTACCACTACACTTCAAGGACTGTCTTGGAGTAAAGAGACTGCTTCAAGAATCTTGTACATTCTTTTTACTTTCCTATATGCTACACATTACTTCAGTTTTTCTTTTGGATACACGTTTTTTTCCTGAGTTTGGTGCCGTTTTATCAATTTATTTGACACTCCAAAATATTGCAAATATGTCTCATTGTGCAGTTGTCATTCTGGTTTTCAATTGCGTTCATCAAATCTTCTATTTTCTTACGCTCACAAGCGTCGCATAGAAGAGTTCGTCTTGAGTGACAGACATTATGAACTCTACAATATTATTAGAGCTTATTCATTTTTTAAAGGAAATACTCATTCTTTTATGTGTTTTATCTCTTTATTTATCTATTACCGATGAAGTTTCATCGATAGCGTAATAACTCAACATATTCCTATCTTACCGAACATCCGATACACTCATAAGTACGCAAAATTATTTTCTTTTGAATATATCCAAGAATCTTTCTACATCATCCGATTGTTCATTCATGTATGAAATTTTCAGTCGTCATGGGTTCCATTGCATTTGTACGTTATCGAAAATTTAGGAAATAAGAAGACCATATCTTCTTGTAACCAGATGATTGCAGGATCCTTATGGATTGATCACTTTGAACTTGTTTCACCGTAGCATGTTTTAGTCAAAGCATATTTGTCCTTCTGCTGTACAGCACTTTTATATCTGGTATTCTACGAGTAATTTTGAAACAGACCATTTATCCAGTTAACGAGAGTAGGGGGATTTTTTTCTACTTTTTTATTCTTGGACATATATGTCATATTCTGTCGTCGTATGAAATAGACAGGGGTCCCAGTTCAAACCATCGACTTGGCTGTCTGCATTTCGATCATACACACGCAGACACACAAGAAAAAAACACACAGAGTGATACAGATCCCCCCTATATATATATATCATCATTATCATTTCGTGCCGCCAGCACGGATATCCCAGACCCTCTCTCGCCAATTCTCCCTATCACTCATCGCCTCCGGCAGGTCTTCGGAGTTACATCCTGTGTCCTCGCATAGTTGCTGTATGTAAGTTCGAGCTGGTCATCCTGCTTTTACACGGCCATATGTGGGGGTCCATAGGAGTACATCACTTATGAGCTCGTTCTTGCTTCTCCATCAGTGTCCCGCGTGTCTGGTTCGTCTAACTTGTATAGTTTTCGTGATGGGGGGCAAGTGTCCGTATAGTTGGTGTCTCGTGGGGTGTTGTCGCCAGGACTTGTTCAATACTGCTCTCAACATTCTTGTGTAGTTTCCGTCTAGTTTCTTCTCCAGCCGTTTAGTTAGCGTCCATGTAGGGCATCCATATAGCAGTATCGACAGACCAGCTGCCTGGAAGAAACTGCATTTCATTTTATCGGTTAGGTCTGATTTCCATATGATCGAGAGCCTATCGATAGCCGTCCATGCCTTCGTCAGTAGTGTGTCGCTGTCTAGCGTCTCATCAACCGAAAAAGACATCGACACGACTGATATATATATATATATATATATATATATATATACATATATATATATATATGTATATATTATTATTATTTTATTATTATTATTATTATTATTATTATTATTATTACAAATATAATAAAATTAAAAATAGAGTAGCTGTAAATAAAGCAGAAGTCGTGTAAGATTTACGGACAAAAATCAGTAAAATCTCATTTTAAATGCATTTTATCTCACAGTATATTCAGAAAAAGACAAAGAGGCTATAATTGATATAAAACATTGATTTTCATTCTTCTAAATGCACTGTGTCTCTTTTCTATACATTCTAATCTTTATATGAAATAAAAAAGATCTTCAGTTGAACATTTCTGAATGCCTTTTTTTTAATATTTACATACCGTCGTATTGATCATGATTTTCCTTTAGCACACACACACACACACACACACACACACATATATATATATATATATATATATATATATATATATATATATATATATATATATATATATATATATATAGTCAGGATGTTTTATATGAATAAAATATTTTTTTTAAAAATCAAACCTCAAAAGCCACTGTCCTCTGGAAATTTTCAACAGACTAGTTCTTGCTCTCATATTATGAAATTATTTATGAATAAAAATAATGGGTCATTCTTTACATAACACTGCTTTTATTCAGTTGACAGAAATTTTAATCTCTCCCTACGGTCTATATGAACCACGTTGGATAAAACCTCTAAAACGCAGGAGTACAGAAGTCAGTTTAAAAAAAAATGCGTATTGTTGGTTACACAGTCAGTTCAATATGCCACTTGTGTAAAAGGTCATAGCTTATTTGGAAAGATAAATAAATAACGATTTCAAGGAAGCCGATCCTTCCGATGCGTGAAGTTTTCGAAACACCATCTCTGTGCAGTTCCAGGAAAAGATACATTTTTAAATATTTATAAATATCGGAAGACAAAGAATGGGAAAAATAATCATGAAACAGAAGTGGGTGTATTTAGAAACAAAAGATTCGTATTTTTTATTATATATATATACATAAATATATACACAAACACACACACACACACACACACACATATATATATATATATGTGTGTGTGTGTGTGTGTGTGTGCGTGTGTGTGTGTGTGTGAACAAAGGAAAAGAAAGAATATATTTGCCTTTAGAAAGATTTAATTCTATTTCGTAATAACATCGATTTAATTTTATGCAAATTTCTCTCCAAATAACGCAAATTAGCTTACGTAATTATGCTTTGAAAACAGAAGGCTAATCCCAACTCGAAACAGGAATTCCGCTCATTTTAAATGAATTAATATCGAAGCCAAAAATATAACATTTACTCGAAAATATTATAATTATTCTTACACAAGCCTGAAAGCAGGAGAAAAATCTAATGAAGGTGCATGATTCAAAGGCAATTATTTTGCCAGCTGTGTTGCAGTTTTAATAGAGCAATTAAATATCTTATACCATGACAAAAACATTTTCCAGATAAAATTCTATAAAATTTGAAACACTGATATATATATATATATATATATATATATATATATATATATATATATATATATATATATATATAGATAGATAATAAATAAACATATATTGTATATATATTTTATCCATCGAAAATATTGTTCTGTAACCTAAGGTTTCATGAAGTTTTTAACAACATTAGTCAGGCAGTTAAGAAGATGGAATGAAATTGAAAATCGAAAATGTTATTCCCCAAAGTTCCAGCATTACTTGAACCTCACCATTAGATTGTTTAGTATCTTATCGAGGGCACTCGTTGTTTGGGGTCTTACCTCTTATGTAGAGATGCCGACTGGGCAATTGATCTTTTTTAAATATATATATATATATATATATATATATATATATATATATATATATATATATTTAAAAAAGATATATATATATATATATATATATATATATATATATATATATTCATAATATCCTGTCAGCGTCAGAAGGCAGTGGGTATGGATTATTCTTGTATAGAATATATATATATATATATATATATATATCTAAATTATCCAGTTAGTGTCCAAGGACAGTAGGTGTGGATTACTTTTTACATAGAATATATGAGGGTAATCATATAAATCTATGAGAGTGCTCAATGTATGGCTATTGTTAGTTCCCTATTTATTCTCTAGGGTATAACAAAATTCACATTCAGAGCGTATATAGTACAATTAAATGGAGACTCAAACTCGGTGAAGCCGTCATAATAAATTTATTTCAGCGGAGAATATTGTTGGTCTATTCTCCGTCTCGTCAGATGACTCTTTTTACATGCTCTGTATTGTCCCAGAGATGCGAATGAGGAGTTACAGTTCGTATTCAGAAGATAAATAGAAAAATTAAAGAAAATAAAAAATAAATTAAAAATCAGAAAACAAAGATAAAGATAAAAATAAAAATAAAAATAAGAAACATAAAAATAAAAAAAATATAAAGTGGAACTCAAATTACAAAGCTACAAATTCTTTCGTTCATAGGCGTGAGCAGAGGGTGTGAACATATTATATGTTAGAACGATTAAGAAACAGGAGTGGAATTAATCTACTGGTCAGTCCCTTCTAAATTTGTGTTCTGTTTTTGGTTTGAGATAATGGTTATACATGCAAATGGAAAAATTCACGCCGAAATACTCCCTGAAGAACATCCCATTCCCTGGGAAACACGAATTTGTCCTATCCTTAACGGATAAAATAGTGAACTTTATCAAGAGGTTGCGATGGAAGGCCCACTTTCATCTCAATCCTGCAGCCACAAAAGAGGATCAAAAGCCCGGCGCAAGAAGATTGAAGTCGCAGAGGACACCACCAAGCAACAGCGGACTGGACCAGTTCGAAAGTGACCTATTCGGCATAATTCGGAAGATTGAATTAATTAACTCTAAAAATTCATTCCAGGCGAAATTGAGGGAGGACATAGAGCGAATTAGGAAATCGAGGAAAATCTGGGTCAGATCTGATAAGTCTAACAACATATACCAGGTCAGTCCACATGAATATGAGAGAATCCTTAATGATAAGATCACGGAATCATATAAACTAGACCATAGCGACACAACTACTCAAATCAACAGGGATTCAGCTAAGTTTGCTCAGAAAGTAAACATGATAGATAGAGTAGGGAAATTGGAAGAAAGAAGTGCCAATATTTTCATTTAAGGATCACAAAAAACTTCCCAGATAAGAAGCAGACTAGATTAATTAACACCACAAAAACCGAGCTAGGCCTTGTATCTAACGATACAATACAGAATATTACGTCGAGATTGATGAGTAGCCATAAATAAAACTTGTGGAAAAACTCTATGGATACTATCGATTGGTTTAGGAAAATTAACGATAAAAAGAGGTCCACTTTCGTACAATTCGACATCATAGAGTTTTACCCTACCATCACTAAAGAATTATTAGTGAGAAGCCTTAACCACGCTAGAGAATATACAGAGTTCACAGTAGAAGAAATAGAAATTATCCTAGCAAGTAGTAAAACCGTCCTATCCGATAACCGCAGATCCTGGGTAAAAAGTCACGTAGACAATTTCGACGTCCCCATGGGGGGGCCTACGATTCGGCTCAGGTAGCAGACTTAGTGGGGATCTATATCCTAGATACGCTGGGTCGTATTGTCAACTCACGACAAGTAGGGCTTTACCGAGATGACGGGATTATTTATATCCCAGACAGTAACGGTCCGAAGACCGCTAGTATACAGAAGAAAATTATTAGGGCCTTCAAACTACTAGGTTTTAGAATTCAAATAGCCTCAAATTTAAGAATAGTTGACTTTCTGGACGTCACATTGAATTTAAATAATGGTACGTTCAAACCCTTTAGTAAGAACGATTCCGCCCCTAGATACATAAACATCTCCTCGAACCACCCAAGATCGGTACTGAGACAGATACCCAATGCGGTGAACCAAAGAATTAATAAGCTGTCCTCAGGTAAGAAAATTTTCGAGGAAAACAAGAGTAGATATGATGACGCCCTGAAGGACAGTGAATTCCAAGGTAGACCGGAATACTTAACCCCGGTGGACCTCAATTCGAGAGCCAGGAAGAATAATGGTGGGACCCACACACCCCTCAAGGTAGGTGAGAGTATTAATAATAGTAGTCACAGAAATAGACGAGGAAAGAATAGAAATAGAAAAGCAGTCTGGTTCAATCCGCCATTTTGTAAGCTCACTAACATTAACATAGGTAGATACTTTCTACACATACTAGATAAACATTTTAATAGAGGCAACCCATTGAGTAGGATTTTTAACAGAAATACAGTGAAAATTAGCTACTCCTGCACTAAGAATATGTACAACATACTAAGCAACCATAATAGGAGGCTACTCAATGAGCTTACCACGAGGGATAGGAACCCAAACGTGGAGTCTTGTAACTGTAGGAATAAGGTAGAATGCCCCTTAGGCGGACGCTGCACCACGAGGAATGTCGTATACCAAGCATGCACTTCTCCTATGGAACAGCAAAGGGACGGGGAGAGAGTCTATATAGGGATCTCCGCGGGAAACTGGAAGCAAAGATGGTACAGCCATAGACACTCATTTTCCAACCCGAAACAGAGATACCAGACTGCTTTATCGAAATACTTCTGGGGCCTAAAGGATCAGGGGCTATCCCCACAAATTAAGTGGAAAATATTAAGGCACTCATCTGCCGCCAACAGCTTCAACGGTAGATGTAACCTATGCTTAGACGAAAAAATTAGCATAACTAATTTCAAGAATAGAAAACTTTTATTGAACGAAAGAAATGAGCTTGTCTTTAAGTGTAGACATAGAGGAAAATTTAAATTGTCTTAAATAATAAAGAAATATTAGTAAATAATAGAGATCAACAGCAGATATCACCAAGACAGGGAAAGATAAAGATAGATAAGGGCCAGATGAACAAGGAATATTAATCCAAAAATAGGGCCGGCGATTCTAGAGTGGTTAATTCCCCTTGACAATTTTTAGGGAAAATTTTAAAAAATACACTTGACGACTATAATGAATGTCCCCACCTTATCTGGTTTAAGTATCTCGATCCTAATTGAAACTAGAGGAACACCTAAGATGGCAACAGCTGGGTTAATTAACAGACATATCAGAAATAAATGTAAATCATATATGAGATAGCTATTAGTTAAACGATCTTAGTTTGTTTAGAATAGCACACCTACCAAGTAAGAGAAACCACAAACAGAACACACAATTAGAAGGGACTAGCCAGTAGATTAATTCCACCCCTGTTTCTTAATCGTTCTAACATATAATATGTTCACACCCACTGCTCACGCCTATGAACGAAAGAATTTGTAGCTTTGTAATTTGAGTTCCACTTTATGTTTTTTATTTTTTATTTTTATGTTTTTTATTTTTATTTTTATCTTTATCTTTGTTTTCTGATTTTTAATTTATATTTTAATTTCTTTAATTTTCCAATTTATCTTCTGAATACGAACTGTAACTCCTCATTCGCATCTCTGGGACAATACAGAGCATGTAAAAAGAGTCATCTGATGAGACGGACAATATACCAACAATATTCTCCGCCGAAATAAATCTCTTATGACGGCTTAACCGAGTTTGAGTCTCCATTTAATTGTACTATATATATATATATATATATATATATATATATATATATATATATATATATATAAGATGGGAATGATTCTATTCGAGAAAATGTAAATGGATTCTAATAAATCTCCAGGAAGGTTCACTGTATGAAAATTGATGTAGATAAATTGATATATTTCAAACATTTTCTATTTAAAAAGAGCCCTTTGAAAAGGTATTTTTATAATTTCAATAACTTTTTTTCTCTGAATCGTGTGATGGCCATTTGAATAGGTTTTCTTCTCTTACGGTGTAGCCAATAAACAAATGACAATTCTTTTAGTCTTTCAGTTATATATATATATATATATATATATATTATTCAGAAAAAACAGCAAACCGGTTACATTAGGATAATTAATTTGTTTCCATCCTGTTACGCGTTTTTGAAAAATTCAAAAACAGGAAAAAAATTTAACAGGACTCTTCAGATCCTTTGGATAAAATAAATCAGAAAAGAAGTCCTATTAAATTTTTTTCGTGTTTTTGAATTTTTCAAAAACGCGTAACAGAATGGACATAAATTTATAATCTTAATGTGACCGGTTTGTTGTTTTTTCTGAATGAAATTAGTGCTCTGTAATGTCTGTTACATTGAGCTCTTTACCAGGAACATTTAAATGTTCTCTCTTGAATAGTGTTCTTGTCCCGATTGAATTACTCCCGACTCCGGATTAACTTAACCAAATAATACTATATATATATATATATATATATATATATATAGCGTACTAAGAGAAACATGCAGCTTAATGACTGAGAGTTTCTCGCTCATACGATGATTAGATCCAGTGGTTTCAAAATAGTTGTTCACTCTTTACATAACTTTGAATACTCCATAATGAAAAAGTGGTCTTGTTTGGAGTGCATTCAGTAGAGTGTCATCAAGTTAAAATTCTATTTTGTACATTTAATATATATATATATATATATATATATATATATATATATATACAATCATTTATTATTGTTTAATTTTTTATTCATCTTTTTCTCCCAATTATCATTTTATTCATTTTAGATTTTTTTTCACTCCAGCATAAGCTGATGGTATTTCACTTATGTTTAAATGACAAGTATTTTCCTGTTCCCAGGACTCCTCTTATTGTTACCCCTAGTGTATTATTATTATTATTATTATTATTATTATTATTATTTGTTTTTTACTTTTATTTTCAGTTTCTTACAATCCTCACCTTGAGTGAGAAGAAATATTGTTTGGATGTATTCTAGGTATCTATTTTTTATTGCATTCTTTGGTGAGATTTTTCAGTAACATGGATATATGCATATACTATTTACAATGCATGGTCTGGTTTAATTGCTTACACAATTCCGAGTAGATGACCTTTCCCACACAGTCACGCTTAGTCTCGTACTTCTGTTTTGCTAGTTTAATGCTTTCGCAGAAAGTAACCGTTCCATAGCAGTTTCCACATTGCAGCTTTTTAGGTTATTTTTTTTTTTTTTTTTGTGCGTAATATCATTTTTTCCCTTTGATATCATTGCTCCTATTGACATTCTTCGTATATTCTCAGCCAATTTCAAGTAGAATTCTCTTTTAGAGTTTTAGAATATCTTGTTTTGTCCGTATTTTTTTAAACCTAACTTACAATCTTTTTAGTCTTCCTTCTTTTTGCCCGTACACTGCGATTTATCTCCTCGAATTGTATCGTTTGTTCTTATCGTGTTTATTTTCTCATTCTCGCGTTTTTCTCTTGTCTAAGCGTATTTGTTTGTTGTCGAAACTTTTTTATTTGTGTTTCCAGTCTGATCTCTCGTCAAGCTTTTGAATTTTTGTTCGCGTTATTTTAAAGAACCCCGATTTTTTCGCTGATTAATTTCACTCCGGCATAGATTAGTTCATTTAATTCTGTGATGTTGTTCGTTGAGATATGTTGTTATAATTTGTTTATATTTTTCCATTTCTACCTCGACTGTTTTCCTGTCTTGATTCCTGATTGATGGTAATGCTGCTTTTCAGACATCATTCTCTTTATACTCTCTACATTAATGTTTTCTTCGTTTGTTAGTGTTTGTTCTATGTTGATACTATTAATTGGTTGGTGCATTTCTAATAGTTCAATGTCAAAAAAACTAACCTTCCTTTAATATGTTCCTAGTTTAGTCAGCGAATCATTGGCTTGTTTTCTCAAATCTATAACATTCTTCCAAGATTTCTATCATTCTTTTTCTATACCCACTTAACGTAGGGTTTCACCTAAAATAGCTGTAAAGTGCAAGAGTCTTGACTTCTCTAGTCAATTTCTTCGTAGAAGTCTCTGATTTTAGAGGTTAGCGAAGTAGTCGTTTGTGTACCTGGGAAAAGCACAACCAACATTCGCAGGATACCGAACGGATCCCCCATGATAGCTATCAAGGAAGCACTTGCCATTTATGACACTCAGACCTATTATCTGGGTCACACACGGAATTACGTTCATTAATGTTTTCATTCTGAGGTTGTTTATTTTCTGCGCTACTGACACAAATGTGACCAAATTCTCTCATAGTCTAAGAACTGTTAAGCGGCACAAATAAAAGAACAAGTTTAAAAAATTAAACAATCGAATTTTCAAAATTGTTAAGTTTTAACTTAGTTAAAGTTCACAACAGGACTACTTCTTGCAGTAGAAAAAATGTTACAAAATCATGAGCTATTTGCAGGTATTCCTTTATCGAGATTTTGGATCGCTGGAATATTGTTGCTTATAAGGTTAGCCAATTTAATTACGGAAAAATAGAAGTATCACTTATATTAGCGTTTAATCAACAGAAAATACGGTAATGTATTCAAATTGACTGATTGCAGAAGGATGAAAAATTAAATTTAGAATATTTAAGATATTATAGACAAAAAAGATCATGCTGATAGTTTCCAAAGGATTTAGCATAAACTGGTTGAAAATAGAGTTACCTCTTTGCTGGTTGTCAGTTTCTGGATAGTAAGAAGATAATGAAACATTCCGTATAGGGATTTTTGGGGAGGAGTCTGCATTATTGATTTTCTCTTACTTCGTCGGCCGCTTTTTGATTCATATTTTCAAATACTGACTGACTATATACAAAAGATGGTCATGTATCTTGAGAGAATAGTCAACTAGACGATTTTCCGTCATTCTTATCAATATCATTATTATTAATTCTATTTTTACACATTGCAAGTTTTTCATACTAGCTTTAGTGGATCATCTTTACCTGGTGTCTGAAAGACAGTAAGTCTCCTTAAATCTGCATCACTCTTTTCACTATTCCAGCCGATCTTGTCAATTCTTTAGTGTAGATAGACTCTATTTTCGCTTCTTTGATTTTCAATCTGTGGTTCGCTGGAACAGTTACATCCATTAGGCGGTAGGTTCTCTCCTATTTTTTTTATTAATTATCACTAGGTCTGCTTTTGTGGCCGGGATAGGTGATCAGTTTCTATGTTAAAATCACAAAGAATAATATGTGTCTCAATCAATAAGACAGATGCTGGTTCGTGCATATACCGTTTGGAATATGGTCAAATTTCACTTTCTTTCACAATTCCGAATGTATTTAGTCATGTTTAGTTTTCTAAATTCGCATATTCTGTTATTTATAGTTTCGTCTTTGTATAGATAATCTTCACTTGCTCTTCTGTTACGTAACAACGATTTTCGTGTTAATATAATTGGTTGTTTTCTATTGCTATTTGAAGAAATTCAGTTTTTTTCTTAAGGTTACCTTTCACAGCCATGTCCAGGTCTTCTCATGTAAGATTTAGACAATTTGTCGATTGAATTAGCTATAGAGATATTTTCTTCTCGTTTCCGTCTCTGTTTCCTTGTTGTTGTTGTGGTTGTTGTTGTTGTTTTCCTTTTGCTCTAACATTGTCAGTGCTATTACTGGCAGCTGTAATAAATTTTTCGTTGCTCTTTTTAATGTCGTTCTCGAGTCCTCATATTGATGTGTTCACGCAATCTTGAATCTCTTTGTCCTTATTTTTCGTGACTTATATTTTCTGTCTATGTGATATCTCTTATGTAAGTCCTTATGCATCGTCATCAATTTTCTTATACCCTGTTTCATTTGCCTTACTTCCTCCTTTGTCCATTTTTTAAGAATGCTTCCGAATAGCTTAGAAAGGAAACTTCTCAGGTGTTTATCTCTTTGAGGAGATTTCTACTGCATAACATGGTTTGGCGTTTTCTTGTTCGACTGCGTTTACTTATTTCTTAGTTAGTTTGTGTCCGCTTACCGAATTCATAAGTGCTCTCCTTCCGATATTTGTTTTTGCCACTTTTCATAATGAGTATGTCGCATTTTCCATGTCATATACCATTCCTATATTCTGAATGTATATTCTTATAATTTATATTAGAGAATCCAGTTCTTTAATATTTTATCATTTTTCTTCTTGCGAGTTTTTCACACCAGTGTTAGCCGATGGTCCTTCTCTAGATTCTGAGTGACAGCATGACTCCTCAAATGTCCAGGGTTTTTTTCAGTATTCTGGCCGATCTAAGCAATACAATAGTCTGAAAAGTCTCGATTCTTCCACTGATTAACAATTCCTTGGTTTCTCTAGTCAAAGCCCTTTGTTCTATTACAGGCGTACCAACTACCAACTAGTATCACAATCACCATCATGTGCCTTAGCATTTTAGTGCTCTAGCTAGGTCTGAGTATTTGTCTATCATTTCGGTTTTTTTTACTTTCATTCTGTGGTCAACTAGAAGTGCCAGATCTACTTAATAAGTTCTTTTTTTTCTTGTAAGTCAACATTGGGACAGGTCTTCAGACCGGTGTACTGGGAAGGGATCCTATCTCACCACTCCAAGGATATTTATGTGTCCCATTCTTTAGGATAAATTTCGTGTTTTTTTTCTATTTTTTTATTTATGATTAGTCTTTGGGATCGTCAGTTTCCAATTGGCTTAGCAGTAATATGTTTACTAGTGAACATTTAGAGGCAAGTTTATCTTATGATATATATATATATATATTTATATATATATATATATATATATATATAAGGTATTAATCAATTTAGTAAATCCAGAATAGGGAACAATTCAGTCAGGAGAAATATAATATTCGAATTTAGAATATTTCAATATTCCTGGTAAACAGCTCAATGTAAATAAAATCAACAGAGCATATAATTTTGTTCAAGATAAATTCTAATAGTCGGTCACATTAGGATAATAAATTTATTTCCATCCTGTTAAGACCATTGATATGAATCAAAACTCCAAAAGAATTTTAACAGAAAATCAATTTATTATCCTAATATAACCGAATATTGATTTTTGTCTTGGAAAATCGGAGATAAAAAAAAAACAGTACAAAGCAGTATGCATGTCATCTGATTTTTTTAATTGATTGACGTGACCGGAGACTTTTGTACGGAATTATATATATATATATATATATATATATATATATATATATCCTTTTTCACTCCCTTCCAATGTATAAATCACATTATAGTCAATGTCTGATACACCACATTATAGTCAATGTCTTCGCCGAAACAGGATATGCCGAAACACTTCCCCCTCAATATATTTCCTTATTTCTTTCTCGTCAGCGCACTAAAATTATTTCAATTTTCATACGATCAAAAATCTCTTAGGAAACCTGATACATTTGACCCTAGACTCTCTCCCTCCTCCTGCAACACCTTCACCCTCTCCACCATTTTGTTATATTCCTCATTTGATTATACATAGAAAAACTCAGAGAACGGTTCAGCACGAGAAAGTTCTTAAAAAAAAAAAAAAGAACGAAACTTCGTGCCTCTAAACCGATTTTAAGTGTTTGGTTTATCTAACTTTCCACATATTTCTATCATATTCTCAGATTCACGACAAACTATCATTTCAACATATATATATATATATATATATATATATATTATTAGGTGAGAGTGAGACATATATTCGATAGATATAACTTGAATACAGATTGGATATATAATATCTGAAATAAAAGACTGAAATTGTAGGGTCATATATAACGCAGATTATTTAATGCAAGGACGATAAAGAGGATTAAATTGAGGCAGTTGTATCTGAAAGGTCATAAATTAGGATAAATATGTAAATGTAGCAGATAAGTGATATGACATGGCAATCTTGCAGACATGTCAGAGGCATTTCTAAGCTTTATATTTTGAGCCTCATATACAGAAACACCTGTGTTCAATTCATCACAATTCCAGAGGGCTTTTAATAGAGTCAAAATATCCGTTTTGTTTCACGCCTACAATAAATGCTAAACTTAAGAGACATTTTTCAATGCACCAGCTCTTTCTAATCAGCTTTTGCAATTTAGTTCTAATCCTACCTAACTGATTTATAGGACATTGCTAAACACCAAAGCGCGTATGCGTGCGCGCGCACCCACCCACACACACGTATATCTATATCTATATATATATATATATATATATCATCAGGTCGTACAGCTAGCACATGGATTTCCCCCCAGCTCTCTCTCTCTCTCTCTCTCTCTCTCTCTCTCTCTCTCTCTCTCTCTCTCTCTCTATCGCTCTCTCTCTCTCTCATGTTGTTTATTCCAATCATCCATCGCTCCCGGTAGTTTTTCCAGACTATATCCTGTGTCATTACAGATAAGTTCTACGTATGTTCTTGTTCGTCGAACAACACTGGCACGTCTATGTGAAGGGGTCCATACGAGAACGTAACTTATGATTTCGTCCTTGTTCAGGTCTCCTGCACGTTTCATCATCATCATCAGCATCATGTCGTACTGGTAGTACGGATATCCCTGACCCCCTTTCGCCACTTTTCCCTATCGTTCATCGCCTCAGGCAGGTCTTCTGGACAACATCCCGTATCCCCACATAGTTGCTGAATGTATGTTCGTGCTGGTCGTCCTGCTTTTGCACGGCCATGTGTGGGGGTCGATAAGAGTACATCACTTATGAGTTCGTCCCTGCTTCTCCAGCAGTGTCCTGCATGTCTGGTTCGTCTAATTTGAATAGTTTTCGTGATAGGAGGCAGGTGGCCATACAGTTGGTGTCTTGTGGGGTGTTGCCGCCAGGACTTGTTCAAGATTGCTCGCAGCATTCTTGTGTAATTGCCGTCCTGCTTCTTCTCCAGCCGTTTTGTTAGAGTCCATGTAGTGCATCCATATAACAGTATCGATGTGACCGCTGCCTGGAAGAAACTGCGTTTCAGTTTATCGGTTAGGTCTGATTTCCATATAATCGATAGCCTATTGATAGCTGTCCATGCTTTCGTTAACCTCGTGTCGATGTCCTTTTCTGTTGATGCGACGCTGCTTCCTAGGTAAGTGAATTTGTCTACTAGTTTAAGAGGGGTTCCGTCTAGAGTGGAGACGTCCCCCGTTTGATTATAGCACATATAATCCGTTTTGTGTGCATTGACATAGAGGCCAATACCTACGGCTGCTAGTTCCAAACTATGCAGTAGTGTTTCGACTTGGTTGGGTGTATTTGCCAGTATCGCTATGTCATCGGCGTAGTCGGCGTCGGTAATTGTTTTTGCGGGGTACCTTCTGCTAATTTTCTTTGTCAGCTCGAAGCCGTTCTCTCTGATTTTGTCAATCACGTTTAGTTTGTCATATTTGGGTGGTTTTAGAGATCGCGGATTGGTGGCCATGCAATTGTTATTTCATGGGGTATCTTGCTGGATTTTCTCAATGTAGCTCTTAACATTTTTGTGCAATTCTCTTCAATTTTTTTTTTCTCTGTACGTTTTGTCAGCGACTATCAGGTGCATCAGTAAAGTAATATTGACACAACCGTTACTTGGATGAAATTCCATTTTATTTTATCGGATTGGTCTGACTTCGTTATGATCGATAACCTATCGATAGTCGTCCAGAGCATTTTAAACCTTAGTCGCAATGGAAGTTGGAGTTATGTATTTGTATTTCATGGCGAAACTGAGGTCACCTTTCATGGTCAAAGGGAGTATGCAGCCTTTTATTAATCTCTCTACTGTTTTCTGGTTGTATACAGAATCGAAGCAGTAAGTCATCGAATTTGTTTGTCTTCCATACTCCTGGGGTTATTTTGTTGACGCCTGCCGCTTTTCCGATTTTTATTTTATTTTGTCAGTATCAAGTTGAGATCTTCTAGAGTAAAATGTTCAAGTTTAATATCTAGTTGGTTATTAATAACTTTTCTGAGAGGTTTATCTGTGACTTTAGGGCATTTCGAAGTAGACTCTTGAAATGTTCTTTCCACTGTTTTATTCATTCTTCTTGGATAGAACCTTTTATTTGGGCTCTCGATCTGTTCTTCCTTTGCCTCGCTTCATTTACTGTCTGCCGCGTTATTCCTGGCTATCTTCCACAACCGATGTTCTTATTGTATGGATCTGAAATTGAATTTATTGTTTTTGCTCTTTTCGGTATACGTTAGTTAGTTCTCATTGTGGTTTCTTAAGTTTCTGCAGGTTGGCATTCATCGGGATTCATTTATTACATTTCACGTTCTTCAGATTTTTCCTAACTGCTCTTGACTCCCAAGGAAATGTACTCTTGGCTTTTGTTTTGGATGCATTTCACTGCTACTTCTGCGTGGGCTTTGACAAACTCTCCGTATTCGTCATTATGAGTAAATTTATCAGATATCTCCTGAAAAGTATCGATTTTTTTCTTACAGTTACCGTATATATATATATATATATATATATATATATATATATATATATATATATATATATATATATATATATATATATTAAGTAAAAGAAAGGAGTAAGCTTTGAAGTTTAAAAAAGTGTACTTGTTAGCAGCTGAAATATGTCACCTATTAATTCAAGTGAAAAGTATTATACTATGAACTGTGCTTTTCTTTTCTCCTTTTGTTTAATTTACATTCAAAATAAAATATAAGAATATGTAACCCCTATACCGGTGGAAGGTCTAAGACATTTTTTTGATTATCCTTTTTTTTAATATTGTTCTCCAACTTTTTTTCACATTTAATGCTCAGATACAAATAACTTTCGAAAAAGCAGCAAAGTTTTAATTCATTTTTTTTTATTTAACCACGAGAAATTTAAAATAAAACAATGTAAGGTCTCATGCATTAAAACGTTCTTTATTTTATATTTTTTGTACACATTTAAATTATTATTTTAAAATATCTAACCCTTAACTCAGTAGTAGTTGGAAATATTTCTATAATTCTATTTTTTAAAGCCTTTTTTGAAAAAAATGAAAAAAATTGAGATAATTTTAGTATTCGCTTAATTAACATGTTTTAGTGTTATCGATAAACAATGCTTTCGTTTTTCTTTTTCTTTTTTTTTTTTTTCTTTTTTTTGTTTATAGCATCTGAATATGTAACATGAAATGTTGGTACAATAGACAGAATGTGTTCTTATAATAAAAAGAGGCTAAGAAAAGAAAATGTCGTTACAATAAAAATAAGGTAACAAATAAAAATGTGTCCCAACAATAAATAGAAGAAAAGAAATAAAAATGTGTCCTTACAATAAAAAGAGGCTAAGAAAAAAATGCCATTATAATAAAAATAACCTAACAAATAAAGATGTGCCCCAACAATAAATAGAAGAAAATTGATAAAAATGTGTTCTTACAATAAAAAAAAAACAAACAAAATAATATTTACAAATAGAACATTTTCACACAACAATTTTCTTGATTACATTCAAAGCAGTCTTTTTAAAAGGTTTTCTAAGGTTTGAAATGTTTTCATGATTTTTTTTACAAAATAATTTTTTTTTTCAATTACTACTAAATTGCAAAACAAATTTTTCGAGAAAGTATTAAATTCAAATTTATCAAAGTAAATTAATATTTAATATTTAATATTTGATATTTAAACATGACGGGTTTTAAGAAGAATTGAAAAGTTGTAGATTTTTTAAATATATACCCCCCACACGTACATATCTATCCACACACACACAAACACACGAAAAATCTATCTATCTATCTATTTATCTATCTATCTGTGTGTCTGTGTGTGTACATTCATACATACATCTATATTCATGTGCAAATATTAATATAAATTTGATATTTAATCAATAAGTTGAATGCCAAAACTCCCATAACACAAAGAAAAAATAAATCCCTTCATTTTTCACTAAAATACATATTTTAAATACATCTTTAAAACACGTTTTTTCCCATCGAAAAACAAGTTTTCGTTTTCTTACAACATATAGATTTTCGGACTGAGTTCTTAGTCTTCTACTCACGCTGTTCACTACATCATCATCGCTTCTAAACTTTATTCCATGCAGAAATTCATTAAGACGTTCACACGAGTGGTAATTTGAGGAAGCCTGACATAGACAGTAAGGAACATGTGACGGCTGTTTCCGACAAAATTGATATGTTACAACTGTCCTTGTAGCAAAATTATACTTCTGGGAACCCAAATGAAAATTACCACTAGGTGATCGTACCTTATTTTGTGTTAAATACTTAGGAAATTTCCATTTCTTCAGAAGTGTCATCTACTGTACCTGTTGTTGCCAAAATGAGTGCGTTAACTTAATCCACTATTTCAGCTATGCTCGCAGTTCTGGATTTTATTGGCCTGACTTAATTAAGTTATATTTCAAAATTCTTTAAACAATCTAGAACATTTCTAAACATCTTTTAGCCATAAAATTCTTTTCATTACATATCACACATTCTTCTGTAAGTTTTACGTGGTTTAAACTGTCGGCTACGAAACATTTAATGAAATGTCTTTTTTAAGGCCAGAAGGACTCTGAATTATTTGCCGCTAAATTTGATGGGATTCAAAAGAAACATTTCAATCATATTAAAAAAATGCTTGGAAAAAGAGGATTCAAAATTGTGCAAATTTTACATTCATGGAAAACAATATATATATATATATATATATATATATATATATATATATATATATATATATATATATATATATATATGAAAGTAAAAGAAGTTTTCTTTGAAAATGTTCCGTTGCTACAAATTTCGACCAGTATAAAGACACAAAATATATATTGGAATAATGAACTCAAGACGTCCGTCAGTTAATGAGAACCACAAAGTTATCAAGCGAAAATTACTTATATATATATATATATATATATATATATATATATATATATATATATATATATATATATATAATTTACAGGGTACGGGAATTGAAGCTCAGAAAATTATAACTCTTATCGGGGAAACACATCAGAGATGTTAGGAGGATTTCTTTTAAATATTGTTTTTCCTGGTGCTCCTATTTTATGATTTGCCACTAATTGTTCCTATTTTGAAATATATATCTATGTTTATCTTACTCTGTTTTGTTTTATTTGTTTCCTTTTTGTACGTATGCATGCATATATTTGTTGCTTAGGATATGTAATATGCGGCCGTTACTCTATGATCAGTCTACGTATATGAATAAGTGTCTTATTTGTGATCGGTCAGCTCCCATCTCCTCAACTCACTTCTTTTCGTTCTCAATTCACTTCATCTCATCTCTGTTGCGTCGTCTTGTCGCCTCGTTCACTTTGATGATTCCTTCAAGTTGACTTCTTTGATCTTGTCCAGTGATGAGGAATGACAATGTGACCCCCCCATTTCACGTACAGATTTTACTTTTTATTTCTTCAGAACTTTTACTTCTTTACCCGTTTGACCTAAACATGGAGCTGGAATAAAAGATGGAGCTGGAGTGAAAGATGGAGCGTTCGACTGATAAGTTCTGGTGTTTCTCTCCAACCGACTAACTTATTCTAAAACCCGAACCGTTTTCATCAGACGACTAAAACCATCCAATCAGAGCTGTCGTCTTAGATTGCCCGGGAGTTCAGCAGCCGTCAATCTCAGCCGTTGGACTAGTTCTAGATATTTCCGTTTCTAACGGCTCAGGACCTAATTTAAGAGTAATATTACATGTCGAAAATAGATCTCGCTTGTGTTTTTTATATATATATATATATATACATATATATATATATATATATATATATATATGTATGTATGTATGTATGTATGTATTACATAACAGATTAACGAGATCTATTTTCCAATGTACTGTATATATTATATATATATAAATATATATATATATATATATATATATATATATATATATATCTGTCTGTGGATGACTATAGAGAAATATACTCCCCTATCCCCATAGGGTTGAGTTCTCAAGCGGAGAAGTAATCGTGTTGCCATTAGCTTTCATTGCAAGCCTCTTCGTATTTGAATTGAGGTCTCAGCAGCCGTTTAACGGATGTATGTAAACAATAGTAATTGTGATTCATAACCGTTTAAAATTTACTTCGCAGCTAATGGCTGCTCGTAGCTGAATGCTTAGAAGCTTCGACTTGGCGTTTGAGGCAAACCGGGTTTCGATCCCAGCTATGTGTAGCAACTGTCTAGCCACACTGATGAGTTCTGATAGAACGAAACAGATCTGTTTGTGGATGACTATATATATATATATATATGAGTGTGTGTGTGTGCATGTGACAATGCAAAGTATGAACCTGGGTGTCATGATATTACATGGAGTTGTCGTGCATACAGAATAGTTAATACTTTCAGTTTTGATGTTTTTGGTTTAATGGCTATTCAAAATTCATGGGTTAATCAATGCTCCCGCCATCCTTGTAAAAGGACAGTAATGGTACATTCTAGCCCATAACTGCAGGATCAGTGGCTTCTTACGTTTCCTAAGCGTTTTACTTCGAAAGTAAACGTAATAACGCGACTGGATTTTGAACTCGCGATCTATGATGTCGTAGTCCTGCAAGTTAGCCACTTCCTCCGGTGAATTTCCCCATGGGATATTTTCAGATTAAATAGCGTGTTGGCGTTGAATTTCAAGCTTAATGATAGATAGATTTTTTGACACAAACTCTTCACAACTCTCTGAGAACATTTTTGATCGCCACAAAAAAAATAAATAAATAAATAGATAAAATAAATAAATAAGAAATATCTACTCAACACGAAAGAAATGTTTAAATTTTCCAGCTTCTTTTGGCTGTATTTTTGGAAGCTTTCCAGTAGCAAACCAAAGCGGAATATTGGTGATTTTGTGAAACGAGCATACTTTCTTACTTTAAAATTAGGGGTTTGCCAGAGAGTGATATACTGATGTAATAAGCAAAAACGGACGCAATCTTTGAAATCGGCGACTTCAAATTATCTAAAAACATCTCTCAACCTTAGTCACCATGAAGTTTGTTGATAAGTGCCATACATGATAACCAATTTCGTTTTATAGTCTAATATGGATGTTATGGCTTATTGAGAAAAATAACTTTTGGAGACGAGGACACTGGGTAGATTTTCAAGACGTTAGATGAACGACTTTAGCGTCATTGCAGTTGTAGCCAAGTGTTTAAGGCCTATTTTATGTTAAAACAAAATTTCCCGGGTAAAAAGAAAAATGAAAAAATGTGTTCATATCTGACCGTGAAGGTATCCTTTACTGTTCTTTCCGTTATGCACTGTTCTCATATGTCATAAAGATCATTCTTATTCAGTAGACTTATTAGACACATATCAAGTAAAAAGAAACACAGTTATATATATATATATATATATATATATATATATATATATATATATATATATATATATATATACTCAGTATTTTATCTTTTAGATATGTTTGATAAAATAAAAAAAATATTTTTTCTGACTACTGAATCGTTGATACGTTCATATATATATATATGATTCGTTTAATTCTGAATACAATAAGTTCAGGAAGACTCCGTAATTTTTTCAAAGAACTTTCGGCTCACACATGAGCTACCATCAAATTCTTAAATTTCTCAATATAGAGATTAAGAAACATTCAGAGACGAAGCTTAACGGGGTATAAGTGCAAAGTATGTCTATATTATTATTCAATTGAAATCAGGATTGAACCTGTCACCTCTAGAAGATTATCTTTTTAGAAGCTTAGGGAAACAACGCCTACAACGGTTAAACTATGTGTGCTACGTGGATAATTCAGAGTAAATTTGTGTGACTTATACACTTTGTTTTTAAATGACAATTATTACTACTACTATAAATGATTTTTCCTGCTCTCATATTCCGTTTTTCTATCAAACGTTTGGGGTAATATATTCCCATATTGTATTGATTACTATACTTGGTCCAACATATGTGCTAATTCCTAAAAGCGTCAAATTCTCCAGTGTTCTACTCTCTCGTTTACTTTAACTTCATCACATAAAAGCAGATGATTTCCCTTTTCCTTCTATATATGTTCCGCCATACCTGATTCTTCAATTTCACCTCATACTACTACTTCTCGATGTTCTTTTATCCTTACTTTTAGTGGGTAACACAGCTACAAGGGATGAGATATACACAGTTCTCGGTCTTGTTAAATTCTGTTGTTATCTTGATAAGGAAGAGATAACTCCGGATGGTTTAACCACTAGTGAACATTGTCCTGGTGTCATATGGACAATATAACTTTTGGATCTTTTCGGCTAGGTCTTTGACATATAGCAGACATGCTGTGGTGAGTATTCGGGTATGGTCTTCTCTCCTCCTATCTAGCTTTCATGGAGTCGATGTTGTGCGCTCTGGGTAGTTGCTATGATGGGTGATTTTTCATAAACTAACCATTACTTCTTCATATGAATCAATATCACTACCAATGGCTATTGCTAGATGTTAAAAGCAACAGTCTATTCCTTTCTCCACATTACATGGATGACTGTAGTTGAAATTGATGAACTGTTCAGTGAAGGTGGGCTTACGATACACAGATGACCTGAATCCTTGAGTTGTGCGTGTTACTAATGCATTGTGGAAGGGTAATTTATTATCTTGGTCTTTCTCTATAGTTAACTGTAAAGATAGTCGGATTGAGTTCATATGATCAAGTAATGTTTGAACATCTTCATGATGAGGCTTGAGATTGAATGTTTCATCTACGTATATAAGCCATATAGATGGCTTTATGGATGTAGATCGTAATATCATTTCCATGTACATGTTGGCCAATGCTGGTGATAATGATGAACCCATTGCCAGTCCCTCTTGTCGGTATATATCAGACCCTATCCCAAAGTAGGTTGTCTCTACAAAGAAAGTCAAAATTTCTATTAGATTATCTTTCGGGATTCTGGTGCATTCTTCCGGCAAGGGATCTGCAACCAGTTCATTCCATACCACAGAAAGTGTCTCATCAGTAGGAAATTGGGAAAACTACAAGGTTTTCCAGTATTCAGTTCATCTTAAAGTCAAATGAGACGCATGAAGACTTGAATGAATCAAAGAGGAAACGAGCAAAAGCAAAATAACCGTTGTATTTAATCAAACACACACGTGCGCTCACACACTCACACATGCATATATATATATATGTATATGTAGGAAGGAACTATTTCCGTATTATATGGCAAATTAGTAGAATGCTCGTACCTCGTCACCTATATCTCATCTACTAAAAGTGATGTCAACTTAGGCCTTAAGAAGGCATCGACTGCTATCGAGAGATTATCGGTAAAATAGAAACCTGATCTCTCATTCATAAAATGAAATGAGATTTCTTTCAGGCTGTAGCTGTGTCAGTATTAACGAATAGATGCACCAATTGGAAGCAAAAGAAACACATGGAGAAACCACTAAGACCTATATAAGAATGTTACGAGCTGTTTTGAAAGAATACCGGAAGCAACATCTTACAAAACAGCAGTTGTACCGTCACTTACATCCCATCTCACAAACCATCCTAGTAAGACAAAAAATAAATGCTGGGCATTGCTAAGATTGTTAGAACGAACTTACCAGCAATGTTATACGATGGAATAGTTCATATGGACGCGCCTGTGTTGGCCGACCAGAACTGACAAATATACATAAGCTCTGTACGGAAACTGGATGTAGTCTAGAGGGCGTGACGGAAATAATGCACGATTCAGACGGATAGCCAAAGAAAATCAGGGAACTATGTTGCTAGATGTTGGTGTAAAAAAAGTTTCACTTATGTCTAGTTCTACTTGTTTGGAGGGTTTGATAAACTCAAACATACTCACATATATATATATATATATATATATATATATATATGTGTGTGTGTGTGTGTGTGTGTGTGTGTGTGTGTGTGTGTGTGAGAGAGAGAGAGAGAGAGAGAGAGAAAGTGAATGTTATAAATGTAAATAAAGTCATAAAAAAAGACACTTTTTTTATTTTGTTGCAGTTCCTTAGATTTTGTTAATTTTTTTAAAGGTTTTTTTCCGTGTATAATACATGAATATTTTACATCGATTGGTCATTATCGAACTTAAGAATGATCTTCGCATTGTGTTTAACATCCTGAAAATTCTAACGTTATCAAAGGAGGATGTGATTAATGTTGCCACCACGTGTTGAGGATGTCGGACAAATGGCTAAAACACCAGTAACAGATTTGATTTTCGAAAAATGTCTGTAGTTGATCAGTTGATTACAACTAGTGGAATTATTTATATATAGCTTTATACGAGCTGTTTCTTCTTCCCAAGGATAACGGTAAGTATAATTTGATCATTTTTCAATTAGTGATGTGAATAAAACGAAAATCTTTAATACCGTAAATATCTGTCTGATCGCATACGTATCTATCTATCTGTCTGTCTGTCTGTCTGGCTATCAATCTCTGGTTTTTCGTATCTACTAAGCTGACGGGCAATAGTTCTGAGCCTCCACTATCTATCTAAGTATCTATGTTCTGTCGCTTTTTATCTATATATAACAATGTAGTTTTTCTCAAGTAAATGAAATGGTATTGAATTAGATTTAGATATATTACTTTAACGTATACACATAATTTTATGTACGGAAAAAATAACTCCGGCGAAAGAAACAAATTAAAATTTTGTACCAAGATTTATTTATCCTTCATTTCAAACGAATACATCAAAATTGTACGGGACCAAATAACGGTCGAAAATTTATAGTTGTTTTAGGTTTGGTTTGGTTTCTTTGTTTATTGCATATCAACCTTTGTAGGTTATTTAATACCAAAGCCATTCTCCGAAAAGAGCAGTAGTGGTACTATTTAACCCAGGATAAGTGGTTTCATACCTTTCCCAAGGGTATTTGCCCGAAAGTGAATGTAATAGCGTGACTGGAGTACGAACTCGCGTACTACGATTCCGCAGTCCATCGATTTAACCATTACACCACGAGGACACCCTTTCTATATCATTCGAGCCAAAGACGCCTCAATGCAAATATTTAATTGATAATATAGACTTTTTCTTTACTATACAATGATTTTGGTGGAAAATGAGTAGATAGATAGATAGATAGATAGATGTTCTCCTAGTCTAATAGTTATAGTAGTAGGAAATGTACGCAGTGACCTGATTTCAATTTCAGTATGACGCTTTTTTGCATTTCACACGGCGATAATGCCTTTGGGAAATGTATAAATACAAGTATTCTTCCTCTATTTGTAAATATTAGGGTAGGTTGGGTTCCTTAACCTTTGTCAAAAAGAAGAAAAGCCCCACATAAAAAAAAAAATGACCAGGTGTCGAATCTTGCTAGTGTGAAGATGTCAAATAAATTCCATTAATGTTCATAAAGTCGAAAGAACTTGGTTTGTATAATGACAAATCAAGTCGGATAATTCGAGTACGTTACATTTCTCGCTAAGGAAATGTTGCCCGAAACTATACTCTGGTGTTGATAAAATACACATCGAATTAAATACAGATTCTGACAAGTAATTGAAAAAACGTATTTTATCTGATTTAAAATGAGCCAACAAATCTATATGAGGTAGTTATATCACTCTTACTATGTTGACATCAGAATGAAGGAAAGAAAATAAAGAATAACAAGAAACGTTTATTTTTGTACATAATGAAAGTTTCATTTACTAGTTTTTCGTTGACGTTATTATACTGATGTACTACCGAGAAGCCGATTGTTGAATTCGAGTTCTCGTCGTTCTTTAGTTACACAGAATCGCAAACATTTTTCTCTAATTTTAAAAGTCACTCCACTTCATTATGTATCACTAGATTTGAATTGTATCGTACATTCTTGTTTACAGAGATTTTTCGCTCAGACTCGAGAACAAAGATTCGCATTAAATGAATTAATTAGATAAATAAAAATGGGAGGTACGAAGGAACAACCCCAAATGTCAAACGGGTTATTATCAGTAATATTGATACAAGAATTTCATAATTGTCGTCAAATATATAATTTGTGGCAACAATATTCGTTGATATATTTCATATCTAGAGGAAAATGTTTAAATAGTAATCCTATTAATGTATAGAAATAAGTTAACCTTCCTCTGTAGCAAAAAAATTATTTTGAGTGAGACGGTTCTGAATTTGTCAGTAACCGACACACAAACATGCACGCACGCACGCACAAACATATATATATATATATATATATATATAGATAGATAGATAGAGAGAGAGAGAGTGATAGACAGACAGACAGAGACAGAGAGTGATAGAAAAATATATTAAGATTGAGGATTAAGGAATAAACAGAGGTGGCTACAAGGAAAACAGATGAAATTAAAAAGCTTGACGGCAATTTCACAAGAATGCTGCGAGCAATATTGAACACGTCTTGGAGGCAACACCCCACAAACAGCAGTTTCACGGTCACCTATCACCCATCACGAAAACTTTCCAAGTTAGACAAACCAGACATGCAGGAAACTGCTGGAGAAGTAAGGACAGACTCATAAGTGATCTAAGTGATATACTCCTTCACAAGCGAGAACATATAAACAAAAGGGCTGTGCCGATCGAGGATATAGCCCGGAGACCTCCCGGGAGCAATAGACGATAGAGACGGGTGGCGAGAGAGGATTAGGTAGATCCTTGCTGGCAGCACAAAAACATGATGTATATATATATATATATATATATATATCTGGGTGTGTGTGTGTGACCTTGCATTTTTATTCAACTTCGACAGAATATGTAGCATGCCAAATAGCATATATATATATATATATATATATATATATATATATATATATATATATATATATATATCTCCCTCACTATTAATTAAACAATTGTTAATATGTTTCTTGATTGGCTTTTTTGTAAGACTGTGGGAGGAAAAAGAACAGAAAACCTAAATCGATCAATTCTCTAGTCTCTTATTCAAATTGCACCTAAATATGAAAAACAATTAGTACAATATCTTGCAGTTTCAGTCGTATTAATTGATAGGTATCAGATATGAAGACAAAAATATGTCAAAGTTATTCCCCTGAGGGTTAGAAAGACAGTTCATTGAAGACTCGATTTCGGCCTTGAAACATGGTTGACGTCCGTTTGACTTGTGCACACAACGTTAAAACAGCTTATTTTCCAGATCAACAGACGCATGTGGTTAAATAAATTTAATTATTTTGTCATTACCAGATTCTGTCTGTTTTTCAGGTTGGCTTATATATTCTTTGCCTGTAAAAAAGTATCAGATTTGGGGACGAGGAATTTATTTTTGACTCCGGGAACCAACACGTGTCTACAATAGAAAAATGGATTCGGTATTACACCAAGTACAACAGCAACAACTGAAGTTGATGGAATTATTCATAGAAACACTATCCCCACTACAGCAAACGTTACAAGAAACAAAATCATATACACCTGGAGATGTAAAATCGGTTGGACATTCTATTACAGAATTCCACTACGACACGGAAATGATATGAATAATTTCTATGTGGTTACTACGTTATGAAGATCTCGTTACTGTTGAATCAAAGAAGTGGTGGAAGATTGGAAAGTTAGGCTTTTATTTAAAAAAACTAGGTTCAGCAGAAGACGACCTTTATTCCAAATATATTTTACCTAAACAACACCGGGACTATAATCTCACTGAGTCAGCGGAAATTTTAAAACAAATATTCGGTGAGTATGCGTCAATTTTAAATATCCGTTTTAATTGTTTGAACATAACAAAGTTTGACAGAGCTGACCTCATGACATAATAGGCACCGTCAACAAAGTCTATGAGTGGTTTAAATTTTCGTCTATCACGACCACATACGTTAAATGTTTTATATTTGTATGTGGGTTAAGGTTGATGGGTGGCGCTGAGGTTTGAACAAGAATTATGTCAAAGTAGAACAGAATTCAGATATTACTAAACAACAATTTGCAGTGGAGTGTTAGTGGTGGGTGAATCTTAAGCATTATTCACTCGAAATAAGACCCACAGTCAACGTGGTTCAATAACAAGAAAACCCAACGTCACCAAGCTCGACGCATAAAAACCTTCATATTGTGGCACATTTATCGTGGTGGTTGATTGTTGTATAACCCATTTTGGTTAGGCTACGAGTTTTTCTGTCAGCTCTTAAGTAGTTGAAATATTTTGGTGGAGGTGTTAGTCAAATTGGAAAAGTTAAGCGAGTACATAATGATCAACACAGGAAAGCCAAAATGTAAACAAAATGGATTTATATCTTGTTTTTCACAGGTTTGATTGGGGAAATGAAAGTAGTGAATTTGGAACTCGTGAGAGATGACGTAATAATTCAGCAAGAATTTAAATATATAAAAATTTGAATTTTGAAAAAGTTGTCGGTTAGAAGTTTACATTAAGAGAATTCGATCGGGCTGGTGACACGTGTCTCTTTGTATCTGTTCATAGACCCTTAGAGATTCTCTCTCTCTCTCTCTCTCTCTCTCGCACTCTCTCGCTCTCTCTCCCTTATTCTACTGTATGCAGTCTGAACATCGAAGGGTAATTGATTGTTAATTGTTGACTGAGAATTCTTCTGGTCTTTGTATTGCCAACACACAGACAACTTTGTTGCAACGGATCGCTCAGACTATCGGAAGAACTTCCGGATGGATTGTGTCATTCCTTATCTGTGGATCTTTCAAACACAGCGTGGGCACAGAGAAGAACTATCTTTTTTTACCAGACCAAGCGATTGAGTAAAAATTGTTAAAATTGATGCTGGCCCAAACTATGGCACTATATTTGGTAATGTGCCCAAGATAAGGGTCCAGATGGGGCAAACTGTGGTATCATAATATGCTTTCTGGAATTGTGGTGGCTTGGGGTTTGCTCGAAAGTTTACATTAAAGTCACACCGTTTTCAGTCATTTGTTTTCAAACAGTTAAAGGATTAATCAGTTCTATTTCAAGCAATCCAGTTCAGCATAAGTTATTTGTTTTCCCTCACTTTACACGTCAAAGTACACTTTTCAAATGCCAAAGAGTTCTGTTTGACCCATAGATAGAACCCAGTAAGTTGCTACCACTCTGGGCATTACTGGACATACCACTATTCTCTTAGTAATGCAATTTCCAGATAGCCAGCCCAGAGCACTATTACGGAGCAGACCAATGACACCATCAAGCGCTTTCCCCAGTCTTTACAAACTATCACAGACGTTGCACTCAAGCTGAAGTTTCACTGACACTCAAACCATCTGTTGAAGCTTTGTTTTCCGATCTAAACGACCAGAGCAGCCATGGTGCCGGATACATGTTGTCTATTCTGGCCCTATCAATGACCGTAGCTTTTTGATAGTGGTCGATGCCCATCTCAAATGGCCAGACTTTTTTACTGTTCAGGGAGCAGATATCTTCTCAACGATGGTTGTAATTAAACGACTATTCAGCCCACATGGCTGGTCGGAAACAATAGTCCCAAACGATGGATCCCGATTTTCATCTGAGACATTCCAGTGCTTTTGTAGTTCATGTTGGATCATGCATATTCGCTCAACACTCACCCACCTACAATCCAATGGTCAAGAGGAACGTTTTGTGGATACCTTTAAATGTGTTCTGCTAGAAGCAAAGGGAAAGGGAATAACAACTGAGGAGATGTTGAATTTATGTTTTCTTTCATAAAGAAAAACACCGATTTTGCAATGAAAAATGGAATCTATCCAGCTGAAGAAATTAACTGAAGAAAGCCCTGGACCACACTGGATACTGTCACGTGATAGCCCGCGGAGAGGATAGAGGTAAGATTAATACTATCCTCCCGTGTTTGAATTGACAGTATCAAACCGTCAAAGAGTAACCGTAAAGAGAATGTGGGTCACAGGTGTTGGTATTTAGTAACCTCAGGTCGCCGGACTCCAAGGGGAAGAAGAGAGAAGCCAAATGATTGGCTGGGACCCCAAAACGGAAGTGGGGACCCCTTCCCCTCAGCGGAAGTAAATAGGAAGAAGTGCAGTTTTTGAGCAGGGTTGGTAGCGGGCAGACGAACCATAGCCATTCTACTCCGGGTTGAAGACAAAAGAATACTGAGACATGAGGGACCCGAGTTCTTCAAGCCAGCATTAAAAACAGAACAAAGTCTAGTAGCCCGTGAAAGAAGAAAGATTCTCCAGTGGAACCCCGTCAAAAAATAAGATAAGTAACTTTGGGGCCATTTCTCCTTTATACCCAAACTTTGTATACCACTCTCTCTCTCAATTTGAAGGAAAACAAAAGTCAAGAAAAGACATTTATATTCGTGGACTGTCCAATTATTATATGTTTTGACACTTTGAAAGTGTATATAACTGTAGTAAAGGAATTTATGTATTTTTATGTTACCACCTGGTCTAAGTTGTTCTTTGCCGTTCAACTACGAATTTGTTGTTGTCACATTTTCTTTTCAGCTTCTATTCGCCTTATATTATCTTGCTTAGAATTGTCCTATTAATTCCTAAAATATCACACGGGAAACCGGAGTTGCCGACTACTACAATATAATATTATTACGACTAAAACCTATAGGCTCATTATCTTCCATTGTCTCGGGGAAGTAAGAAAGCGGCCTGGTTGGGGTGTGGATAGTGTGAAATTTGGAACCCCTTGCTCAGTTCTTATATGCCTGAGAGAAAAACTCTAAACGAGGACTTATTCAATAGGGGATGAAGTGCCAACCTGCCCCGTCTCCACACGTGCGAAAATAAAGTCCCGTTTTGGGATTTTAGTCGATTTCGCGTCACAGACTTATGGTGTCTCGTCCGGGGATATTTTAACCTTTATTCCCGACCCGTCACAGACCTTTTATGGCGGCTCGTTTCCGGAATTATCATTATTAATAATGTTTATTGCTTGTAGTCGTATGACAATTCCTGCCGTCTAAATCTGCCCTGGGAGACCGTGAAAAAAAAAGGAATATTGTCGAAACAGTCAAATTACCCGTTGATAACTGTTTGGGAAAATTAAAGAAACATGGACAAAATAGGAAACTTTTTAAAAGAACCCTCCATGGAAAAGTTGGAGAGGCTGAGAAAAAGCGAGATAGTGAAATTTGGCGAGAAGCTTGAGTTAAATGTTCAGAAAACTTTGAAGAAACATGAACTCGTTAGAAAAATAGTCGAACACATAGTGGACGAAAATGTGTTCGAGGAAGCAGCATTAGAGGAGCTACCGACAGAAATAATAAGAATGACTCCAGAACAAATTGAACTGGAAGAAATTAAAATACAAGCCCAAATGGAACTACAGAGAAATAAGATGGAACTGGAGAAAGCAAAAATTCAGCAAGAAAAGAGGTTGTGAGAAGTCGACTTGGCAATAAGAGGACGCGAAGGAAGCCATGACAGTTTCGAAGTAACGAAGCAAGCGAGGCTAGTCCCAAAATTTGAAGAAGCCAACGTGGACGGATATTTCGCACATTTTGAGCGAACTGCACTCAATCTTGGGTGGCCAAGGGAATATTGGTCGATGCTACTCCAAACTGTGCTGACAGGAAAAGCACAGAGAGCATATGCAACTCTGCCCACAGAAAATTGCGCCGGCTATGATTTGGTGAAAGCAGCGGTTCTAAAAAGCTTCGAGTTAGTTCCAGAACCTTATAGACAGAGGTTTAGAACGCAGAGAAAGAAAGAAAACCAGTCTTATGTGGAATTTCTGCGAGAAAAGGAGAACGCGCTGGATAAGTGGTGTGACTCTAAGAGGATAAGCGGAAACGCTGAAAAACTCCGGCAGCAAATATTAGCTGAAGAATTCTTAAACTGTGTGCCAGAAGAAGTTAGGGTTCACCTAAGTGAAAGGAAAACTGACGTGAATTACAAAATGGCCGCACTAGCAGACGAGTACGTCCTCACACACCGAAAAACGAAGGAAAAATCGTTCACGGGAAATAGAGTGAAGTTTAAAGCTGAGTTAAGCCCTGAAGGAAGACCTAAGGAAGAAAATAGAAGGACCTTCCAAAGTAGCAGTAGAACAGTGGTCTGCTATAAATGTGGAAAGGCTGGACACATAGCCAGAAGGTGTCAGCTTGGAAAAGGTCCTGAAAGAAACCAAACCCAGTCGGAAAAACCTCAAGGAGCTGTAACAACAACTAGAGGAAACCAGTCTTATCGACCCTGGACGAAAAAAGGGGTGATAAGAGGCCCACATCGAGGACCAGTGGAAGTATCAATTTTACGAGATACCGGAGCATCTCAGTCGTTACTTCTACGAAATAAATTACCTAAAGGGGTAATAGAAGCAACACGTGAGACTGTGACGATAGAGGGTATTGGCGGAAAGAGGGTAAAAATACCGCTACGTAAAATAACCCTAAAGTCCCAGTGGAAAAATGGACCAATTAAAGTTGGTGTGGTAGAGAAGCTACCCATGAAAAAAGTTTTCCTCATACTCAGAAATGAAGTAAAAACAAAAAAAGTGTCACCCGTGTAAGATGGCGAAGATGAGCGCTAAAAATGATGAAACCAAGATGGCGAGAATGAACGCTAAACGTGGAAAGAAGATGGCAAAAATGTGCGCCAAAAATGAAGAAGGAAAGATGGCGAGAATGAACACCAAACATGAAGACAAGATGGCGGCTGAGCCATGTGGGCGGCACAAACGACATAGTCGCTCGCAGAGTGAGAAACTGGAAAGGAAAGAAGCGAAGCTTCCACACCTCAATAAACAGAAAGATAAAAGGACCAGTCGTCGGAGAAAGGATGAAAGTCCAATGAATAATGGGAATAAATTCCCTGAGACTTATCGAGAAGATAAGAGAAAGATGAGAGGACCCTCACACATGGCTAAGGAAGAATTTGAAAAGGGCGACGAAGTCCTGCTACTACCCTCAAATAAAGGTCCACACTGTGGTGGACGATATATAGGTCCCTATGTAGTAACACGGAGAATAGACATGAGGACATATAGAATCGCTACCCACGAGGGAAAGAAGAAGACACAAGTGTGTCACACAAACAAATTAAAGAGATATGTCCGTCAAGAAGGCCCACCTCGAAAGGTTAAGAACTCGGAAATGCCGAATAAATTCGAGGAAAAATTAAGCCAGTTGTCTGTTTCAGAGAGAGAAGGCTTAGAGAAATTAATAAAAAAATACCCAGGTTTATTTCTCTAACGTCCTACGAAAAGGTAGTAGCGGAATATTCTTTCATAGTTGGTGAGAGAGAAACTAAAGGAGAGAAAGAGGTGCGTCAACAAGTGACGAAGAGGGGAAAGAGAGAAAAGAATTGGAAATTTCCCTCCCCAGAGCTTGATAATTAAGCTTACAAAGTCGTCAAAAATGACGAAAAAAAAAAAAGGAAAGGAATTTACCTCCTTAAGGTTGAAACGTGAGACGGCCAAAAGCCGAGAGAGAAAAAGAAAGAAAGGAAGACAAGATTAAAGAAAAAGAAAGGAAGAGAGAGAGAGAAAGAAAGAGAAAAGGAATTGACTTCCTCTATGGTGAAAATTAGGAAGGACGAAAAAAGGAAAAGGAAAGAACACGTCAAAGCGTGGAGAAGAAAGGGGATACAAGAAAAGTAAAGTGAAAAAAAAAATAGAGGAGAAAGAAAAGGAGAGAGAACAGTGAAATGAATTGCCTTTTTTTTCTGTGGTATTTCTGTTATCCCTTTCTTCTCTTAAGTAGGGAGGTGTCACGTGATAGCCCGCGGAGAGGATAGAGGTAAGATTAATACTATCCTCCCGTGTTTGAATTGACAGTATCAAACCGTCAAAGAGTGACCGTAAAGAGAATGTGGGTCACAGGTGTTGGTATTTAGTAACCTCAGGTCGCCGGACTCCAAGGGGAAGAAGAGAGAAGCCAAATGATTGGCTGGGACCCCAAAACGGAAGTGGGGACCCCTTCCCCTCAGCGGAAGTAAATAGGAAGAAGTGCAGTTTTTGAGCAGGGTTGGTAGCGGGCAGACGAACCATAGCCATTCTACTCCGGGTTGAAGACAAAAGAATACTGAGACATGAGGGACCCGAGTTCTTCAAGCCAGCATTAAAAACAGAACAAAGTCTAGTAGCCCGTGAAAGAAGAAAGATTCTCCAGTGGAACCCCGTCGAAAAATAAGATAAGTAACTTTGGGGCCATTTCTCCTTTATACCCAAACTTTGTATACCACTCTCTCTCTCAATTTGAAGGAAAACAAAAGTCAAGAAAAGACATTTATATTCGTGGACTGTCCAATTATTATATGTTTTGACACTTTGAAAGTGTATATAACTGTAGTAAAGGAATTCATGTATTTTTATGTTACCACCTGGTCTAAGTTGTTCTTTGCTGTTCTACTACGAATTTGTTGTTGTCACATTTTCTTTTCAGCTTCTATTCGCCTTATGTTATCTTGCTTAGAATTGTCCTATTAATTCCTAAAATATCACACGGGAAACCGGAGTTGCCGACTACTACAATATAATATTATTACGACTAAAACCTATAGGCTTATTATCTTCCATTGTCGTGGGGAAGGAAGTTTAGCAGCCTGGTGGGTGTGTGAAATAGTGTGAAATTTGGAACCCCTTGCCAGCGGAGGTCAGTCTCGTCCTAAATTAATCCCTCACGTAATATGCCAGTTCTTATATGCCTGAGAGAAAAACTCTGAACGAGGACTTATTCTGTAGGGGATCAAGTGCCAACCTGCCCCGTTTTCACACGTGGGAAAATAAAAGTCCCGTTTTGGGATTTTAGTCAATTTGCCGTCACAATACTGTACGTCCACGAAAACAAAAGCAAAGGTCAGACGCATCCGATAATAAAACAAAAAAAAAATTCATGGTTAGCACACTAATGTTTGTGATAAAATACAGGCCGGAGCAACAGTGTGACAATACCCCTACCGGTCAACCCCGCCTATCTCAGCTTCCTTAAACCAAGGCACTCATGGCCAGTGATTCCTCTAGTGTTTTTCTCATCTCTGACCAGGGGCACACCACATTTCTTTACGGACACACAAAACAGGGTGGAAGAAAAGAACAAACGAGCAAACATAGATTTGAGTCAGCTCCAAGCGAAAGAGTAGGGAGTTTTTGACACTCTTGTGTGGCTCATCCTTCATTTGCAGATTATCGCGGGCGTGTATTACCGAAAGTTTCACAAAGCCACTAGGAATGCTGACTCATCTCTTAACTGCCCTGTTCTGTCGACCGGCCATTTCGGCTCCCTTCTGCTGACTGTTCTGTTCAGCCCTCCTTTGTCAACTGACTCTCTCTGTCTTCTCTGGGACCTTCCTTCCCTCTTCCACTTCCGGTCTCGCAGGAGATCCCGCGCTCCGGCCCTTTATAAGGCTTTCGCACCAAATCAAACAAAAATATCCTGAGTGGCATCCACACAAAAAGAAACGAATGCTACCCATTGTCTCACAACAGAATATGATGCCAGGTAATATATACAAGCAAAATGGGTTGTTTGTTTTTGACTTAAAAGTTGATAAAAAATTCTGGGCATGATATACAGAAACCAACTCTGGCCCAGATACACTCAGAAAAACCAGGCTGACAACGTACCAACAATTCCATTAGAATTATTAATGGACACATTTGAATTACCATTTCTGTCCCCTACTGTGCAGACAAATCCAAGTGACAGAAGCAGGATCTCTAGGAATCTTACCAAAACGGAATAGCACAACAGTGAAGCATCTCCAAATTAATCCCAAGAGTGTTTGCGTGAGTTAAATATTGAAAATTTGAGGTGATAGGGATCAGACCTAATAAAAATATCAAAGTTATTCTCCCTGAGGGATAGAAAGGGAGTTGCCTCCCGTGCATAGTGCATTGTGGGATTGTGAGACCGGAATAACGGTTACACGTTAGGGACACTAAGGACAGACTAGAAATCGACCATAACCCATGGTTGTTTAAACAGCTTTTTTTTCCTGGTCAATACACATTCGTCTCCGCCTGTGGTAAAATAAACCTAATTGTTTTGTTGTACATCACGCGTCCGTTTCTTTTCAGTTTTATTCACATATTTGCTTTGTTTGTAAATACGTAAGATTAATATAATTATAATTCAGTTAATTATGATTAAGGCCTTTCAACAAAATCAAATAGATTGCCAGCTGATTGATTTGATTAGCAGAGCAAAGAATGAATGTATATCAAACAAAGTTGGGATGACTAAATTCACGTTAAAATATAAAGACCTGTTGTTCATTAGAATATTATGTATGTTTATAAGATACTTTTCAATTTTTGTCATAGCCCACATTTAAATAGGAATATAAACTTCTTGAAGACCGATAATTTGAAAACAAAAATATGCAACAATAAAAACTATAAGAAATATCGCCATATGTCTGATTTCATCAACCGGTTCATGAGAAACATAAGGTGCAGTAAAATATTATATTTTATTATTATATTTTTTAAGTTAAAAAGTAAATCATCTTAAAACGGAAATACAAGCTTTGAGAAAAAATATCGCGATTGAATCTTAATTTACGTTTAATTTTAAAATCCAAATGCAAACCTGTGAACAGCTGAGTAGGTTATTATAAAGTGATGTCTATATTGCTATCTACACTTCTTAATAAATCAATTATATATATACATATATATATATATATATATATATATATATATATATATATATATATATATATATATATATATATGCGGTCTAGATAAGTTTATTCAGCATTCTTGAGTAGGAAACACTGGGTTACGCAAGTTGAACAGCCTTCAGACTCAAATGAATGAAATAACTGCAAATTGTTCAATTTTCCGTTAGAAAATGGTCACCTTAGGGGTAAGTTTGATGATCTAAAAGACAATAAAATTATTTTTCTGAGTAGAAATTTCACTGCCTTCCGGGCGTTGCAATAAGTGCCTATGGAACGATGTTCAAGAATATTAGCGTTTTATTAAATTTAATTTGTATCTTGCAAATTTCACACACACACACACACACACACACACATATATATATATATATATATATATATATGTGTGTGTATAAATGTATATTATATATTATGAAAATGGGAGGTATTCACTGGTGCTAACAACTTGTGCAGAGATGATGCATTTTCTTAATTTAAGAAAATGGAATTTTCCTTTTATAAAAACATAAAACAAACTTATTGATTTAAAAGAAATTCAAAATTCGAATCCACTTCTTACCAAGTAATCATTAATTACATATGTTAAGAAAAATAAGTTATATTTGTATTTACTAGATAACAATTTTTAAGAAAGGGTACTGAAGATTTTAATGCAGATATCATCAAGTGTTTTGTATTTAGCCTTGAAATATCGCAACATCGACTGGATAAGTATTATATAACGTATCATTCTTATATTTCGAAAAATTATTGCTAGCAATGTATGATTCATACCAACAAGGTGTCTTTGATTTGCGCTTTTGCAATGGCGTTTGTAACGAAAACTATGTCCATTAAATCGGAATTAAGCTTGGAATGTACGGACCTATTCAGCTATACCAGTCAGAAATGAAACAGATTAGTTATATTGAAGAAGAAGAAGAAGAAGAAGAAGAAGAAGAAGAAGAAGAAGAAGAAGAAGAAGATACCTTGCAAAATTTCAGTGTTTTAAAAAGAACAGGAATAAGGTAAATGCGATGGAGACAGGTTTTATTTTTACTGTCCTACACAAGCATGTACCAACAGGAACACGTACAATTGTCATATATGCGATATCAATATGATGTCACCTACTTATAAAAAAGGTAATGACTCTCAGTACACGTACACATGCATACACACTCACACGCAAAAAAACAAATGATAACGAAAAAAAGTGTTTGAATACAAATGTGGGCATATGAAACGAGTTCAGAATCTGCACGACACTGTATATATGTAGCGTCGATAACCATAGGAAGACCATAAAACGAACTATTCTCCCTCCAGCTATGGGCAAATAGTAGAGCAGACTGATTTCTTTAACAATAGCAACCGGTCTTAGCGAAGAACAACTCAAATTTGTTTAACTCCGCTTATTTTTTTTTCCCTTTTTTTACATCCTGCTCGTTGCGTTGTAAAGTAATGACCAACGGATTTCGGTTCATGCCTTTGAGTTTAGTTAGGCTGAGAACCTTTTGGCTCAGCACATGGGTTAGTTAGGTGCAACATTGAGGCAGGTGTTAACGCGGGCGCACGCAGGCGGATGGACGTGTCACTCAGATGTCACAATAGTCCGAGACGAAACAGGTGGCGGAGTGCGAGTGAAGTCACGCACCGGGAGCGCGCAGGGGTTTGTGGAGAATTGAAAGAAATTTATAGAGTTGAGTACGAGACGCCAAACAGGGAGGATCGACTTTTGGACCTGGCAGACGCGAGCCTACCTTGCGCCTTATGGGGGCCGCACGAGACAGGGACCAAATGAATGAGACAACATAGCGAGATTGTGTCTCTCCTCCTTATGTCGAAACCTTTAACTCAAAGTTAATAAAAAAGGTTTCGTACCTGAACAAAATGTCGTTACGTGTTTTCGAATTTCGAGATTCCTATGTTCTTTATATGTTCTAGCGTTATGAATATTATATGTCCATTTCGCACATGGCCATATTCGTATCTAGCGTTAATTGTGAATATGGTACAGCGTAACGTTTAGGAGAATACATAATTAAACCATATAATAAAACTTACAAACCTGTGTCACTTTTTATATCACTTCGGTACAAGAAAAACCTTTATTTAAAAGATGGTAAGTTTATTCTATTGTCTGTTAATCATTTCTAGATTAGAACTTATTTAATATTTAACAGGAATCGTATTCTGATTTTATTTACCTTACTTATTATTAATGATTTCACAGAATGTGTAATGAACTCTTATCTGATCACATCATATTTTCCCTCTCTTTCTATTCTTATATAAACTAAGCAAGATGATTTCTGTAGAGTTGTCAATTATTATCGTACACTTGAACAAATAATTTGCTCCATTCATCTTACGGTCAGAAATGTTGAAAGTAACAAAAAATAAGAGCCTTCTTATAAAGAGATAGTTTTCTTAAATACAAGATCCTGAATAAATATATCATAGAATTAGAATTGTCTCCTATTTGGTGGTAGTAGATTTGAGCGGGCGAGAAGCAAGTCTTTGAGATCCTGCAGACATGCCATTTTAGTTGCCGTCATGTAAACAAATGCATGTATGGAAGTTCTAAGAGAAACCTTTCCAGGGTGCTGCATTATACGTACGCGGTAATATCCAGTGTCGACTCACTCATCAAATCTAAAACCTAGTGATTACTTCCTTTTATGGTAATGGATGTTAATACAGATATGGATATGTGAAATATGCGTGTACAGAATAAACTCTTTAAACGTAAGCCGCATACAACCTACAAACTGAAAGATTTTATTTATCACGAAATCATAGCAATGGTAGAAGCAATGATTTGAAGGTCACATGGCCTGACTCTGCAGTGTAGTAGCTGACGTATTGGACTGAGATATCGTTCTAAGCGAGTTCACACTCCAGTTACATTGGGAAGTCAACTTTTCGACTAATATCTAAAGAAGGTATGAACAATTTTATTCAAATAGATATAGGTTAAATTATAATCTATTGCCCTTTTAGAACAATGATTTTGCTTTAGATATCTTATGAAGTTTGAATGCCATTAAACAAGTAACTGAAAGAACATTACATTAGCTGCGCAGAACAGCTGGATGATGCTTCTGCAATGTATAGTTGTGCTTTGTCTTAAGCAATGATGAAAGTTCTTTATAATTGTTTTGACTACTGTGTGGATTTTTAAACGTTACCCCCTCTCCCCCACCACACACGTTAACTTTCTTCTAACCATTCCACTTCTTAGCCGGGCGGTGATCAACTAGTGGTTCGAGGGGGTAACGCACATTTCTTTACCTACACAAGAATACGATCGAGGGAACGGAGAAAATAGAAGGACAGACGAACAAACACGAACAAACTTGGGGTTAACAAAGAGCAGAGGAAGGTATTGCAACACTATATGCATGTGCGGACTATCGCTAGCGTGGGTTACTAGCGAAAATTCCACAATGCTACTGGAATCAGACTCATCTTGACTCACTGTCGCTGGACCCTATCCCATGCTGCCTCGCTTTTCTGCTGTCCGGTGTCTGGTGTTGACTGCCCCTGTCCGTTCTTCCACCCAACTGCCTTCTGCTGCTTGCCTCTCTGCTCTCCAGCCACCAACTGCACTCTGCTGGGTCGCGTCGTCAACTCTCATTCGCGTCCCCTTACCACTTCCGGATACGGCGAGATTTCATGTCCAAGAATCCTTTGTCTGGTTTCGCGCCAAAACAGACTCGTCTGCTTTGGCGGCCTACCCACATAGTGCTACAGATTCTTATTAATTTTTAAGTAGGATCTATTATGTTTTTTTTACGTTTAAATCCGAGATATCATTTTACCATTCGCTGTACTGAGTCCAAGTATTTATCAATCTCTGGCACAAAAGATTTTTTTACTATTATCCCTTAGCCTCAATAAACTATGCATCTCCACTTATATCTCAAACTTGGCAAGGTTTTATGCATCAACAGCTTATAATGCAGCATGTCTTACCGCTCTACAACACTGACGTTGGGAGCAATACATTGAAACTAAAAGGTAAAACAGTGATTTCTTATCTGTACCTAGAAATTAAACTACTATAAAGAAATCTGAAACATTTCAGTCTAAAGCAATGTTAATGCTTCTTAAAATTAAAAAAAAAAGCAAAAAGAATTGTCTTTGTTTAATGGCATATCGAAATTCGTGGATTATTTAATGCCTAAGTAATTCTTGTGGAAGAACAGTAATGAAGCTATTTAACCTACAGCTTGTCGGGATAAGATATATGTTCAAAAGTGAACGTAATGGCACGAAATAAATTTGAGTACGCTTACTACGATGCCACAGCAGAACATGTTAACCACCAAGCCACTTAACCAAAGCTAGATAATTCATCATCATCATCATCATCATCATCATGTCGTGCCGCTAGCATTGATATCCCTGACCCTCTCTTGCCACTTCTCCCTATAGATCTTCGACTCTGGCAGGTCTTCAGGGCTACATCCCGTATCCTCACATAGCTGCTGTATGTATGTTAGAGCTGGTCGTCCTGATTTTGCTCGGCCATATGTGGGGTTCCATGGGAGTACATCACTTATAAGCTCGTCCCTGCTTCTCCAGCAGTGTCCTGCATGTCTTTGTCTAACTTGGATAGTTTTCGTGATGGGAGGTAGTTGGCCATATAGTTGGTGCCTTGTGTAGTGCTGCCAACCAGACTTGTTCAATATTACTCGCAACATTCTTGTGTAATTTCCGTCTAGCTTCTTCTCCAACCGTTTTGTTAGCGTCCAAGTAGTGCATCCATACAGCAATATCGACACGCAAAAAATAGAACCAAAAAAAACAGCCTAAGTAAAAGTCCCAATGCCACCAAAAAAATAAAAGAAAAAAGAAAGTTTGATAAATAAATGATTCATAAATCAATACTAATCAGTTTAGATTATTTTTTCTAAAAATTTTTTTCTAAACTAATTATACACAATGGAAAAACTTCTGTAAACATTTGATATAATCAGCATTATTGGTTAATGTATATGATATAATATTGTTACCTTCTTTGACATCTTCATCCGCTTTATAACAAAGTAAATTCAAATATCTGTGTATGTATGTGTGTGTATTTGTGCAGGTGTGTGCGTGCGGAAAAAAGGTTTTTTGGCCAGTAATGTCCATGTGTGAGTATGTGTGTATATAGGTGTGTGTCTTTTACTCATGAGTAAATATACTTTGATATGCTTAGGGGACAATATATATATATATATATATATATATGTAATATTATATATAGAACATTATATCATCATCATCATATCGTGCTGGCAGCACGGATATCCCTGACCCTCTCTCGCCACTCTTCCCTATCGTTCATCGCCCTAGGTAGGTCTTCTGGACAACATCCTGTATCCTCACATAGCTGCTGAATGTACGTTCGAGCTGGTCGTCCTGCTTTTGCGCGGCCATGTGTGGGGATCCATAAGAGTGAATCTCTTATGAGTTCATCTCTGCTTCTCCAGCAGTGTCCTGCATGTCTGGTTCGTCTAACTTGAATAGTTTTCGTGATAGGGGGCAGGTGGCCGTACAGTTGGTGTCTTGTGGGGTGTTGCTGCCAGGACTTGTTGAGGATTGCACGCAGCATTCTTGTGTAATTGCCATCTAGTTTCTTCTCCAGCCGTTTTGTTAGCGTCCATGTAGTGCATCCATATAGCAGTATCGATGTGACCGCTGCCTGGAAGAAAGTGCGTTTCATTTTATCGGTTAGGTCTGATTTCCATATAATGGATAGCCTATTGATAGCTGTCCATGCTTTCGTTAACCTCGTTTCGATGTCCTTTTCGGTTGATTCGACGCTGCTTCCTAGGTACGTGAATTTGTCCACAAGTTTAAGTGGGGTTCCTTCTAGAGTGGAGATGTCCCCCGTTTGGCTATAGCACATATATTCCGTTTTGTGTGCATTAACATAGAGGCCTATGCTTGCTGCTGCTCGTTCCAAACTATGCAGAAGTGTTTCGGCTTGGTCAGGTGTATTTGCCAGTATCGTTATGTCATCGGCGTAGTCGGCATCGGTAATTGTTTTTGCGGGGTACCTTCTGCTTCTTTTCTTCGTCAGTTCGAAGCCATTCTCTTTGATTTTGTCAATCAATGTTCTAAGTACGTAGTCTAGACAAATGACAAAGAGGTATTGGGCCAGCGTGTCCCCTTGTAGTACTCCTGCTACAACGTCAAAGTATTCTTTGTCTCCATCCGGTGATCGTACTTTTACTTTAGTGTTTCTATAGAGAATCGTTATTGCCGCTACGGTTTCTTTAGGTATGCCGTACGCTAGTAGTATTTGTTCCATCTTTCCTCTGTGAATGGAGTCGAAAGCCTTGGTAAAGTCGACAAATATTAATGTCGCTTGTAGGTTCTTTGCCCGTACACCTTCAAGGATTCTGCGGAGGGTTAATATTTGTGAGGTCGTGGATCTATTTCTTCGGAAGCCATTTTGGTTTTTTCTAAGTATGTTGTCGATTTTGGGTTCTATTCGGTTTCGTAGTAGGACATTGTAGATTTTGGCTGCTATGGATGTAAGTGTTATGCCTCGGTAGTTTTTGGCTAATCCGAGGTTCCACTTTTTAGGGAATGGGAGTATGCATCCCTTCATCCATCTATCTATCGGATTTTGATTGTATACTGCGTTGCAGTGTCGGAGCAGTATGTCGTCGAATTGTCTGGTCTTCCATACTTCCGGGGGAATTTCGTCCAGCCCTGCAGCTTTCCTATTTTTAATTTTTCTGAGAACCGAGTCGAGTTCTTCTTGTGTGAACGGTCCTAGTTTAATGTCTAATTGTTTGCTAATTATTCTGGTGATTGGTTCATGTGTTATTTTTGGTGGGTTTCCAAGTAAGTTTTCGAAGTGCTGTACAGTTTTATTCTTTTTTGTTGGTTTGCTGCTTTAAGTTTTGCTTTGGCTGTGTTCTTTCTTCTGCTCACTTCGTTTATTGTTTGCCAGGCTATTCTAGATTGTCTATCTTCCACCGAGTCTCTAATCTTATCTATCTGATTTTGAATGTATTCTGTCTGTTCCTTTATATATATGCCTGCTAATTGATATTGTGCCGTTTTTAGTTTTAAGGCATTTGTGTTTGTTGGGTATTTTCGATAGTTTTTGGAGGTTGTTTTCACTAGTGCACGTTTTTCTCTCACCGCTAAAGTTTCCCATGTGACTCTATATTTAGTTTTAATTTTTGTTGGAATGTATTTTGATGCTGCCTCGAGGTGTGCTTTGAAGAAATTTTCACATTCGTCGTTTGTTGTACTTTTTTCCGTCTTTTCTCTTATATCTTTGTTGTTTAATAGGGCCCAGTCATAGTGTGTGGTGGTCGCTGTTCGTTTGGCGTTTTTTCGTAGGCTTAGCCGTATTTTCGCCGTGACTATTCGGTGATCGGTGGACACACCCTCAAAAGAGGAGTATGCCTCGCAATTCAATGCACTATTCTTCCATTTCTTGTTTATAAGGACGTAGTCTATCTGAGCTTTAGTATTGTTTGCGTACGTGTATGTCCATAGAGTGCCCTCTCTTTTTTGGTAGTTTGTATTGAGGCATGCTAATCTATTTTTATCATGAAATCTGTTAGATGTTGCCCATTCCTATTTGAAGTGTTGTGGAGGCTGTATTTGTTGTTTCCGTTTTTCCCGATTTGGGCATTCATGTCTCCACCAATGACTAACATGTTGTGTTTCGGGATGCTACGCACTAATGAGGATAACTCATCGTAGAAGGTGACTAGTTCATTTTCTTCACTAACATTGGTGGGGCTGTAGCATGAGATGATTGTTGCTCTGGGGTTTCCGTTAAATGTAGCTGCCATCATTCTAGGTTGTATTTTCTCAACGCTAATAAGCGTTTTTAGTGCTCTAGGTCCTATAAGTAATCCTACCCCTCCTACTGCGGCGTGGACAGAGTTTTTCCATGCGGATACAGTGGCGAGCGACCAGCCATTGCCAGTTTCGTGATATTTGATATCTTCTGTGTGCGTGTATCTGTGTTCTTGTATGCATATTATGTCTATCTTATGTTCTTCGGTCGATGCGATTAGCTCTGGGAGTTGTCCTATTCTATTTAAGGTTCTTACGTTAAATGTGGCTATTTGTAGTGTTTGCTTGCATTTTAGTAGTTTTGATTGTTTGAGCTCTGTAGCTGATTTTTCGAACACCGAGGCCAGGGTTCCAACCTCAGCAGGACGCGCCCCTTTTTAACCCGCGTGAAGAGCGATGCGGTTTGTGTAAGTGGTTTGAGTGTGGGTCATGGTTATCTTTCGATGGCTGTTTTATTCTCTTCTATAGAAGCCACTCTTGTAGAGGAGCAGCAGTAGTTCCCCGATCGAACTAGCGATCCTGAGCGTAAAGTCGTCAAACTCACGTCCAGGACCCGTTTGGGTATTGAGTTTGGTCGTCCATGGGTTTATTCAAATACCTTTACGTACATCATCTTGCTTCCCATGTCTACGCAAAAAAAAAAAAAAGGGGGGGTCCAACATTAAGGTACTTTCGTATGACTTTCACTGGTACTGACTTGTGCTTTTTTTTTGCTGTATTGGGACTTTTCCTAGGTTTTTCATTTTTTTTTTTTTTTTTTTTTTTACTACAGTTGGGAACCTAGCAGGCTTCAGGAATTATAGAGCTTAACAAATTTTTTTTCTTCTTCTTCTTCTTGGGGGGGGGCAGTGGTAGCATTAGGTGTTTTAGGCTTTTTCTTTTTCTTCTAAACTACTGTTAGGGCTTTCTTTACGAATTTTTAAATTATTCGATAGAAGATATTCAAAAACATTCTGCCTTGTTCGCTGACATGTGGAAAGGCTAATATCAATTTGGCTTTATAGTAGAGTAAGCGTGTCTTTACATTTAAAACGCATAGTTTAAGCATTATTTCACAAACAAAATACAGCATAACATTTTGTAAAATTCAGCATTTTAAATTGATAGGACTTAAAGACATACTGACCAATATTGACATATTTCTTCCACTTGGCTCCTGAGTTCAAATGCCTCTTCTTTGTTTTGACTTTTATTTACTACTGAAATTTTAGGTAGCTTTGGAGGCGGTCTACGGGGGGGGGATTCATTTCGTTTTTTTTTTCTTTTTTTCCTTTTTTTTTCTTTTTCCCTTTCTCTTGGGGGGGGGGGGCTGTGGTAGCATTAGGTGTTTTAGGCTTTTTCCAAATTGATATTAGCCTTTCCACATGTCAGCGAACAAGGCAGAATGTTTTTGAATATCTTCTATCAAATAATTTAAAAATTCGTAAAGAAAGCCCTAACAGTAGTTTAGAAGAAAAAGAAAAAGCCTAAAACAGAACATTATATATATATATATATATATATATATATATATATATATATATATATATAGTCATCCACAGACAGATCTGAAGGCGATATTGCCAATTTGGAGCCACCAGTTGCTTTGTCCCTCCCCCCAGTCAGAACATTATTTTGTTTTAGCTATGATTTCATCTACGTCTCTTATTTCCGCTAATGATTCAATGTTCATTAACCATTGCCTTATTTCCTAAAAAAATATTTAAAACCATCTTCTCTTGAGATTATTAAGTTATCATTCACTTCCTTTCACTTGAAATTTTCCACTTCGCAGAATCTTATAATTCGCTCACTTGAAGGATTTCTGAGATGGTTAATAAGTTAGAAGACAAGATATAACGAAATACATCTCTGATTACCTTTCAGCTTCTGACTACTTGGACTGCTCGGAATTTAACTCAGGTGACGACCAGCTATAGCAACCTGAATTCTGTAGTTCTAATTGTCATCCCATCATTCAATGTAGATTCTTTTATCAGACAATTACGTTGCTGACATCAGCTTGCTTTATGAACGAGCAATCCTCGGAGACACTTTAACTACCTTGCAGAATTCTACGGTCCGTTAATCCCTAATTCTGCAAAATTCTACAGTCCGTTAATCCCTAATTCTGCCGAAAGGGTTACATACTCCCCCTTACCAATTAGAGCAAACGTTAAGGCATTTAAGTTCGTTTATGCTTCTCATTCTAGGGTACTAGTTTCTGTCTTTGAGAATGTCACAGAAACGTTCCGGGGAGTCACAGTGTTTTTCCTGAGAGGTTTCTTGACGTGTTTTATAATTATAATCTGCGATTGCTCGTATTCAAACATGTCCTGATCAACTGCCAACCATAAGTAATACCACAGATTCGCAAGCTTAGACAGTTATGGAAATTTACTAAGCTTTTTGCTTAGATGTGGCACAAGGCCACATGAAAGGGGCACCCAATGAGACTCGAACTCACTCGCGTAGGTTTGCTAGCCGAGCTTGCTAACCATTACACCACCAGAGGCGCCTAAGCTTAGACAGTTATGCCACCCCAAGAAACACCAGTAGATTTGACCACCTGAAAAAGTATTATTTTCTCTTATCAATTGTACCGAGCATATTGTCTCTTGATGAAGTGATAATTAAGTAGCGTTTTATTTCCGTAGAAGTTTAACATTATCTTCACTTGATATATATATATATATATATATATATATATATATATATATATATATATATATATATATATATATGCTCTTTCAGGGCATTTTCTGTTGCTGTTCAGATATTTAAAAAATTCTAGATATTCTTTCATTTCTGAATTCATCTTTTTTGTGTCTTTTTTGGCATCCGTTGCCAATTCAAATTGCTAACAATGAGAACGTTATCGAATATATGTTTCTAAGCGGGCATATATTTGACACATCGAGAGCGAAACTATATTCTTTACGGGGACGAATCTTTACAAACGCAGAGCCACGTAAGAACGACATAGTTCACATGTGAAAACACTCCTCGTCACTCTCCCTCTTTCTTTTCGTAATCTTGCTCGAAAAACCTCATAAATGTCCGTTTTGCTTATTAGCACTTTCTTTTTCACCCCCTCCATTTCCGTCTCCTTTCAATGTTCTTTCGTTTTCTCAAACAAATGCTACCTTATCCTTTGCAGTCTCAGCTTTTTCCAACAAAAATGAATTCATAGTAAGGTGATCGCTACTCATACTTAAAAGTATTTCGTTTGGTTTTCCATAAATATTTACATTTTTCTTTTTTGATATCTTTTGGCTCATTCAAACATAAATGCAAATATTGGCTTCATTTTATGGGATGTATATGACTATGAGCATTATTCATTTCTGTATGTGCATGAAGACACGTCATCGAGAGTTTATTCAAAGGGTTTGACAGAAGCATGCACAAATATATACACACATACATTCACGTTTGTGAGTGCTTGAATGTACGAGTGTATGTGTCATGTTTAAAAAGAACGATGCATTGTCTTATTAGAATCATTGAAATTATTTCAAATTCTGCACAAAGACAAGTAAAAACACATACAAATATATATATATATATATATATATATATATATATATATATATATATATATATACATATATATATATATAAACATACA